>CAUJRU010000373.1:295244-332244 GCA_963277665.1 Viscum album | reverse complement strand
GTCTTCATCAACCACTTCCTTAAGCTTCCTCTTCTTAGTAACTTTCTTCACTGGTTCAGCCTTCTCCACATTTTCTGGAATGGTCTCAGTCTCTTCTTCTGGTAAAGGGTAGAATTCTCTGGATTCATCAGAAAAACCCATTTTCATCCTCTTTAATGTATCATCACTTACTAGCATTACCTTGAAATTTATTTTCTTGTAAGTTCAAGAAACTTTAAAAGAATCAATACATATGATGATAAGTTTAAAAATCAAGGTCGAATACATTATGATCTGAGATTTCAAATTCCCTTCTTTGATATTCTTAACTGTAATCAAAATTTGCCTCATCATATTTAACTTCCTTAGATTTACCAAGAAATATAGAATGTAAATGTCACTCTTCTTTAGATTATCCTTATCACCCCTTCTTGGTATGAGAAAACCTTATACCCACAGCTGTAGATTCTTATAATTCAGAGAGAGATGAGAAATCTTAGTTGTCTTGGCATCTTTAAGTCCAAGGCATTTCAAAGCCTTCACCTTGTTGAAACATCCTTGCTCATCCGAAAGATTATGTGAACAAAATTCAACTTCACCTTCGTAAGATAAACCCACCAAACTTGTATCCTTGGTGTAGGATACTTTGTAAGTCTTCCCATAAGACTTGAAAGAGAAAAAGTCTATGCCATCTTCCTCAAGTAAGAAAACAGACTCATAGAACTTGACAAGAAAGTTTGTATAAACCGGATCCTGTTTCTCTGGCTTCGATAAGAAAACCTCCTCCCAGCCATTCAATTTGATATTCTTAGATATAAGAGAATCATACTTAAAGAAGATCGGATGCACTAACCTCTCCCTATAAACTAACCACTTTGAGATTGGTTTTGAGGTAGACATATCTTGGGAAGTAGCTTCAACAGACATTAGGAATGGAGAGTTATGGAAGATTTGGAACGGGGATTAACAAAATTGGAATGACCTTAAGAAGAGAGGCAGGGCTTTGAGACGCGAAAGCTTTGAAAAACCGATGTGGGACAACCAAAGGGGGTTCCCTTTATATAGGCGATGGAGTTGACCTTTGAACTTCCAAAAACCATCTAACGGTTGAAAAACCCTTTGATCTGATCTGACGGTTGAAAACATATCCGCAAGGAAATCTTGAATCTGGTATTTTGAGGTTTTTTAAGAAAAAAAATCGGATTTGAGAAAACTAGAATATGAAAATATTTAAAACACATGGGAAAATACCAGCAAACAAAATATGACTACGAAAACTTAAGTAAAGAAATCATACCTTTCGAATTGCCCAGGAAGTTTATTCGTAATGGGTGATATTCTTCTTCAAGAAAATTTTGACTATGAAAAACTCATTATGAAAAACTTTTTACGAAAAACTCATTACGAAAATTCTCATTACGAAAATTATCAGTACGAAAGTTTCATTACGAAAATTCCAGTACTAAAAATTTCCATTACAAAAATTTCAGTTCTGAAAATTTCCATTACAAAAATTTTAGTTCCGGAAATTTTCATTATGAAAATTTCAGTTCTAGAAATTTTCATTACGAAAATTTCAGTTCCAAAAAATTCATTACAAAAATTTCAGTTGTGAAAACTTTGATTACAAAATCCCTTTTTTAAAAAAATTATTTAAAAAATCCCCTTTTTAAAAAAAAAATTGATTACAAAATCCCTTAAAAATGACTATAAAAATTTTTGGTTACAAATACCTTTTTTTTAAAAAATGACTAAGAAAATTTTGGTTACACTGTCAAGCAAATGTACTCCTCCTATGAAAAGGAGTTTATTACTGTAAGGATAATTGTTCAACAAGAAGTTAATGAAGAAGGATTACCTTACAGTGATCATTCCTAACTTCTGTTTAATGTATTCAAATCTATCGGAGGGTAGAGATTTTGTGAAAATGTCAGCAAGTTAATCTTGTGTTCCGATAAACTGAAGAATGATATCTCCTTTAAGTTTGTGATCCCTAAGAAATTGATGCCTAATATCTATGTGCATTGCACGAGAGTGATGTGTAGGGTTTTTACTAAGGGGAATGGCACTTGTGTTATCACACAAAATTTGAGTTTTAGAAAAACTCAAGCCATAGTTTGTGAGTGTGCGTTGCATCCACAACACTTGAGCACAACAACTTCCAGCTGCTACATATTCAGCTTTAGCAGTGGAGAGTGCTACAGAATGTTGCTTCTTGCAGGACCAAGAAACTAATGAATCTACTAAGAAATGACAAGTTCTGGATGTACTTTTTCTATCCATTCTGCATCCCCCAAAGTCATCATCTGAAAAACTATTTAAAATGAAATCATTTCCAAAAGTATAAAATAATCCTAGATCCATGGTTCCCTCTAAGTAGCAAAAAATTCTTTTGAATTCCTTTAAATGAGATTTCTTAGGATTGGATTGATATCTTGCACATAAGCATACTGAAAACATCAAGTCTGTTCGACTAGCTGTCAAGTAAATTATACTTCCTATCATACCTCTAAAAGATGTTTGATCTACTAGTTTCTCAGCTTCATCAAGATCAAGTGTGTATGAGGTACCAATATGAGTACTTATACTCTTAGTGTTGTCATAACCATACTATTTAAGAAGATCTTTAATATACTTATGTTGGGATATGTAGATTCCTTCTGGTTTTTGAGAAATTTGAAAACCAAGGAAAAATGTTAACTCACCCATCATACTCATTTCAAACCCATATTTCATTAGATTTGCAAAGGAATCAGTTAAAGATTGCTGAGTTTAACCAAATATAATGTCATCAACATAAATTTGAACAATCAAAACATTTTTCTTATCTTTCTTTATGAAAAGGGTTGGATCTGAATTTCCCTTAACATAGTTATTTTGAAGCAAAAATCTTGTAATCTTATCATACGAAGCTCGTGGGGCTTGTTTAAGGCCATACAAAGCTTTGGTAAGTCTAAAAACATTATTATGATGTTTTGTATCTTCAAATCCAGGAGGTTGTTCAACAAAAACTTCCTCTTGAACATAACCATTAAGGAAATCACATTTCACATCCATTTGAAAAAGTTTAAAATTGAAGAATGCTGCAAAGGCAAGTAAAATACAAATAGATTCAAGTCTAGCTACTGGAGCATAGGTTTCTTCATAGTCTATTCCCTCTTGCTGATTATAGCCTTTACTAACTAGTCTAGCTTTATTTATAACGATGACTCCATTTTCATCACACTTATTTTTGAAGACCCATTTTACTCTAATAACAGAAGTTTCCTTAGGTATTTCAACCAGGATCCAGACTTTATTCCTTTCGAATTCATTTAGTTCATCTTGCATGGCTTTTATCCAATCATCATCACCTAAAGATTCATCAGTGCTTTTTAGTTCCAATTGGGAAAGAAATGATAGATGCTCTACTTCATTCCTTAAGGAACTTCTAGTCTTTATAGGTTTCTTTACATCACCAATGATATTATCCCTGGGATGATTCTTAAGAAACACCTGACTTGGGTTTTGTAAAACCTATTCATCAATATAGGGTAGAAATTCTTCTGGGTTAAATGTTTCAGAAGTATCTTCTTGAACATTTTTCTTATCAGAAGGATCTTCTATCAAAGGTTGATAATCAGTTTTTGAAAACACATTTGAAGATATAGGTTGGGATGGTTTAGAAACAAAAGGATCAGTTTCATCAAATTTTACATCCACTGTTTCTTCAATAGTACAAGTGTTTTTATTGAAAACTCTATAAGCCTTAGAAGTTGTGGAGTGTCCTAAGAAAATTCCTTCATCGGATTTTGGTGCAAATTTGTGTAGATTATCTATAGTATTCAGGATGAATACCTTGCAACCAAAAACCTAGAAGTAGGAAAGTCTTGGTTTTCTTTCGTTCCATAACTCATAAAGAGTTTTATTAAGAAAAGGGCTAATCAAAACTCAATTTATAGAATAACAAGCAGTACTTACAGCTTCAGCCCAAAAATGTCTAGCTATATAATATTCACTCAACATTGTTCTACTTATTTGTTGAAGAATTATATTTCTTCTTTCAACTACATCATTTTTTTGAGGAGTTCTAGGTGCTGAAAAGTTGTGAGTAATACCTTTTCTTCTAAAAAAAGTTTCAAAATCAGAATTTTTAAATTCTCCTCCATGATCACTATGAATAGTTTTCAATGGATGGTTTTTCTCATTTTTAACTTGGGCTCTAAAACTTTTGAAATAAGAAAAAGCTTCAGACTTCTTTGCTAGAAAATAGACCCATGTAAATCTAGTGTAATCATAAACTAGAACAAATACATAGTATTTTCCTCCAATGCTTCTAGTTTGTGTTGGACCAAAAAGATCCATGTGCACCAACTGTAATGCATCAGTTGTTGAGACTTCACCGATTTATTTAAAACTAGATTTATGTTTCTTTCCATGTTGACAGGGATCATAAACTTTAGAAGAATCAAATCTAAGCTCCGGTAGATCCTTAACTAGTTTCTTCTTAGAGATTTTGCATAGGTTCCTAAGGTTACAGTGACCTAGCCATCTATGCCATAACCAAGAATGATCTTCCATTGCACTAAGGCAAGGTAAGTCTTGGCTCCTAAGGTCTTCTAAGTTCAAAGTGTAAACATTATCTTGCCTATGGGCAGAAATAATAAATTCTTCCTTGGAATTGTGTAATAAGCACTTATCATTCCTAAAATTCACAAGGTATCCTTTATCACATAATTGACTTATGCTAATAAGGTTGTTCTTAATACCCTTTACAAACAAAACATTTGAAATCAAAGTTTTACCAAGAAGAACAATATTACCTATACCAACAATTTATTTCTGAGCATTATCTATGAAAGTTACTTTTCTTCCTTTCATCTTGATAATCTTTTTAAAATAGTTTTTGTTACCAGTCATATTCCGGGAACATCCATTATCCATGTACCAAGTATTGTTGTTGGTATTTCCTTTATCTTCCTGAAAATAAGAAAATAATTAGACTTTTGGAATCCAGAACTGTTTGGATCCGAGATTTTCAGATAAAAAAATTTTGGGTATCCACATTTTTTTAGAGAAATATGCTTTATGAAACCCAAGATATTGAACTTTATTCAAAGAACAATTTTTCTTCCAATTCCCACCACTTTGACACTTAGTGCAAAAAGGGTCTCTAGAAGGAACAAAGTAGTTGTTTTTGAAAACTGGATTTTGGTGAGTATAACCTAGTCCAGTAGTGTTTCCCTTAGGATTAATTTGAGAATACATCTTGTCAAAATTTTCCTTCCCAAAGGTATATTTTGCAAAAATCTTCTTAAGAGAAATAATTTCAGATTTTAGTCTAATGACTAAATTCCTATCCTCAGGAATCATTTACTTAGAGTTAGATTTTTCCTCAAGAATTTTCATTTTTAAAATAGAATTATTAAGATCTTTAAAAAGTTCTTCCTTATCAGAATTTTCTTTCTCAAGGTCTTTAGAAAGTTTTTCTAAAAGTTCTTCTTTATCTTTAAGATCTGAAGTAAGATCTGAAATTTCTTTTGTAAGAATTTCTTCCCTAGTATTTTCCATGTCTAATTTCTTAGAAATTTTACAATTTTTTGCTTCAAGTATCTTGGAAAATCTAGATAATTCTTCATATGAAGGTTCTTTATTTTATGAGGATGAATTATCTTCATTAGAAGTACTATTTTTGGAATAGTAATTATTATCAAGAGATAAATTGGTTAAAGCCTCAGCAGATCGTACCTTGGCCATAAGACATGTATGTAGAAAAAAAGTATTAGCAATGAATCCCATATTCTTCTGAGCTGATGAATCAAATTATGAAGATTCACTTTCTGAAGAGTCTCCATAGATAGCACTCCTAGTAGTATTAGCTTTCATACTTTTCTTAGCTTTGGCTTTGTAGAACTTCTTCCTGTTTCTTTCAGAATGCCTTTCTTTTCTTTCTTTCTTTTTAAGCATAAGTCAATCAGGTCATATGTGTCCACTTCTCTTGCACTCATAGCATGTGACCTCTGAATCTTTCTTATCTTTCCTTTCTTTCTTCTTATACCTGGATTGAAAATTTATTTCACTGGATATGTTGTTCATTCTTCGAGCATGATTTGCTAACTCATTTCTTGAGACTTCACTCTCACTAGATTTGGATTGGATAGTAACCTTATTAGACTTGGAACTGGTTACTCTCTCATGAGTCTTTTATTTCATGTGATTCAACGTAGTAGTAACAGAAAAAGTACCATTCCCATTCTTCTTTTTGATGTTTTCATCATCCCTCTTCATTCTTATTTCATGTTGGAGAAGAGTTCCAAATAGCTCATCTAAAAAAATTTGAGTGACCTTCGTGTTCCCATCAATTTTTGTCCTCTTTGATTCCCAATCATTGGGCATTATATAAATAATCTTATCCACAAGAGCTTCATTATCCAGACCTTTCTCTCCCATAGATTGTAATCTATTCACGATAGTCATAAACCATTGTTGTACTTTACAAATGGGTTTTCCATAAGGAAAGTTAAAACCATGATATTCAGCTCTCAAAATAGATCTTCTTGTCTCTATGACTTTATATGTACCAAAATGAGTAACTTCAAGTTTCTTCCATATACAGTTAGCTTTTTCACATGAAGAAACTTGGCTATATATTTTTCTAGTCATTGAACATAGTAGAGCATTGCGTACCGTATAGTTTAATTGATAATCATGCTTCTCTTGGTTTGTGAAAGAACTAACTTCCTTATCAGGAATTTGATAACCACCAGTAAGCATAACAAATTTATCTACCCCAGTATTGATAACGAAAGTCTTCATTCGATCTCTCCAATACTCATAATCATTTCCATCAAAGATCGGTGGTCTTGTAGGATTTAAGTTGTTGATGGAACCAACATTTAAACATGCCATCTTAAAAAACATTTCTACACAAAAACTTGTTAATAACAAAATTTCAGATTCAAGGAAAATATTCCTAAGCAAGGAAAATATAGAACAAGGAAAAACTGAGCAAGAAAAACTTATATGTGAGTATAGGTATTTCTAAGACCTCCTCTGATACCAATTTTAGGATCGAAATAATGATGTAGATGCTCAATATAAAAGAGGGGGGTAAATTGTACACTTTAAAAATTTCCTTAAACAAGGAAAGATCTAAGTTTAACAAAGTTAAACTAAGAAAATTCACAACACCTCTAACACCAATTGTAGGATTGGTATGGGGTATGAAGTTACAAAATTTTAGTTCTATACACTTGCTTAAATCTGGAAAGTGATTCTGAAAAACTAGTTCCAGAAATATGGATCCGGAAATTAAAACATAACCAAAGTTTACAATATGATATTCGACCTTAAAGCATATAGAATCTAAATTAATCAGAGTACAAGTGTAAGGAAATATAAGAAGGTTATACTTTCCTTACAATACAAAATGCAGCAGAAAAACAAGTAGTAAAACTACAAGTAACAAGATATAAGTCTTTTAACCCAAAGAAAAGGGTATCCAACAACCTTGGATTAAGGTCCCTTGATTTATACTTTCAAGAAAGTCTGTCTTACCCACACCAGGGTAAGCCCTCCATACAAAGATCAAAGTCTCTGTCTTGCTATCCCCGCAAGCCCTCAACTTCAAGGTAGTTGGAACCTCTGTCTTCCTCAGCAAGGAAGCCCTCAAACTTCAAGGTAGTCGACACCTCTGTCTTACTATCCCCGAAAGCCCTCGAATGTAATCACCAAAAATCGGAGTCGCACTAAGCAATTATACCCAATTAAAAGTTTGGACAAGTCATTCAAACCTTCTACATGAAGCTTGAGGGTTGATAAGAGCCTCTCTCTCTCTAGAAATCACTTCAACAGCATGTAATCACAAGTTGTCAAAGTTCAGTTACGTCCTGAGCTCGTTCAAATGAGATTTTATTTATAGACACGGTTGGAACGGTCGACTCCCTCCTCCAATGGTCATATTTTCCTTAAAATTCGGAGGGACCTGTACATGTGTCACTAAACCAATGGTTAGTTAGAAACAGAATGGACGACATTGTTTTATAAAAAAACTTGTGTAACTGAAAGCACGACATCGTTTTATAATGAAACGAGTGTAAGAATAAGCAAAACTAAAGTTCATAATTTAATCAAATAAAAGTTTGGAGTCTAACCAAAATGAAATTCAGAGTTCATAATAAAAAGGATATTCGAATTATTTTTTATAGAAATTCGGAACCTGAATTCTGTAGAAATTCGGAGTCTTAATTTCTAAGGAAATTCAGAGTCTGGTTTCACCAGAGTTCAGAATCTGAACTTATAGAGTTCAGAGTAGAGCTTGTAGAAGTTCGGAGTCGAACTCATAAAATTTCAGAGTCGAACTCATAAAAGTTCGGAGTTGAACTAGTAAAAGTTCGGAGACCAGAATTTGAAGTTGAACTTTGTTAGAGTTCGTATCCAGAATTCAGAGTGGAACTTTATTAGAGTTTGTATCCAGAATTCGAAGTGTAACTTTATTACCATTCATATCTAGAATTCGTAGTTGAACTTCATTACAGTTCACATCCAGAATTTGAAGTGGAACTTCATTACAGTTCACATCCAGAATTCAGAGTGGAACTTCATTACAGTTCACATCCAGAATTTGGAGTGGAACTTCATTACAGTTCACATCCAGAATTCGGATCCTAAAACAAAATTCTTCATATCTTAGCATTATATGATTCTGAGGTTTTGGGTATGAATCCGATTTTTACACTTAATAAAAATATTGATATGTATAAGGAAATCTAGGTTAGGGTAAATTTATTTAAGGAATGAAATTTTCCTTATAGAAGTAAAAAAATGGATTTTCTTAAGTATAAGGTGTTTGTGATTTTCAAAACAAGAAGGAATGGAAAATTCATAAGGAAAACCTTATTGACTCAACACAATGATAGGAGTATTGTCTATATGCCAAAATGGTAGCAACAGATTCCTAAAGTCCATAATGATTCCTCCTCCTCTCTCCATAGCAGAAATAAAGTCATCCTTGTTCTCCATAAATTTGTCTAGAGCAGGAGTCAACTCCCTGAGATTTCTTACTTGTTCTTTGAAATCATGAGTGAATGGAGGTAGCTTCATGTTCTATAACATAAGCTTGAAATGGTGGTTGATCTGATGCTCAGTATAAACCCTTTGGAAATAGTAATCCACTTTTTCTTTTACCTCTTTATGAGAAGCAGTGTCTTCTCTCATAAAATTCTGAACAATTTACCCTATATCCCTGGTGGTAGTCACCACTTGGGTCAAGGAAGCAGAGTCTATAGAGCCACTGGTAGAAGACTTTCCAATCTCTTCTTTCATCACAACTCTAATCTGATCAATATCCAAAGAAGATTTGGTAGAACTCAAAGGTGCAACAGTAAAGGCTACTATTTCCTTACAACATTTAGTCAGCCCATTTATGTATTTTTCATAAGAGAGTACTGGGTGATGACATGTTGATACATGGACTTCTTAAATCCATCAAAAACATCCACAAAATTCCTTACTACACCTTTAATGTATCTGATATCATCATTCATTTGAGCTTGAGAACTACTCAAAGCAATAGACTACTTCAAGGTAACAACAGCTCGTGTCCAGATCTCAATCTTAGAATGACATACTCTTTTCTCATTCATCATCTATGTCATAGGGCCTGACACCATACACCCGAGAGAGAGTTCTAAATATTTTTCCATATTGATCATCTATTCAACAAAGAAATTCTTGAAATCTGCAATAGATGCAGTCCAAGTCTCCTTCAACTCAGCTTTTAAAGACTCAAGATCATCTTTTGTAACCAGATTATCAGGAACAACTACAGGTTCTCATTATGTCATAATACTAGCCACAGAGTCATTCATAATAGATTGAATGGATAAAATCAAAGAGTTTTCCATTCTTCTTGTCTCTTCTACAAGGGAGGTCTTAAGATCATAATTCAACTGGTCTAGATCAGCTTTCCTTACCACATCCTCAGGTAAAAACTCAGAAAAGGTATCATAGTTAACTTTTGGTATGTTGATGGGTGTCTCATCTTCAGAAAAAGGATAGTACAACCCACAAAAGACAAAACCGAGGTCTTCTACCTAGTCTTCAATTACATTAGCTACTAAAACATGGACTAGTCTAGTTTGATGATCCCCCTCAATCTGTGCATTATCTTGTATAGCAAGAGCACCCTCAACAGCTTGGTCTTCCTCAGAAGAATTCTCCACAACCATCTCCATTTCTCCAACGGCAGGAGGCTCCTTAAGAATAGGTGCAGGTCTATCTACTTCAACCAGAACAGCCTCTATAGGCACAGCAGTACTTCCAATCAATGGACTCGGACTCAGGAAGGTAGAAGCAGATGTTTCAGTTTCATATTCTTCTTCTTCCTCATTCTCTGGAGCAGGCTGGTCTTCCTCATCAATAGGGGCTTCTTCATTGATTACACCCATAGCGATTGCCTTTCCAGATGATAAAACTTCAGCAACAGGACTTGGAGGCAAGTTTGGATCCCTATCATCAGCAACAGAGGTATCCTCTTCACCAATATCATCACTATACTGAGGTTCCTCTTAATCAGGTCCCAGACCTGGATCCCTCACATCCTTAGGCCTAGAAGGATGATCTGCAGGATTAAACTTATCATACAGCTTCTCATAATCACTGACCAATTCTCTTCTCCATGGATTCCAATTGATCTTCATGTATTTGCAAACAGTGCTTGTGATGCCAAAAATATTCCTTACCACTATTGTCTCATCCTGAGACTCATCTACTCCCTTTACTTTGATCATAATGGATATTAACTTTGCAAAGAATAAAGCATTGTAATTTGATTTGGGCCTGGTCATATCCTCAATCTGAGTCATTAACAGTCTACACAGATTCATCTTAACACCATGTCTTAACAGATGCAGAAAATAAATATCTTGGTATTTCGGATTTTCAAAGTCACCTCTTCTTGGACTTAGCACATGTTGGATAAACTTGAACAGTGACTGGTTCTCTCCATCCATTTATGCAGCAACCACTTTTCTTGGTGTACCATCTCCTGTTAATTCTTCCAAAGCCACTTCATATTCAAAGATGTCACTGGTAGAAGGTATTAATTTCTAGAAATACCCAAACTCTCCTTCATGTGGAACTTTCAGGCATTCAGCCCACTCAATAGAAGAAAAATATATTTCCTTTTCATTCACAACTGAAACTATTCTGTTCTCAACTTCTGATTTCTCAAAACGAACAAACTCATATAATTCTTTTACCAGCTTCGGATAATAAGTATCATTGTTGTTCGAGAAGCATTCTACCCATTTTTTATCTTCTAGTACTTCCATAACTAAAGACTTACTGGACATCAACCATTCCGCGCACATCTCTTTCTCAACTACTATTTCCCTTTGAAAGAGATGCAGATTTGTTGGTTTCTTCACTTCACTTCCACCACTAGACTCTCCTTTAAGTCTCTTGAAATTTGGCTCATCATCCTTCTCGTTGACTGATGGTCTCTTCACTCTTTCCATTCTGTGAATCATGAGGCTTAGGGTTCGAAGATTTTGGGAGCTAAGGATTGAAGGTAAAGGGTTCGAGGTGGATTGAGAGAGGTCAAATATTATGTTTTATCATTTAGGAATCACAAAATAAATAAATAAAACATAATAAGTAAAATATAAATGATACAGATTATGGAAGCTGAAGATATAGAATTTTAAAACAGCACAACCTAACAGTAACACATACCGGTGAGGATTCCTAATGGTGAGGTATTTTTATCGATGAAGTCCACTAACAGTGAGGTATAGCGGTGAGGTTCATACCAGTGAGGTATAGCGGTGAGGTTTTGGCAAACGGTGAGGTTTCTAACGGTGAGGTTTCTAATGGTGAGGTTTCTAACGGTGAGGTTTCTAATGGTGAGGTTTAGGCTCTACAAATTCTATCATTCCTAAATCATGTCTAATGTAACTTAACCTATCCAAAATTAAAGGATTGGTGAAAATTTTGGCTAATTTATGTTCAGTACCTATAAATTCAAGATTAATATCACCCTTTTGGTAATGATATCTCAGAAAGTGGTGCCTTACATCAATGTGTTTGGTCCTATAGTGAGATACAGGATTCTTAGAGATATTAATCGCACTAGTGTTATCACAGTTTATAGATACATGTCAAAACTGATATCTGTAGTCCAATAATGTATGTTTCATCCACAGAATTTGTACACAGCAACTACCAGCAGCAATGTACGCTGCTTCAGCAGTAGATAATGCAACAGAATTCTGATTTTTACTAAACCAAGATACTAAGGACTTGCCAAGAATATGACATGTTCCAGAAGTGATCTTGCTATCTAACTTGAAACCAGAAAAGTTATCATATGAATAATTTATTAAATCCAATGATTGTCCTTTTGGATAAAATAATCCTAAGTTAGTAGTATGTTTAAGATATTTGAAAATTCATTTAATAGAAATCAAGTGTGACTCTTTAGGATTAGCTTGAAATATTACACACATACACACACTAAACATAATATATGGCTGACTAGCAGTAAGATAAAGCAAACTCCTTATCATACCTCTGTAGTTGGTTTGATCCATTGGTTTTCCAGTTTCATCAGCATCCAACTTACAAATAGTGCTCATAAGTGTATCACTTTCCTTAATACTATCTAAACCAAAACGTTTTAAAATATCCTTTGTATATTTACTTTGAATTAAAATAATACTATTTTCATTTTGAAAAACTTGAAATACAAGTAATTATTTGATTTCTCTCATTAAACTCATTTCAAATAAATTTTGCATACTCTTTGAAAAATCAATACACAAAGAATTTTTAGAATATCCAAAAATAATATCATCAACATAGATTTGTACTACCAAAATGTTTTTGGAAATTCTTTTAATAAAGAGAGTTGGATCAGCAATCCCTTTAGAAAAACCTTTTGAAATAGGAAAACTACTAAGTCTATCATACCAAGCTCGTTGGGATTATTTAAAACCATATAAATCTTTTGATAGCTTAAAAACTTTATTTGGAAAATTAGGATTAGTAAATCCATGTGTTTGTTAAACAAAAACATCTTCAATTATAAAAACATTTAGAAAATCACTTTTAATATCAATTTGATATAACTTGAAATTCAGATGAGTAGCAAAGGAAAGTAGAATCCTAATAGCTTCTAATATAGCTACAGGTGAAAAGGTTTCCTCATAGTCTATTCCTTCCTATTGACTATATCCTTGTGCAACTATTCTTGCATTGTTTCTAATGATATTTCCTGATTCATCAACTTTGTTTCTAAAAACCCATTTAGTGCTTATGGTCAAAATGTCCTTAGGTCTGTCAACTAATTGCCAGACTCTGTTTCTTTCAAATTGATTTAGTTCTTCTTGCATAGACATAACCCAAAATTCATCATTGATTGCATCATTGAAATTTATAGGTTCTAACTATGAAAGAAAGGCTTGATGTTCCACCAGGTTTCTTAGATAATCTCTAGTCTATGTCCCTCTATTAAGATTACCAACAACAGCATCCAAAGGTTGATTCTATAGAATCGTAGTTGATCTAGTAAAGGTAGGACTATAAATTTATGGTTCTTCTCCATGTTCAGGTTCACCAAGAACAGATTCTGGAATACTTCCAGAACTGGTTGTCTTTGCAACAGGTTCACTAATTTTATCATTAAGGTATAGAATAGACTGATCTTCTTTAATATTTTTGAGAGAAGACGTAGGTTCATATGGATCAGTTTCATCAAATTTGATGTGAACAGATTCTTCCACACATTTGGTCCTTTTGTTAAAGACTCTATAAGACTTAATGGTTATAGAGTAACCTCGAAAGATTCCCTCATCACTTTTAGAAGAAAACTTTTCAAGATTATCCTTAGTATTAAGAATAAATACTTTGCAACCAAAAACTCTGAAGTAACTAACTTTAGGCTTCCTATTATTCCAAAGTTCATAAGCAGTCTTCTTGAGAATAGGTCTAATCAAGAATCTATTTATAATATAACAAGTTGTATTCATGGATTCAGCCCAGAAATAAACAGGTAACTCATATTCATTGAGCATAGTTCTTGCAATTTCTTAAAGGGTTCTATTCCTTCTTTCTACTACACCATTCTGTTGAGGTGTCCTAGGGGCAGAAAAGTTGTGACTATACCCATTTAGTGAGTAGTAAGATTCAAACTCATGATTTTTAAACTCACGGCCATGATCACTTATCAAGGTTTTAATCTTAAGTCCACTAAGGTTCTCTACAAACTTGAAGTATTTCATAAATTAAGAACATGATTCACTTTTGTGAGCAAGAAAGTATACCCAAGTATATCTAGAAAATTCATCTACTAAGACATAGACATAGTGCTTACATTTAAACTAGAAACTCTAGAGGGTCCAAATAAGTCCATGTCAACCAACTCGAGAGGTTGAGAAGTTGAAACTTATTTCTTTGATTTAAAAGAAACTTTATGCTTCTTTCCCTTTTGACAAGGATTAAAAACTTTGCTTGGTGGGGATTTTAGTTCAGGTTGGTCTCTAACTAAATTATTCCTAGTCAATTTCTTAAGTGAGTGTATATTGCAATGTCTTAATATTCTGTTCTATAGCCAAGAATATTTATGAAAATCATTTAAACAAGTAACATTTTTTTGGCTAAAGAATTTAAATCTACAGCATAAACATTTTCATTTCTTAAGGCAGTAAATACCAAAACATTTTTAGAATAAAATACATGGAAATAATCATTTTAAAATTTAACATTGAAACCATCATCACACAATTGAGAAATGATTAACATATTGTATTTTAATTCATCAACAAATAATACTTTATAAATTAAAACTGAATCAGTGTTACCAATTTGGCCTAAGCCGATGATTTTTCCTTTTGAATTATCACCAAAGGTGACATGTCCTACATCAATCTTGATCAATCTCTTAAAACATGAAAAGTCTCATGTCATGTGCCTTGAACATCCATTGTCCAAATACCAATTCTTCATATATAAACTTTTTAATAAAGTTTCCTACAAAACAGTTTTAGATAGAAAATGATTTTGGTACCCAGATCTTCTTGGGTCCAGACAGGTTAGCAAGCAAAACTTTTGGTACCCAGATTTGTCTAATTGGTTTCATATAATCAATAGATTCACAAGATTTTGAGAGATAAACTTTGTTTGATCTATAACTATGTGAATATCTAGTTCAGGCATAGGAATTTCCAAAACTGTAAATAGTAGCATACTATCCAGATTTAGGAATGAATTTATTCTTAACAATCTGTCTATGTCCAGGTTGATAGCCTAAACCAGAAGTATACCTAGGTGTCACTTGTTTTCCAAGAATTTGAGTTAGAGTATTATTTATATTTGTGAACTTCTCTAGATCTATTCTAAGTTTCTCATTGGACAATTTAAGTTCAGTGTTCTCTTTTAACAGTTGAGCATTATTTTCCTTTTCTACTTCTAATACAGATTGTATAGTTCTGGTTAAAGCATGTTGTTTCTTTAATATTTTATACTTATCTTTCAGCTCGTTACAGGTTTCCTCTAGCATATTACAATATTCAAATAATTCTTCACTATACATGTTTTCAGAGTCAGAATCATCTTCAGAATAATAAGAATTTAAAGCAGGAGTTTCCGAAGTTACCTCAGATGTGTTAGTCCTGAAACACATATTAGCTTTTTGAAATTTTTCATCCTAAGTGGAATCAGAATCACTTGAACTGTCTTCTGAAGCACTCCAGGTTTCTTTCATAGCTTTCTTATATTTTCTTTCCATGTAGTCATATTTCTTCTTGTACTTCAATTTTAGACAGTCGGCCTTAATGTGTCTTTTCTTTTTTGTATTCATATCACACTATCTCATTATCCTTATCAACATTCTTCCAATCTTTCTTCCAACCTTTTTTCTAGTCACCTCGTTGGTCATACTTGTCCTTATACTTCGGTTTTCTAAAACATTTCTTCTTCCTATAGAATTTCTTGAATCTTCTAGATATTTGATCCATCTCTTCATCACTATCAGGATCTGAACCTTCACTTGTTGAGCTTTCAGTAGGTATGTGATCTTTTTCCTTGTCCTTTCTCTTTGAGGCATTAGACTTAAATTCCACTAACTTCCTCTTTGGTTTATCATCTTCCTCTTTGTTTAATTTTATCTCCTCTTCATACATCATCAGCTTACCAATCATCTCTTTAATAGGTAGTGAACTTATATCACATGATTCTCTTATTGAGACTGATGTGCCTCTCCATCTTTCTTGTAGACATATTAGTATTCTCATAATTTTCTCTTTAGCTGTAATAGCCTTTCCCAGTGAGCTCATTGTATTTACAATTTTGTTGAACCTAAGATACATATCAGAAATAGGTCCATCAGGCTTCATTTTAAAATTATCATAATTAATAGTGTAGGTATTCAGTCTCATTTCTTTAACATTGGTTGTTCCCTCATGGGAAATAGCCAAAGTATCCCAGATTTCATAAGTAGTTTTACAAGAAGATATTCGATTAAATTCTTCATCTCCTAAAGCACAATACAAAGCATTCATTGCTTTACAATTATTATTGTAATCTATTTTAGTAGTTTCATCCAAAGTAGTTATTTTAGTTTCTGTAATCTTATAATAAGTTTCTATAGCAGTCCAGATATCAAATCCCATACATTTTAAATGAATTTTCATTTTCAGTTTACTTTGGGAATAATTAACACCATTAAAGAAAGGTGGAATGTTTGTAGCAACACCTTCTAGTCTATTATCCATAATTATATTTTAGAAAATATATTTAAAGAGATAAAATTTAGAACTAATATAAATTTAAGATCTTTAAGATACAACTAAAATCACAATTGAAAAATAGAGTATTTCCAAATCCTTTATTAATAAACAAACCTCTAATACCAAATGTTGGTTGGAGTGGATACTCAAGAGGGGGGTGAATTGAGTTCCAATTAAAATTTCTATTAAAAAAATTATTATTAAAATCCCACAAATTAAATAAAAATTAAACTGTAGTGAATTTATAAAGATTGTAAGTTTTCAATTATTTTCTCAAGAGATTTATTATTTCTCGGTTAACTCAATATGAGGATTGATTAACTTTGGAAACTAACTTACTGGATAACAAAAGTTATAAACACTTGATAGTTTAACTATCAGAGTAACTTTAAAATATATTTCTACTTAAAATTACTTAGCAGTGGAATATTCAATATAGTTTAAAACTAAATAAACAAGCACAGCAGTTTTAACCAAGAGATTTAGTCTCAAGATGAGAATTATTCCTCTCAAATAGTTTATATAAACTTTGATCCACACCCTGGATCGAGGTAGACAACAGTACACAGACTGTTCAGGTACTAAGACCTCTACTACAGTTCTTTGTGGTAAAAACAAAACAATAGCACACAGGCTATCCAGGTCATAGTTGACCTCTACCACTATCCACAGTGGGAAACAGGGAGTATGGGAAAGATTGAGTGAGGATTTATGAATCCTCCAGTTCAGCACAGGAGACAGTGTGTGTCTAAAAATACAGAGCACACACACTGCTCAAAATTTAAATATATGAAACACAATAAAGATAAATAGATAGAGAAGAGTTTAGAATGCTCTATGTGTTTTGAGTGAAGATATGGACTCCTTTGATTTATGCAGATGCAGCTTCGAGTCCTTCTCTGGTTTTTGTCCAGAAAAACAGAGTATCATTTATGTATTTGACTTCCAGGTCCAGGTTGATCAGTCTGATCAGCTTGAGTGCAAGTGAGCTCGTTGAAGCTCTTTTGACTTTGAATGTTAAGGTTTTAAGGATTTTTTATGAATTCTTCCTTCATATTCTATGCATGTAAGTCCTGGATTATCTCCAGAAGATTGTCTCGTATGTGTATGGAAGGACTGGTCATTTATTGTATTGTTTTTGTATATGTGTCTTGATGCTTTTGAGGTTCTTCTTTATATACCTTCAACTCTGACAATGGGAATGATTACCTTTTTATAGGTACGAGGTACGGTTCCTAAATTTCCAACCACTATCATTAATTAATATCAGGTGCATTAAAAACATCAAATATGATTGTTGCTAAATAATAAATAGAAATAGAGTTTATAGAAATAGTGATTGGTTTCCATCGGTAGCTGTTACTCCTTGTAACAGTAGCTTGCTTGAATTTGTCGCTTCTTCTATCGGTAGCTCCTCTTATCGGTTTCTCCTTCTATCAGTAGCTACTCTTATCGGTAGCTCCTTCTGTCGGTATCTCCTTCTATCGGTAGTTCCTTCTATCGGTAGCTCCTTCTATCGGTATTTATTTTGTAATGGTAGTCATTTGTCTGTATCAGCGGACTTGTATCTGTAGACTTTGTCTTTCTGTATCGGTGGACTTCATATCGGTAGTTGTCTGTCTGTCTGTTTGTATCGGTAGCTTGTATCGGTAGCTATGTACATACCAGTGGACTTACTCTATTGGTAGGTATGTATCAGTCGACTTGTGCATACTAGTATACTTATTCTATCGGTATCTCAGGTGTAACGGTGATTATTTTCATACTGGTGACCTTATTCATATCAGTATACTTGTATACCGGTGTACTTAGCCTTATCGGTAGTAATATGTGCATATCGGTGGACTTTGTCTATCAGTAGGCTATGTACCGGTAGGTCTGTATCAGTGACTCAACACTTAATACTTATATGTTCTATACAAATCATATTCAGATTGAGTTGGAATTATTTCAAAGAATGTATAAACATAGATAAATATTTATTAATAAATTCCAATAGTCATTTTAATATTTTCTCAACTTAATAATATGATGATTATAGATTGAAAGAATAATTATTATAAAGATAAACATTATTTGGGATTATCAAATCATATTAAAGCATGATTGGGATTATCAAAATAGGTGAGGTCAACAATCATGAATCCAAAACGTCATCACATCATGCTTACTACTCCACATTTAAGGGACTAATAGATTCATGGGTTCATCATGATTCCTACTACCCATTTTACAAAAAATAAAAATAAAACACTCATCGTCAAGGAAAAATATAGAGTCTTTGATAAATATTATACCTTATGAAATAAGGGTGTCACTTTCCAGTACATTATCACTCTCCAAAAATTGTATTTATGTAAAAACATATAAACTTCACTTCCTTTGATACATCTTGTAATAGTATTTGGTGAAATGATGACACTTATTATATTAATTTATCCTTTCAATTGTTCCCAGAGTGGCCAAAATGGTTCATTGCTACTGTTTTCAAGGAAATATTCTCTACTAATTTTTATAAGCATGGGAAATCATCAATAAATCTTCTCTTATATTATTGGAATACTCCTTTAATCACATTTATAGTAGATAGGCTCCCCCTTTTACGATATATTTCATGAATATTTTAACTTCCAACTTATTCTCCACTTATTTAAAAAAATGAAAATTTTGAGTTTCAAGCTTATGAAAATTCTTCAAATACTACTGAATCCTAAAATATTTTTATGGATTAATATTACTACATAGAATTATACCATCAAAAAATATATTCAACAGTGTCATAATTTGATATAGGAAACAAAATACTAGGCTAATAATACCACTATAATACATTTCACCCACTTAAATTCATAAGTTTCAAGTAATAACAATATTTAAATTCTACCTTGATGAAAACCCACATTACATTGAAGATTTTTAAATCAACCAATTCAAAATATGGTATAGGAAAATTGAATTTTACCAAATATAACTAGTGCACAAACAAGGACCACCAACGGCAATGATTTCCAGTGGGGCATTTGGCCCGTACAATTCAAAAATTACAATCAATATCAAACTGTAATAAGTGAAATCAATGATAAAGAGAAAAAAAACTAACCACAGAGTAGTGGATAAGCTCGTGGAAGAGGTGCATTCATGGTGTAGGAGATACGCGGCGGAGGAGAGGCGTCGCGGAGGAGAGGCAATGGTGGAGAAGAGCAGGGGAAGAGGAGAGGTGAAGCGGAGGAGAGCTATTGATGGAGGAGAGGTGCGGAAGAGGAGAACCATGCGATGAAGCTCAGTTCGCAGTGGCATAGGATTCGATGGCCAAGGAGGAGGAGGAGGAAGGAGAGGAGGGAAAAGAGGAGGAGAGGAGGGAGTATAGGAGGTGGCGGCAGCAGCGGTGGTAGGGATCCTCTTCTATTAGAGCTTGAGGGGTGTGGGGAAGGAGGAGAAAGTTAAGGTTTATTTATAAAACTTGACGATAATTTTATCAGTGCTAGATAAAAAGCGCTGATAAAAGTATGTTTTATTAGAACTAAAATTGAAAGCACTGATAAAAGTAAGTTTTAATAGCGCTACAATTGAAACAACTGATAAAACATGCCTTTATCAGTTCTTTTTTTATTGCTGATAAAGGTCGATCTTTATCAGCACTAAAAAAGCGCTAATAAATGGATGTTTTATCAGTTCTTTTTAATTAGCGCTGATAAAACATACCATTTATTCATAATTATAAAATTATAGCCAATATATTTATTATATTTATAATTTTATAAATATATATAATTAAAATATTTATTATAATTTAATTATTTAAATTATAATTATATATATATATATGTTTGTGTTTGTGTTTTTATATAAATTATAATTAAATATATATAATTTTATAATTTAAATTATAATTAAATATATATAAATATAAATTGATATATTATTTTTATTTTTAATTTCATAACTATTTAAATATATATGTGTGTGTGTCTTTATTTGTGTATATATTCATTAAATACATATATTTATAAATAAATATATTCAAAAGGTATTCATAAATATATATTTATCATTTAAAAAAATATTTTGTAATTTTAAAAATATTTAAAAATATTTATATTTAATTAGTTATATATAATTATAAATATATATAATATTTTTGAAAAGTAAATAATTATATATAACTAAATACTTAAATTTTTAAATATAATAAATACATTTATTGTTTATTTAAATATATTTATCATGATTTTAAGTATTTATGAGAAGATAAAGCTTCATATATATAGGAAATGAATGAATACACCAAGTATATATAGTACTATAGTATATATAGCCAATATTAGGGTAAACAAATGATCATTATTTTTGAGAAGAACGTACGCATCAATTGAAACATTCATTTGGAAACAAAAATTTATTTAAATATATATATATATTAAAAAGTATTTATACATAATATTATAAACATATAGTATAATAAATATATAATAAAGATATAACTAAAACTAATAAACATAATAAATATAAATACATAAACATAATAAACAAGCATTTTTTATTTAATGTATACATATAATCATTATTTTTTTAATATAATTAAATATTTTTATATAAATTAATAATATTTTCTATTAAAAACTTTTATCAACGCTATTATTAGCACTGATAAAGGGTAGATTTATCAGTTCTTTTTTCTAGCACTGATAAAAGTCTCACTTTTATCAGTGCTTTCTAATTAGCGCTAATAAAACTCGAGTGCTTCCCTTTCCTGCATTTGTGGAAGTGACTCCTTAAAATTTTGGTAAAATATGGATTCTTCTTAATCATTGAATTACAGTCACACTAGTTTCTTTTTATTCTTCTTTAAAGGCTCGCAAATTCAAACTCTTTCTTTCTTTGATGCAATAATGTATCGGTATCTCAAAGGATATTGAAATTTAGTGTATATTTCTCAATGACTACATGCACATGTATGTACACAAACAATATAGTCTATGGAGTCTCAAAAAATTACATGATTTAAATTCATCATTTAAATCCTAATTTAAATGTGTTTATAAATAAACACATTTATTCCATAATTAAATACAAATACCTAAATGATGTGGGTATTATTATTCATTCATCCTCATTTAAGAACCCATGAATTATGATGGGTATTTATTTTCACTTCATGCAACTGAGTGATCACCCATACACACCTCTTCATGAAAGCATCTCAAACAGGTTCGGGTAGACTCATTTCTTCTCACACAGCAACAGTGAACACCCACATCTCTACACCTCGCATTCTTAAATTCACGTATCTTATTTCAAATACCTAATAGTTTCAGGCTCTTTGTTTCTTCACAATGTAATTAAATACATCTTCTTATAATGTATCTGATTTATCATTCCTTCATTGGGTTAAAAATATCACTGCCCATTAAAAAAACATAAGGATCCGGTCTTCTCTATTCTTCGAGTTTTTTATACTCTTTCTGTAAAAAATATTTTTTTAAAACATCCTAGGTTAAAAAAAATAAAAATACTGCTTAAAGGCTGCATTTTTTATTCCTCCTTTCCCCTAAAATAGTAAAAAATCTATTTTAATTATTATTTCTATATATTTAAAATTTTAATGTTTTATTATTATGTTTGTATGGTTATATATGTATATATAAATAAAACTTAATTTTTCAACATAATTTATCTTTTATTCAAGTATGTGACTTTTCTAACCTATAAAATATAAACTATAAGACTGATATGAATGAAATTTTAAACATTTATTAAACATATAACAAGTAGTCCAAAAAAATAATATCATAAAAAATGTTGGTGAAAAATATTTTATAAGATTTCTAATCCACCTACTTAAAACTTTAAAATGTTTAAAATACGTGACTTTTCTAGCCTATATAATATAAACTATAAGATAGATATGAATAAAATTTTAAAAATTTATTAAACATATAACAAGTAGTCCAAAATAAAAATAGTATCTTAAAAAATGTTGGTTAAAAATAATTTATAATCTTTCTAATCCACCTACTTGAAACTTAAAAATGTTTCAAGTGTGTGACTTTGCTAGCCTATATAATATAAATTTTAAGACAGATATAAATAAAATTTTAAACAATGCTTAAACATATAAAAATTCATCCCAAATAAAAATAATATCATAAAAAATGTTGGTGAAAAATAATTTATAAGATTTCTAATCCACCTACTTGAAACTTAAAAATGTTTCAAGTACGTGACTTTCCTAGACTGTATAATATAAATTGTAAGATATATAAAAATAAAATTTTAAAAATTTCTTAAACATATAAAAATTAGTCCAAAATAAAAATAATATATTATAAAATGTTGGTGAAAAATAATTTATAAGCTTTCTAATCCACCTACTTGAAACTTAAAAATGTTTCAAGTACATGACTTTGCTAGCCTTTATAATATAAACGGTATGATAGATATGGATAAAATTTTAAACATTTATTAAACATATAAAAAGTATTTTAATTTTTAATTTTTATTTATATGGGTCTTATAGTTTATATTTTATAGGCTTTCAAAGTCAATTAGGTGGCTTAGGATCCCCCTCGACATTCATTATTTTCACTCTCACTTATGAGTTACTTTTCTTACATTCTTTTCATTAACATTTATTTATTTTATTTATGAAACTCTTTATTTTCAAAAACTTTTTAGATGATTAGGCTATCTTTTAAATTTTATTTACATTGTTTTTATACTATAGATTTTTTAATCTTTTAAAGTTGTTTACTTGAAATTTACTAATTATTTCTATGTTTTAAGTAGTCGACTTTTAAAGATATCAAATATAAACTATGTCTAAAATATAAATTAAAACTGAAATACTAGATAAACATATAAGAAGAGATAATAGTATTAATAGTATTTTGATTTCAGTAGACATAAAACATGTAAATAAACATATACAATAAATGTCTATGTTTGTGGTGAGGAGATTCTGTCCTACATGGTGGTATGTGAATAGGAAGTTCGTGTAGAGTGCACTGTGGAGTCTGATGACCTGGAGAAGGCTGATCATCAGACACTAGAACATCGACTAGAACATCCTCCATCTGTGTGTTAGTGGGAGGAGATGTCAAATGCATCTTGTACTGCCCTCTGGATCCTTCTCCTACTAGGGTGGTATAAGGACCTGCTTCTATCGTAGTGGGGAACCAATCCTACGATGAAGCTATACCCAAGACTACAGTGGATCTTGAACCCAAGATGGAGAGAACTGAAGATATCCTGTCAAAAAAGACGTATCTCATTCCACCGAAGGTACATCCCAAATAGACTGATCCTGGACTACTAGAGGGTCGACCTCTGCCAGTGGAACATGTGAGGCCTCATGTGTAGCACGACATTGTCTACATCACCAAGGTCATGGATCCTCTGCACCAGCAGCAACTGCAGGATTTTCCTCTAGGGCAGGAACCTCCTCTCTCTAGGCCAGATGCGTGAAGATGCTCCCAGAAAGTGCTTGAAAATATGCACTCACCTCTAGAATTGTATCATAGAAGGCTGCCCACCTAAAGACCCCCTCATCCTTTCCATAACTCATGAGAACAAGCTAATTTGTGTGATTTCCCTATAGAGAGATTCAAATTTAATTGGAAAATATTTCAATAAACAAACTAATGGATATTTATTGACTTACCATCCTCTGCATATCTATGAAGGGTTCAGTAAGATACAGTATAGACTTCATTCTATACCATGGAGCATACTCAACCTACTCTGAAAGACAGTATCGATTCGTATGAACACCCTGAATACAAAACTCTACATGAATATGCCAACAGTCGATAAAGCTAGCATGTACTCAGGACCAATCATCATCCTACATTCGTGTCAGCTTCATCCCATGAATCTGATTTTTTTGTCTTGATGGCAACGGAATCGACTGAGTACAGCAAAACTGGCGCATGACTCTGTGAGGCTTCTTCCAATCAATAATATGTAAGTGAATTAGGGGCACTAAAACCATAGAATCCTCAATCCCAACAGTGTAGTATGCTAGAAACTGGCTCTTAATACTCCAGTATGGAAGCCATGAATTCTGAAATGACATGTGTTTTTTTCAAAAAAGAACCTAACTAAAAACCAAAATTGATGTTATTATTAAATATGTTGGACAGTGATAGATTGTATATACATACCTAATCATGTAAGAGACAGTCCAACTATAGCTGATATATTCCCAAATGTTGTCTCATAACAACTTCAAAATTGTGTCATTGACACCACCTATAAAATACATCATCGATAGTGACAAATGAGAAATTAAAGTCAATAACTCATAGTAGCATCAGAAACCAATAGAAATGATTGATCATACCAGCATCTACGCAGAGTGTCATGCATCACATTCATCTCGACCGAAGAACCAGCAAGCTCAGGGAAGAATGTGGGGATGTGCTCCCATGCTCACATCTGAATAAGGATGACACATCCCCCGAGACCTGTGCGGTCCCTATGGGATAGCCTGTATAATGCTATGTATGTGTATGCCAAGAATTATGATCCCCAGTTGTACATCCCAACCTGATCAAAGTCCTCTGCTAGGGGTAGATACATTATGTGCACGTGCATCCCCGAGTGATCAGTATACATAGTCCTGCCAATGATCCATAATATATATGCACAGGCATAATGCATGATAGTCTACTCGTCGTCATCATCCTATAAATGTGGAATCTTCTACTCCAACCAAGGAATAGATATGGACGCTCCATCTTTATCCCTACGGTTGGACAAAATATCAATTCCTAACCAGCGCTAAGCAAGGTCTGTCCAAGATACATAAGTGAGTACAATAACGGGTCTCCCCTAGATATGAAGACCAAGAAGCACTTCCACATCCTAGAGGGTGATGGTCATCTCCCCCTCAGGCAGGTAGAATGTGTGTGTCTTTGGCCTCCACCTCTCAATGAGGGAAGTAAGTAGGTAATGGTCTAAAAATATAAAATCTGATATGGCAAGGCCATAGAAGCCATCACGGTGCAAGTATGGTCTAATGGCATGTGTTGGCTCTATGTGATGAAAATGGTGCGCTTGACATACCTCGATCGATCGATCTGCACGACCCTCTAACACAACCTGCAAAATATGGGTAGGCTATTGAGTGATAAGTATGGTATCATCCATTTGCATATAAACAAATGAAATGAGTCGTAAGTGTAAAATGTAAATATAACATTATGTTTTGCATAATGTTATCACTTGTAGAATGGAAAACATGAAATGTTTTTTAACATTGTTTTATGAAGTTATTTTTACCAAAATAAATATAATTCTCCATGCCTTTTGGTTTTTAATTAAATAAATATAACAAAAGGAAACAACAGAAAAAAAATAGATGGAAAAATTTTTGTTGTGAAATAATTTTATTAATGAAATATCTTTGTAATAATTTTATTAATTGATACATTCTTTAAGGGAATATATCTATGTTTTTGGATTTTTTTTAAGTTTTTAGGGTTTAGTTTTATGATTTTTTTGTTAGGGTTTAGGTTTGAGGGTTTAGGGTTTCTAATTTTGATATTAATAAGAGATAATAACATTTAATTTACAATATTGGTTAAGTGTTCTCCTTTTGAATTTATGAAATAAATTCTATTATCTAAGATTTTATTTAAGGAATAAGGAGAAATTTATTTCTTGAAATCATGCATGTTTTTATGAAATAAATTATATTATCTAAATTATTGGGTCTTGAATTTGTTTAGACATATTTTGGAGGATCTTTATGATTAAATAATTATGGATTAGATTAAAATAAACCATGTCACTTAATAATGATGTTTTTGGAATTTATATAATTATATATATTGAATAACTTATGCTAATCATTATGATACTATTATTTTGTTATATAAAATTTTATTAAAATATCAGACAAAATGTTATCAAAAACCATGGTAAAGGGGAGATGTTTTTGGGTTTTAGTTTAGGTTTGAGGGTTTCTAATTTTTATATTAAGGTTTAAGAAAGATGTTTCTGGGTAAATTGTTATGCTCCTGGGATTTGGGGTTAATAAAACTGAGAAAAAAAATAATAGATAATAACATTTAATTTACAATATGGGTTAAGTGTTCTGCTTTTGGATTTATGAAATAAATTCTATTTTCTAAAATTTTATTTAAAGAATAAGGAGAAATTTATTTCTTGAAATCATTCATTTTTTTATGAAATAAATTCTATTATATAAATTATTGGGTCTTGAATTTGTTTAAACATGTTTTGGAGGAGCTTTATGATTAACTAATTACGGATTGGATTAATATAAACCATGTAAATTACTAATGATGTTTTCTGAATTTATCTAATTATCTAAATTGAATAAATTATTTTAATCATTATGATACTACTATTTATTTATATAAAAGTTTGTTAAAATATCACACATAATTTTATCAAAAACCATGGTAAAGGAAAGATGTTTTGGGGTTGGGGTTTAGGTTTGAGGGATTAGGGTTTCGAATTTTGATATTAAGGTTTAGGAAATATATTTCTGGGTTAAGTGTTTTGATTTTGGGTTTTGGGTTTTATAAAACTGAGAAAAAAAAGAAGAGATAATAACATTTAATTTACAATATGGGTTAAGTGTTCTGCTTTTGGATTTATGAAATAAATTCTATTATCTAAGATTTTATTTAAGGAATAAAGATAAAGTTATTTCTTGAAAACATGCATGTTTTTATTAAATAAATTTTATTATCTAAATTATTGTGTCTTGAATTTGGTTAGACATATTTTGGAGGAGATTTATGATTAACTAATTATGCATTGGATTAAGATAAACCATGTCAATTAATAATTATTTGTTAGGAATTTATATAATTATATATATTGAATAATTTATGTTATTCATTATGATACTATTATTTCATTATATAAAAGTTTATTAATATATCACACATAAAGTTATCAAAAACCATGGTAAAGGGAAGATGTTTTTGGGTTGGGGTCTAGTTTTGAGGGTTTAGGGTTTCAAAGTTTGATATAAATGTTTAAGAAAGATGTTTATGGGTTAAGTGTTATGATATTGGCTTTTGGGGTTTAGAAAACCGAGAAGAAGAAAAAATAAGAGATAATAACATTTAATTTATAATATGGGTTAGGTATTCTGCTTTTGGATTTATGAAATAAATTCTATTATCTAAGATTGTATTTAATAAATAATGAGAAATTTATTTATTGAAATCATGCATGTTTTTATGAAATAAATCCTATTTTCTAAATTATTGGTTCTTGAATTTGGTTAGACATATTTTAGGGGAGCTTTATGATTAATAAACTATGGATTGGATTAAGATAAACCATGTCAATTACTAATGATGTTTTAATAATTTATCTAATTATCTATATTGAATAACATATACTAATCATTATGATACTATTATTTCGTTATATAAAGTTTTATTAAAATATCAAACATAATGTTATGAATAACCATTGTAAAGGGAAGATGTTTTTGTGTTGGGGTTTAGGTTTGAGGGTTTAGGGTTTCAAATTTTGATATTAAGGTTTAGGAAAGATGGTTTTGGGTTAAGTGTTATGCTTTTGGGTTTTGGGGTTTAGAAACCTGAGAAAAAAAATAAGAGATAATAACAATTAATTTACAATATGGGTTAAGTGTTCTGCTTTTGGATTTATGAAATAAATACTATTATCTAATATTTTATTTAAGGAATAAGGAGAAATATATTTCTTGGAGGAATGAATGTTTTTATGAAATAAATTCTATTATATAATTATTGGGTCTTGAATTTGGTTAGACATATTTTGGTGGAGATTTATGATTAACTAATTATGGATTGGATTAAGATAAACCATGTTAATTACTAATGATGTTTTAGGAATTTATCTAATTACCTATATTGAATAACTTATGATAATCATTATGACACTATTATTTCTTTATATAAAAGTTTATTAAAATATCACACATAATGTTATCAAAAACCATGGTAAAGGGAAGATGTTTTTGGGTTGGGGTTTAGGTTTGAGGTTTTAGGGTTTCAAATTTTAATATTAAGGTTTAGGAAAGATATTTCTGGGTTAAGTGTTAGGCTTTTGGGTTTTGGGGTTTAGAAAACTGAGAAAAAAAGGAATAAATAATAACATTTAATTTAAAATATTGTTTATGTGTTCTAATTTTTTATTTATGAAATAAATTCTATTATCTAAGATTTTATTTAAGGAATAAGGAGAAAGTTATTTCTTGAAAGTATGCATGTTTTTATGAAATAAATTTTATTATCTAAATTATTGGGTCTTGAATTTGGTAATTCATATTTTGTATGAGCTTTATGATTAAATAATTATGGATTGGATTAAGATAAACCATGTCAATTACTAATGATGTTTTTGGAATTTATCTAATTATATATATTGAATAACTTATAATAATCATTATGATACTATTATTTCGTTATATAAAAGTTTATTATAATATCACACATAATGTTATCAAAACCCATGGTAAAGGGAAGATGTTTTTGTGTTGGGGTTTAGGTTTGAGGGTTTAGGGTTTCAAATTTTGATATTAAGGTTTAGGAAATATGTTTTTGGGTTAAGGGTTATGCTTTTGGGTTTTGGGGTTTAGAAAACTGAGAAAAAAATATGAGATAATAACATTTAATTTTCAATATGGGTTAAGTGTTATGATTTTGGATTTATGAAATAAATTATATTATCGAAGATTTTATTTAAGGAATAAGGAGAAAGTTATTTCTTGAAATCATGCATGTTTTTATGAAATAAATTCTACTATCTAAATTATTAGGTCTTGAATTCGGTTAGACATATTTTATAATAGCTTTATGATTAAATAATTGTGGATTGGATTAAGATAAACCATGTCAATTACTAATGATGTTTTAGGAATTTATCTAATTATCTATATTGAATAACTTATGCTAATCATTATGATACTATTATTTCATTATATAAAAGTTTATTAAAATATCACACATAATGTTATCCAAAATCGTGGTAAAGGGAAGATGTTTTTAGGTTGGGGTTTAGGATTGAGGGTTTAGGGTTTCGAATTTTGATATTAAGGTTTAGTAAAGATGTTTCTGGGTTAAGTTCTATGATTTTGGGTTTTGAGGTTTAGAAAACTGAGAAAAAAATAAGAGATAATAACATTTAATTTACAATATGGGTTAAGTGTTCTGCTTTTGTATTTATGAAATAAATTATATTATCTAGAATTTTATTTAAATAATAAGGTGAAAGTTATTTTTTGAAAGCATGCATGTTTTTCTAAAATAAATTATATTATCAAAATTATTGGGTCTTTAATTTGGTTAGACATATTTTGGAGGAGCTTTATGATTAACTAATTATGGATTGGATTAAGATAAACCATGTCAATTACTAATGATGTTTTAGGAATTTATCTAATTATTTATATTGAATAACTTATGTTAATCATTATGATACTATTATTTCGTTATATAAAATTTTATTAAAATATCACACATAATGTTAACAAAAATCATTGTAAAGGGAATATTTTTTTGGGTTGGGGTTTAGGTTTGAGGGTTTAGGGTTTCGAATTTTGATATTAAGGTTTAGGAAAGATTTTTATAGGTTGAGTGTTACGCTTTTGGGTTTTGGGGTTTAGAAAACAGAGAAAAAAAGAATAGATAACAACATTTAATTTACAATATGAGAATGTCACAGTGAAGACAGTACATCATTCTGGATGAGACTGTGAACTCAACCCAACAAAGTTAGGACATCGTTTCCGGTTATAACCTTCTTTATGACATATCGTGCATCGCAAACTCTTCCCTTATTCTTGAGGCCAGTCCATCTTATTATGCATCCTATTATCCTTCGGCATCCCATGAGGACGTAACTAATTGATGTCAGGTATCACTCTCAGCTGGCCTTTGGGCATTGGGAATTAACGATACTCCCCAATAGGTGTCCATGGTGAAACATAACAGTTAGAAATGGTATTCATCTAGTACACTGGATCAATATATGCTTCCCATGATATGTTCATAGAGGCACATGTTGTGATGGCGTGTGTGCATGGAAACCGTAAGGCCTAAAAGTTTCCACATTGACATTGCCTTGTTTCTAGTAATACCACCATTTTTTCACCGATGCAATTTATGATGGGGTCTGAATGATCTTGAACTTCAAATCGTGAGTCTTCTCATTGAAAAAGGTAGATATGATAACCAAAAGCTTCTTCAATATTCTTTTCAATCTCTCGTTGAAAGTTTCTTCAGTATCTTAAACCCTACTATATTTCGTCTGATGCTAGTTTTTGTCTATCAACAAAGTAATTCATTCATCGATATAATGTCTCCTGAACTAGGGTGGTTACAGGTAGCTTGTGAAGCCCTTTGAAGACACCATTGATGCACTCAAAAATGTTTGTCTTCATGTGTCCATACCTCTTCCCCCCTTTATATTCCAATGTGTATTTCTCTTTTGGAATTTTCATCATATAATCATAAATTTCATTATTAGCCTCGTGGATTTGTTCAAAACTTTCTTCAAACCGCCATTAGTCCGACTCATATGCTACATAGAATAGATGATATATCACATAAATTGATTTTATCTTTATGTTGAAATTGTAAAAAATAACAAATACAATGTGTACCAAGCCTCGTGATTGCCTTCTTCATTAGTTTGTTGTGGAATTTTTTATGCAAATTGCTAGAAATGTGTCTAATACAGAACCAATGATGTGCATTTGGGTATCTCTATGTATCAGTATCTACATTGATTGCCTCATTAATTTCCTGATGGAAATCAAATATCAAACAAACACCCTGAATGTTGGTTAAATGGTTGCTGATACATGCCAGAAACCAAATCCATGATTCATAGTTTTCTTTATCTACAATTGGAAAGGAAAGTGGAAGAGTTGAATGGTTTCCCTCTTGGGTTGCCACAATCAACAATACACCCTTGTATTTTTCCTACAGAAATGTTCCATCAATCTGAATAAACTGTTTGCTGAAACAAAATGTGGAGATATAGGGAAGGAATTCCTAGAACAACTGCTGAAATTGAACACGATATAGATCAAGTCGGTTATCATGAGACACATGTTTTTTTGTATCCATATGGAATAAAACTTGGTTATGATGCCTCATTATGGCTATAAATTGCGGAAACACCTGATATGAGTCATCCCAATAACCATAGACCTTCACAATTGCCTTTTGTTTCTCCATCCATGCCTTATTATAGGAAATCTTATAACAAAATGTATGTTGAATACTCTCTCGCACAAGGTCTATTAGAACATATTGACATGTCATAATTATATAAACAATAATAGATTACACAAATTCTGCATCCAATGAGGTATGATCTTGTGTGAGGCTTGGCTGAACGCAAGTATGAACTGTGTCAATCCTCGAGATTCTACAACCTCCAAATGTAATGTCTGGAATCACCCTTAAGAAAAATCTAAACCCATCCCCATACTTCTCACACTGTATGATATATTTACTACAGCATGATTTCTGAACTATATAGCTCCAGTGCCTCTCAATGTGAAATTTCTTTAACGTGTTTTTTAATGCATATTTACTTGAAAAATTCCTTCCAATATATAATGTTTTTTCTATCTCACTAAACCTATCTGGTATAACTTTGGGGAACTCAGTTGCTGGTGTGAGAACAGTATTGTCGAGTTCAGTCACATGTGTCATTTCTTTCTACCAATATGAAAGGAGTGGTGGGTCGTTTATTATAGGTCAAGGTTGATATAAAACTAATGAATTTATCAAAAACTCATTCCTAACTTCAGATGATCCCTCCTTATCAGCACTTTTGTCACCATCTAATCCATCATTAAGAAACTCCTCATCGAAATTCGGATTAACATGTATATCCAGGAGATCATATAGGTTGTCCTCTTCTTCTGCATCATTTAGAATAGACTCAATTTCATGGGGTGGAATGTCTTCAACCACTCATGTAATTCTATATCCTTGTACAACTGAAAGTTGTTGTTGTATAGTAAAAACATCAATTTATAACTCTATCATGGTACTATATGACCGTTGAGAAAATAAAATAATTGCTTGGACCCACTATGCATCAGCAACCAATGGACAAGCTAGATGCCACAATGTTGTCAGGAATTGAAAATGTCTATAGCTCATAGACTTGATCTCTTGATCGGGTCCCAGATTTAAGGAACCATGAATTATCTCTTAAAGGTCACTTATGGTTACACAATTATTTTTATTAACCATCATTATTGGTTGTGTACTATAAGAATCTCCTTGCTCGGTTTGAATAACCTCCACATAGTAGTACACATAGGAAAACATGACTCTCTACGTCAAAAATGTTTCGTTCATCAGAATTATGATATTGTAAAAAATATTAACAATGATGGTTGACCATATATTATTTATTAGAATAAAATTTTAGGATCCCTTTCCATGCCCTAAAATATGCTAGTAATGTTTCTTTATATAAAATATTAATCACTAATTAATCATTATTAAGTTATTCTTTAATAATTTATTCTTTAATCCTTAATCATATTATATTCAAAAGTTAATTATAATTAACTAATCATATGTATTCATTTTTAATCCTAATTTATCATTAATTAATCTATAATTAATCATTACTAATAATAAGTATTATTTATAAACTATATATAACTAATTAAACTACTTAATACATAAGATCTGTAATTACTAATAATAACTTTTTTAACTAATCACTAGTTATTCATTATTAAGTTATTATTTAATTATTTATTCTTTAATCCTTAAGAAAATTATATTCATTAGTTATTTATAATTAACTAATCATATGTATTCATTTTTAATTCTAATTAATCATTAATTAGTCTATAATTAGTCATTTCTAATAATAAGTATTATTTTAAAACTATATATAAATAATTAAACTACTTAAATATCTTTAATTACTAATAATAAATTTCATTTCTTAATTATTTTTTCCTTATTTAATTTTATAACATCATAATTATCATTATATTAATGATAATATACTAATTTTATTTTTATTTTCTTAGATATTTTAGTAGTTTATTAAGAAAATATGAATCTTCTTAAACATATTCCCCAGGAGTGTCAAACCAGGAGTGCATAAAGGACCGTTTTTGTGTACCATGATACCCCGGGTCAAGCTCGAAACTCCTTGTCACAATTTTCACTCCTAGGTACATCTGTTCCAGAGCCACATCCACTTGTTTGTATCCAGATAGGGATTTGATTGCTTAGATAACCACATGATCTTTATGCTACCAAAATTTCACAATACTTAATCCTAATTTAATCTATAATTAATATATACTTAATCTATACTAATAAAAATAATTATTTCAAACTATATATAAATAATTACACAACCTAATAAAAAAATATTAAGAAATTCCTAAACTTCTTAAAAAATTAAATATTTAAAACTAAAAGTAATTCAATTAAATAAATAAAAAACATTAAATTAAATAAATAAAAATATCTCTAATTGATGATTCAACAAAACCCACACATAAAATGAATTTTTTAGAGAGATAAAGAGAGTATTTAGAAGAAATGAAGGGAAATATTGAGTGAGGAGAAGAGTGGGTGGCTGCACTTTTATAGGGAGATGTGGTGAAAGGTGGCATCCCCCTCACCGTCGTTTCCATGTCATCGATCTGGTCCAAAGGCGGCATGGGGGAGCGAAGGCGACATCAGATATTCCACCTTTGAAGTGTATTTTATTAAAAAAATAACCTATGAAATTTTTAAAAAAAATCATAAAACCTGTAAAAAAACACCCATTCTTCACGTGGTATAGCTTCCATCTTTAAAAATCTTAAGTATTTGAGTTTTTCTTCTTTATGTTCAAAACTGAGGCTCACACTGATTTCTTCATGTGGGATGTTTATCATGAAGATAAAAATTTACCAAATAAAATAATTTAATTTATCCTTCATTATGTTTTCATATATTCAATATTAAGATACATGCGTGGATAATTCGATCAAACATGTACATTTATCCAAGAATTTATCTCATCCTGGCGGTTGGCTTTATCAGGAAACAAAACAGCTTGATCTCTTCCTTTTTATGCATTTACATGCATTAATATTATATAAAATATGTATCTTGGACTTTCCTAGATCATAGAAGTTTAATGTGCCATCATTTATGTCGAATAGGCCTCAGTTTGATCTTTAAGGCCTAAAAAATGGTAGATAAACCACACTACATAGAATCCTTTGAATGCATTAGGAGGAAGACGATCAAGCAAAGAAATCAGATGGCCTGGATCGAAGAGATCAAATGGAAGTGGAAATTTTTGTCATTTTTTAAGGCAGATAAATAGTAATCACATGGCACTATCCCACATCAAATTCTGCCATTGTTGAGTGCTACCTTATTACCTTTTTCTTTCCTTCAACTTACCAAAAGTTAGTACCGGTATCTACCCCTAAACCATCATTGGAAATGCCCAGGCCGACTCCCCTTCATCATTCCACGCCAACATAATAGTGCCACTCTACCCTCCGCACAATGTTAGACCTAGTTCCCACCTCAATAGTGGTTTTACTACTACAAATAGCACTTTTATTAGCGCTTTAAATAGATTTTAACAACGTTTTTTTAGCATTGTTAATCCGAGTGAAGATAAATGAGGTCACATTTATCATTTCTCAGAAAAGCACTGATAAAAAGGGTTTTTATCATCACTCGAAAAAACAATGATAAAATGTGTCTTTATCAGTGGTTTTCTTAACGCTGATAAAATTCAAAAAATGTAAAAAAAATAAAAAAAAATCCAAAAATTGAAGGTCCCTTTTAACAGCGCCCGCCACCCCCCCCCCCCCTTCAACAGTGCTCGGAAGCCCCACACTTATTCCCACCTTCACCAGTCAGCCTTTAACAGCGCTCTCCTCATCCCTTTAACAGTTCTATCCCCCTGTACCTGCGCGCGTTCCCATGCCTCTCCCTAGATTCGAACTCGAGACATCTTCCCTGCGCGTTGAACACTTTACCACTCCTCCATGGTAATTTGTTCTCCATATAATGATATATCTGTTTATTTATATAAATATTTTTTTATGTTTATTCGTATGTTAAAATATATTTATATTAATATGTATATATAGTTATATTAATATATGTATATTTTTATTCTTATATTAATATCTATTTATATATATATATATATATACAGTTATATTTTTTATCTATATATTTATTAATATATTAATATATATTTAGTTTTATATTTATTCATATATTAATATATGTTTGTAAGATTAGTTTTAAATACATTTATAAAATAATTTTTTTGTGTTTATAAATAAATAAATACATACATACATACAAAAATATATACAACATACATACACATGTATATATATTAAATATATGTGTGTATATGTAAGTATAATTTTACATATTTATATATATTTATATATATTTACATAATTATATATTAATATTTCTATTTATATGTAAGAATATATAGATAATATATATTAGTTTTCTAAAACACACACACACTAATATATATATATATATAAACACACACACATTATATAGGTATATAAATATTCATATTTTGTATTTTAAATAAAATGGATATTATTTTTTATTTAGATAAATCTTATATATTAATAAATATATTTTATGTGTAAATATGTTTAATTATTTATTTATAAAATTAAATTTTTAGTGGTGAATATATAAAAAATACGTATATATTGTTATATATTTGATTATAAATAATATTACATTGTGAAAAATTATAAAATTTCAAGACCATTATATCAATATGAATTTAATACCTATGAATAAATTTTGTCCCCACCAAAAAAAGGCAAAAATACCCCCATAAATGATCCTGAAAATCCATCAAATGTTAAAAAATTCAGGGTATGCCGACTAAAAACTCATTTTTAGAGGACTTTGAGGCCTTTCTTCCTTGAAAAATATTACCAAGGTCCCCCCCCTAATCAAAAATTTATAGATATCGTCATAACTTTCGATTTGATATGTGGTAGAGCTCAAACAGACACTCGGATCCAAAGGTATGGTCGTTTGAAGTTTGAGTTGTTTTTTCAATTTATTTTAGATATTTTATTTATTTATTTTATATTAAAATTGTTTTTAAATAAATATTATTCAATAAAACAAAAAAAAATTAATGAAAATTATTTTTTAAATTATTTCATAATATTTTTCTTACTAAATATCCCATATATTAAGTTTAAATTTCTAGTT
>CAUJRU010000373.1:0-295044 GCA_963277665.1 Viscum album | reverse complement strand
GAGACAATTGAATACAAATAATTGAGGTAATAAAAACTTTATAATATCATGGTAATAAAGGGATTCATGATATACTATGTCAAAGTACATTATATACACCATATAAAAGTGAATTTACATATAACAACAAAGAAGTCTCAATAGAAAATAAATTGAGATGAAATCTATTATAAATACCGTATCCTATGGTTAAGGATAAATCGATGACATAATTATGTGTGAAGAATATATATAAACTCAATATTATTGGATATTCAGTGTAAATCAATCAGAGTACATTCACACATATTCTTGTAAAAACAAGACCATTGAATTGGATGTTTAACTCAATAAATGGAGATTGAGTTAAAATTACTCTTATCAAGTTCATATCAGTGAATTGAGAATTTATCAATGGAGTGATTATGTGTATCAAAATTATATCCACCTAAAGGGGAGTGTAAATTACTACACAAATAATAAATAGTGATTCCACACATAATCATGGAGTAAAATAATCAATGATGTATGCGTAAAGCCGAATGAGTGGAAATTGAAATTTGAAATTCCCTTACCAATTTGGTAACTTACGAAACATATATACCATGAAAGATCGATCATACAATGAATATTTAATTACTCATAAATTAAATTATATTACACAAAGAATACAACCATTGGGCAATACATACACCACACAAAAGCAAATAGTGGCAGTATGGCATGAATACCACGAAAATAGGATGTGAGATAAAAACCCTTACTTCGTTATAATCAATCGAGTCGTATAGACAAAAGTTAATAAAAACCAATTTGATCATATAATACCATGAATATAAAGAGAATCATGATAATATATATATCAAATGACAGTACACAATACACCACATTTAATAAATAAGTGGTGAATAATGGAAATCTCACGGAATTAAAGGTGAGATATGAAACCCCTTAATTTTTACTTTTCCTTGGTTGAGGTTAGGTTATCCTCCTGTATAATGGTTAAATAATTGTTATTAAAATATTTAATAATCATATACATTAATATGATATCATATATGATCTTTTAATATTGCTTTGTTAATAATAATTTACTATTATCGTTGTTTCGGGTGTTAACTGATTCATTTTAATTTATATGATTTGTTTCGTAATTAGTGTTTGTTATGAATAGGATGTATCTTATTCATATTAATAATTATATTAAGTATTGAAACATTATTTTTAATCATAAAATGAAAATTATTCTTGAATGGATTACGATGCGGAATCAATCTTATCGCGTTCGTGGAGACGATAATCCGTACGTACCCACGAGCGACAATATCATTCTTTTGATATTAAAATAATATATAATTGTATGGTATATCATATATAAAGAATAATTATCATGTTATATTTATTATTTAAATCAATTAAACAACATTATTATACCCATCTGAATAATAATGTATTGAATAACAATTACACCAGGATGTGGAGATGGTAAGTCGTACGTATGCACGTATGGTGACATGTCATTCAAAGGATGGATAGAATAATGAATATGGTTGAACCATATTTATAATAACATCATAGTATATAGAAGATACTGGATTTATTATTTTATAACGGAAACAAATAAGAAAGAGGAAGTGGAAGAAGAAAGGAACTTGAAAGAGGTGATGAAATATTTACCTCTTCTTCAGATTCGTCATTTTAATTTGATCAAGAGGTCTCCTTATATTGGATTTATGACTAATGGATGGCCTCTAGGATAAAGGTAGGAAATTTTAGAGGGTATTTTAGTAGGGTTTGTTTTGATCCAAATGGCTTTGAAAGTGTGAATTAGAGAGAAGAGGGAGTGACCTTTTATAAGAGGGGTGAGGGGAACCTTAGGAAAATCTAGAAATATTATTTTATAATAAAATCATTTTCGGGTTCTAATGGCTCAAAAATGAATTATTTAAATTATAATGTGGTTTTGGGTTGAAAAACACTCAAAAAATATGTTTTATACAGATTTGGGTCACTATATTAATCTTATCTTTTAGATTTAACTCTTAGTTAAATAGTTTGACATTTACCATGTCTCTTTGTATTTTTATATTATATGGTTAATAAACTTACTATATACTTACAGGAAAACCCCATGTGGTTTAGTAATGATACACATATCATTATATAATTCTTTTGGCTGAAATGTAGATCTTTAGGAATAGAATATCAATTAATAATACAATATTTGTTTTAAAAACTCTTTTATGTCAATTTTGACACAATTTGGTATTTTGTTTTTTCTAAATTTATAACAACATTATTAATTAGAATAAAATTCATATAACCAACCATAAAGTGTCATATTAACCTATAAAATTACTGTAATTCAAAAAAGTCTCAAATTACATTTATTTGGATATTTATGATATCAAATATTTTAATATTTCATTAATTAGGTAATTACTGCATCATCATTATGTCATAAATAAATTAAATTATTTAATGTCTAAAAAATATAAATAAAATTCCATTATTTAGGAAATATTTTTATATTTCTAATTAATATTTATAATCGAATTTATGTTATGAATAACCTAATATTAAAAATGGTTTAGTTATTAAGAATTGAATTTAACACTTTTATCTTTTCTTTGAATTAAATAATAATAAATTTCTTAATCTAATCCAAGTGGATATAAAGGATCATATTTTATTCCTAAGGATTTTTTAGTTGAATTAAACTTATCCAATAGAATTAGGACATGTTTTAGGGTAATAATAATAAAATTTTTACCCTTAATTACCCTATTTACTTTTAACCACTGTAAATAAAAGTCAAAATTTAATATTCACCAAAAATTATTTTTATCTTATTGAACCACATTTTACATACTAATATCAACTGTGTCTCTCATATTTTTGAAATTCAACTCACAGAAGTGGTAAAATTATGTTTTATGTAAATTTTCAAATGCTCCTAGGAGGAGGGTAAAAGACAGTTAAAAAGTTCAACAAGTTTTTATATATCTAAAATTATTATAAACTAACTCTAATGAATTACATTTAACTTATATAGGTATTGTGTATCTATTTTGACCTAAAATAAATTTAAATAAAATAAATAATTATTTAAAAAAAATCAGTTTTAAACTATAACTCAGGGGTTTTCACTATTCATCAAAAATTGAAAGTTTTCAGAAAAATACCAAAAATTCACCCTAAGAAAATTTCAATTTTCCAAATCCAAAAATGAAGTCAATTTTGAATGATAAAATTTATAAAATTTCCAAAAGTGGGTATTAATATTCATAACAGCTAGTTCGATTGGTCACGGTGTGTTAGAATCTCGAAGTTGCGTAAAATGAAAGCTATTACATTATTAAAAGGGAAACATACCCTGGAAGCTTGGGGTGTTAAATTATCCCCCATTTTTGTAAATTTCATTCTCAAAATTTTTAAAATTGGTCTTTGGATCATAATTGAAAGTCCCACATCGGAAAAAGAGTCAATACATCTATCACTTTAAAAGAAAGAAAGAGAAGTACAATGGTTACCCGAGATAACCCATACTAGGATTACATGAAGAAAAACATGGATATGGTAGATAAACTAAGTGTCAAGTTAGGATGGAGAGGGATAGAAAACATGATCCAGTGAAATTTAACAACATGAAAACCAAAAACTTATGATGGGAGAAATAGTTATTAGTTTCCCAGTAGGAAAAGTAAAATGACAACGTTTTTTTTTTGTTATAAGATACATTTCATAATGATGAGGAATTTATTTATGAGATTGAATAAGATCATAAAGAGATATACTAACTTTTTACATAGAGTTTCTTTATTTAATAAATTTATTCCACAAACTCATTTTCTTCAAATGATGAGTACTCAAGATGACATGGTCACACTGGAAGAGCTACAATCAACTTCTAGATAATCACATGATCCAAAAAGGATAAACTATATATTTACCTTGTCTTTAGAGATTAATCAAAACCAAAACAGTTAGTACAAGATCAGATGATCTTCCAAAAGGATATTCCTTTAGAGAAAGAAACAATAATCCTAATTTCTAAAATTAACCCAACAATACCCCAAATTTAAATAAATACCATTCAATAAACAATTGTCCTTAAAATATTACAATATAATCCAAACTAGTATTGAAATACAAAACTTAGAATAATTTGGTTATGTAGTATTCCACGTTAAATTGTATCCCCAAATGACATCTACTACTCTTAAATTCACATACTTAAACGTTATTACCCTAATCACATATTCTCAATCATAGGTCAATCATTTCCATGAATAACCCAAATCACTATAAATCCAAAATAATAACATAGATAAAAATCCACCATTACTCCTCAAATGAAATCAAATAGTATTCTATTTTCCTTAGGCATACATTGTTCCCAATAGAGCAAACATCTTCCAAAATAAAATTTATCACTTAATCACCAAATCATTTTCCTATACTAAGGGTATTCATTTGTTAAGACATATTATCCCAAATCAACTTATTATTGATCAATAAAATCATTTAACTAAAAATAATTAGTCACACTAACCAGGGACTTCACATAGTCCAGTGGTAGATGATAAATCCCAATCACACTCTGGTTGTGGGTTCGATTCCCACAGCTTTGTCCGACATGACTGGTTGTCACATGGTCTGCATGTTTCCCTTTTTCAAAAATTGTATTTTATAAAATTACCAAAATGAGATAAATTCCTCAAAATAACCATAACATAATTTAACCACAAATGTTATCTCATAAATTTCATTTTCATCCCAAAATATAATAACTTGTAATTGACTCAAAACAAATTATCATATAAAACCAAATGGTTATTTATAACTATATCCATAAGAGAAAATATAATTCTTCCTTAGATATCATTTTCACATGACAAACTGTTGGGTTACACATAAAAGAGAAAATTATTCCAAAGTAATCCCATCGACAACAATCACTAATACTTTTAAATATTTCTCCAACCATTTATTTCCACATAGCTTCTTCTTTGACCAAGAAAATATCCTATATAATAAGGAATTCACTTGGGTAATGGCTAGGTCCCCTAAATTTACGACAAATGGATGTAAATGTATTCTTGGGACCATTTTTATTTTCTTCCATAGCACTATTCATTTTTACTTGGTAATTCTTTACTTTATCTCCTTCTTTCCCACACATAAAGCATCTATTTATTCCATTGAGAAACTTTGTTGGGTGTCTCCTTCCACATTTCCTGCAAGATAGAAATTGAGGATTCTTTTCTCCATGGTCTCCACTGCTGGATCTCTTATTATTCATCACCATTATCTTCTTTGTTGAGTCTGGGATATGGTTAATATATATATTGTTGATCATATTTTTGGAAAACTAATTTGGCATGAACACAATATCTTTTGCACCTATCAACATCCAATTTTGTTTCTCATTTCCACCATTGTTAGCACCTTGAACATCGTGATCAAAGTTACTATGAATTACTTGGAATCTAGCCATTAACTAAAATAAGAAAGCATTGTGTGAGTAACATTATTCATAAAATCATTTAAATAATAACATGACACTATATTTTCAATTTGAAACACCATAGGATTAACCAAGGTCATTTATTCTAATCTTAGTTTAAAATCCTTAAAACTGGTTTGTAAAGAAAATGTTAATTATCCAAAGCATATCCCCTGGGAGTGTCGTAACCAACAGTGTATCAAGGCCCATTTCCGTGCACTAGTTCCCATTTGAGTCTAGCTCAAAGTGATGTCATCTGGTTTTACCCCTAGGTACATCTATGCCAGAGCCGTCTCTACCTACTTGTATCCAAACAGAAATGTATTGCATTGAAAACTCACAAAAACTCTACAATACCAGAATTTTAGGATGTTCTTATATACTAATCCTCAAAGTCTATCTTAGGGCTATGTGCTCTAATCGGAGTTTATCTAAATCAAGTTTCCAAGGTTTATACTAAACTTTATCTGATACCAACTATAATGCCCCAACCCCAGAAGCCTAGAGTCGGTGCATTATTATGTATCATTGGCATGATCACAAAAGATCAAGTCTTGAAATATTGATTAGGTTAGTAGCCTTGCAAGTACTAGAAACATTTAAAAGGTTTACATTACATCATAAAATAGAAAACAATAACAACATTGTTTCCAATGACAACACTGACATCCCATAGACTATCCATGTAGGCCAGTCACAATATAAAACTTCACATCCTGGGAAAAATAAAACACATAAAGGGGTGATCTCAGATGCTCAGTAAGGATAACAATATAGAAGAAACTTTCATAAATAAGAATAAACATTTAAGGCAATGTATAAGACTAAAACAAAAGCCTTTTAAACTTGAAAATAAGCATAATATTAAAAGGATAAAGTAAAACAATGTCATTTACTTGTTCACATTTATATTTTACTATTCAAATAATCACATACAATATCAATAGCCACTTTCATAATGATGGAATGCATAATGTCAGACTTTCATAACCACATAGTAAATACCTTGTGCCAAGACTAAAAATAATATTTTTTCAAGGCATTTTTCCAAGACACTAGTTTGTATCATTATTCCTACTGATGCATTGAGGAGATATAGCAGGCTCTACCCATCACTTACTAAGTCCAATTCATTCCTCATTTGAAAATGTTGAATCATAATCTCAACATTCGTATTAAAACTAACATACGAAATGTCAATATTTTAACTACAAAACAGGAATGGTATAAAAATAGCACATCCACATTCAAACATAACTCATTCAACACAATATGGAATATTTTATTATAATAGATCAACCAAAATAGAGAATAATGAATGATATTGACATAGATGAAAATAATCATCAAAACTATTTGAAAGAAATATCTCCCTTTTTCTTGAAAACATTTAAAAGTATCACTATTCAACAAGAATTCGTTTAAAATATATTTTTGAGTCAAAGTGTCCCATACCACTTTGAAACATTTAAAAGGAATTTTAATTTTAAAACATTAATGTCCATATAAATAAATCCGTAATCCCAATTATAAAACATGGTCATTAATGAGGATGATTTAGAATAAAAAATCATTAAAACATTTTAAAATGATATTTTAGTTAGAGTTCTTAACCAAAAAAGAGACACTTGAATACAAATAATTTAGGTCATAAAAAATTTATAATATCATGGGAATAAAGGGATTTAAGGTATACTATGTGAAAGTACATTATATACACCATATAAAAGTTAATTGGCGTATAACAACAAAGAAGTCTCAATGGGATGTAACTTGAGATGAAATATCTTATAAAGACCATATCCCTAGGTTAAGGATAAATCAATAACATGATTATGTATGAAAAATATATATACACTCAATATTTTGGATATTCAGTGTAAATAAATCATAGGACAATCACACATATTCTTGTAAAAACAACACCAATGAATTTGATGTTTAACTCAATAAATGGGGATTGAGTTTAAATTAATCTTATGAAGTTCATACTGATGACTTGAGAATTTATCAATGGAGTGATTATGTCTATCAAAATTATATCCAGAGAGAGGGGAGTGGAAATTAGTACACAAATAATAAATAGTGATTCCATATATAATCATGGAGTAAAATAATCAATGAAGTATGCCTAAAGTCGAATGAGTGGAAATTGAAATTTGAATTTGCCTTACCAATTTGGAATCCTAAGAAACATACATCCCATGAAATACGGATCATAAAATGAAGATTTAATTAATCTTAAATTAAATAATATTACACAAAGAATACAATCATTGGGTAGTACATACACCACACAAAAGGAAATAGTGGCAGTATTGCATGAATCTCACGGAAATAGGAAGTGAGACGAAAACCCTTACTTCATTATAATCAATCAAGTAGTATGGACAATAGTTAATAACAACTATATTAATCACATAATGCCATGATTATAAATATAATCCTGATAATATATATATCAAATTACAGTACACAATACACCACATTTAATAAATAAGTGGAAAATAATGGAAATCTCACAGAATTAAAAGTGAGATTTGAAACCCCTTACTGTGTACTTTTCCTTGGTCGAGGGTAGGGTATCATCCGGTATAATGGTGAAATAATTGTTATTAAGTTATAAAAGAATCATATACATTAATATGATATCATATATGATCTTTTAATACTGGTTTGTTAATAATATTTTAGTATTTTCATCATTTCGGGTGTTAACTGATTTCTTTTCCTTTATATGATTTGTTTCGCAAGTAGTGTTTTTTATGAATAGGATGTATCTTATTCATATTCATAATTATATTAAGTCTTTAAACATTATTTTTAATCATCTATTGAAAACTATTCTTGAATGGATTACGATGGGGAAGGAATCTCATCGTGTTCGTGGAGAGGGTAATCCGTACGTACGTACAAGCAACAATATCATTCTTTTGATATTAAAATAATATATAATTGGATGTTATATAATATATACTGAATCATTATCATGTTATATTTATTATTTACTTAAAATAAACATCATTATTATACCCATATAAATAATAATGTATTGAATAACAATTACACCATGACGTAGAGACGGTAATCCATACGTACACACGTATGGTGACATGTCATTAAAATGATGTATAGAATAATGAATATGGTTGTACCATATTTATAATTACATAATAGTATATAAAATATATTGGATTTATTATTTTATAATGGAAACAAAAATAATGAATAAGTGGATGAAGAAAGGAACTTGAAAGAGGTGATGAAATATTTACCTCTTCTTCGGGTTCTTCCTTTTAATTTGATAAAAAGGGATCATTAGGTTAGATTTATAACTAAATAAAGGCCTCTAGGATGAAGTGGGGACATTTGAGAGGGTATTTGGGTAGGGGGGCCAAACCAAATGGATTTAAAGGTGTGAATTAGAGAGAAGGGGGAGTGACCTTTTATAAGAGGGGTGAGGGGAACCTTAGGAAAAGATAGAAATATTATTTTATTATAAAATCATTTTCAGCTTCTAATGGATCCAAAATAAATTATTTAAAGTATAATTTAGGGATGGGTCTAAAACCACTCAACCAATAGGTTTTAGACAGGTTTAGGTCATTATATTAACCTTATCTTTTAGATTTAACTCTTAGTTAAATAGTTTGACATTTACCATGTCTCTTTGTATTTTTATATTATATGGTTAATAAACTTACGATATAATTCCAATATAACCCCAAGTGGTTAATTAATGATATATGTATCATTATATAAGTCTTTTGGTTGAACTGTATATTTTTAGGAATAGAATATGAATTAATAATATACTATTTTTTTAAAAACTTATTTATGTCAATTTTGACACGATTTGTATTTTTTTTCTAAATTCATAAATGCATTATTACTTCAAAAATAATTCATCGAACGAACCAAAACATGTCATATTAACCTATAAAAAAAGTGGAATTCATAAAAACCCTCAAATTACATTTATTTTGATATTTATAATATGAAATATTTTAATATTTCATTAATTAGGTAATTACTACATCATCATTGTGTCATAAATAAATTAAATTATATAATCTCTAAAAAATATAAATAAACTACCATTTTGTAGGAAATCTTTTTTTCTTTCTAATGAATATTTATAATCGAATTTATCTTATGAATAACCCTATATTAAAAATGGTACAGTTATTAAGTTTTAAATTTAACACTTGTAACTCTTCTTTGAATTAAATAATAATAATTTTCCTAATCCAATCCAAGTGGACCTAAAGGATAATATTTTATTCCTAAGGTTTTTTTGGTCGAATTAAACTTATCCAATAGAATTAGGACATGTTTTAGGGTAATAATAATATCATTTTTACCCTTTATTACCCTATTTACTTTTAACCATTGTTAATAAAAGTCAAAATTTAATATTCACCAAAAATTATTTTTATCTTATTGATCCAAATTTTACTTACTCATTTCAACTGTGTCTCTAATATTTTTGAAATTCAACTCATAGAAGTGGAAAAATTATGTTTTATGTAAATTTTCAAATGCTCATAGGAGGTGGGTAAAAGATAGTTAAAAAGTTGAATAAAATTTTTATATATCTAAAATTATTGGAAAATGACTCCAATGAATTACATTGAACATATATAGGTATTATGTATCTATTTTTACCTAAAATAAATTTAAATAAAATAAATAATTATATAAATAAAAATTCATATTTAAACTATAACTCTGGGTTTTTCACTAATCCTCAAAAATTGAATGTTTTCAGAAAAATACCAAAAATTCACCCTAAGAAAATTTCAATATTCCGAATCCAAAAATGAAGTCCATTTTAAATGATAAAATTTATAAAATTTCAAAAAGTGGGTATTACTATTCATAACGGCTAGCTTAATTAGTCGCAGTGTGTTAGAATCTCGAAGTTGCGTACAATGCAAGCTACTGCATTATTCAAAGGAAAACATACCATGGAAGCTTGGGGTGTTACATCATCCCTAAAAAATAATATTATAATCGCATATCATGATACCTCTTAGAGATACTCTAGTGAACAACCCACTGATAATCTTGTGACTCATGTATCACCTCCCCTCTTTTATCCATGGGAATCCAAATATTCCGATGTATATGTAGGATTCCATCCCCATTGATAGACCAATATGGTGTGGGTCCTCACAAATAATACTCTCTAATAGGACCATGCCCCTGGGATCTGAAAACAACTTCATATTTATATTCTATAGAACTGAAGAGGTCACTTATAGTGATGTGAGTATATACTATCCATGGTCGTCCTATACCTCATTGTATATCTCAAAAAATAAAACCATAAGAGGTCAGTCATTGATGGCCTCCTGAACCATATATATCTATGTCCTCCTTCTCAAATCAACTGTGACAGTATTTCCCTTCCCAAGTGTATAGGAAAGCTCAATGTCAAAGGACTGTAGATATTCAACCCATCTTAACTACCTACGATTTAAGTCTAAGTATTTAAAAACATTGTGAAGGATTTTTTGGTCCGTAAACACCACATAATGCTCTCCCAATAGGTAATTCCTATAGTATTGCAATTCTTGTACAACTGATTCCCACTCAAGATCATGCATCGAGTAATTCTACTCATGAGGCCACAACTACTGCAACAAATACACAATTAATCTGTCTTTTTTGCATCCAAACTACTCCTACCCTAATACCTAATGTGTCATATTAGAATTTATAGGTTTTACTTGGCTCTGTAAGAATCAAGATTGGTGTTGAATTAAAATTATTTTTCAACTCTTGAAAAATTGTGTCATAGGATTCAAAACAAATAAAATTCACACTTGTCTTATCTAATCCCATAAGAGGTTATTCAAAGCATGAGAAGCCTTGTATAAAACACATTTAGTAACTAGACAGCCTCAAGATACTATATATTTCAAAGAAATACTTAGGATGATCCTAGTAAACCACATCATTTTCCTTCTATGGATCAAATGAAACTTCTACTTCTATTATAATACAACCCTAAAAGTGTACCTTTTCAATATAGAAGTGACATTTGTTGAGCATAACATATAGATAGTTCTCTCTTAGTGTATTCAAACTGATCTCAAGATGAGTATCATGGACACTATAAGTATGATAATACCTCAATATTTCATCTATGAATACCATGAAAAAGGAATATTTATAGGGATAGAAAACCTTATTCATCAAATCCATAAAGACGGTAGGTGCGTTCATAAGACCGAATGACATCACGAGATACTCATACAAGTTTTATCGACTTTGGAAATTCATACATAGAGTATCTAAATGTATAACTCAAACCTAATGGTATCTCAATCTTAGGTCGATCTTTGAGAGAGACCTGTCTCCTCTGAGATGGTTGAAAAGATCATCTATGTGAGGTAAAGAATATAGTTTTCTCACTATAAGTTGATTCAATATCCAATAATCCATTTAAGAAATAGGGCTATGTCTACCTTCATGGTGAAATGGATAGGTGAACCCCAAGGATAATTATTAGGCCATATAAAACCCTCTTCCTTTATTTCTTCTAGCTACCTCTTGATCTCCTAAAACTCAATAGTAGCTATCATACAAGTAGGAACTGATACGAGTGCAACTCGAGGCTCTATCTCGACAGTTAAATATACCTCTCTCTCAGGTGTTAGTTTTGAAAACTTATTGGGAAATACGTCCTTAAATCAATAAACTATTGTAAGTAACTCAATCTAAATTAGTCAATGATCATTTATCTAAAGGCTATAAATATAGTCGGTCGCTCCACCTAGCCCAATATGCTCTGGTCCATCTCTACCTTTCTATACATTCCACCCATCCTTATTAATGTATATACCACCCTCTAGTGATGTAAACAACACCCTATAGTGAATCAAATCCACATAGGCATGATAGGGAACCGACATATCCATCCAAATAATGATGTCAAAGCCTGTCATCTCGAGGAAGAAGAGGATATATAAGAAACTGTGGATTCCTACCTCAAGAGGGCAGTCATTACACTAGTGTACACTCTATGATATTATACCCAAAGGTGTATCTTCCATCGTCACTGAAAAATATTACTTGACATGAAGTCCAAGACTCTAAAAAACGGGAACATATATGAAGGAATATGATCAACCAGTATCAAATAAGGTTAGAATAATTGTAGAGGATACTATAATAATACCTCAAACTATAGATTGGACAACATATTACCCCTCTAGTATAGGTTGCACTGAATAAATATTTCATGATCCCTAACCTTGTGCAACAACCTGACTATATGGAGCAGTTCAACTCTTTTGGCACGGAAAAAAAAGTCTGACTATGATGACCACAACCTATTACTCTACATATATGACCAGAAGTACTCAATCTACGTTCCTAGCGAGGTGCTATTGAACATGATCATGAAGGATGAGGTATCATATATCTTTTCACACAAGAAATAGATGGTAAGGTCCTGCAAAATCACTGAATATTCCCCAATGTACCACAACCTCATCAGTAAACAGTGTCTCGGGGACACCAGGGCTTCTTATACACATGATTCCTACATTGATGACATAACATTTAACTATCTATGCATGTCAACATTCTACCACTTCCCACACATGAAGATTCAAATCATCACTTCTATTCACTTGTAGAACCACTAATCAATATGTGTTCTAAACCAAACTGGCTCATACCATAAACTTCCCTCAAGTTTCTCTTTTTGATAGGGGACCAGTTCACTATTTTAGATACAATAGTAAACCATACAAAATTTAAATGATAATAAATAGGATGACTTTGACCATCCTTAAATAAACTCACTTTCATTGCCTTATCAACTGCATAAATAGGTGTAAAGTGCTAAAGCTCAATAAAATAAGATGAATGGTTCATAACTATCATAAAAACTTATTGTAGGTTAATGTACACCCTAGAAAGATAATCCATCAGCGTCTCTCGAAGAAATAAATGATGAAGCTTGACTGGACGTCCCTCCACGTTAAATCCTAATAATGACCATCATGCTTTAGAATATCCCACCATCGTTTGGAAGATCCCCTCAATATATATGTAGTGAGTTTCACTCTCATATCAAGAGGTGTATCAAGATTATTGAATATAGACATAAAAATCATGAGTCATAACTATACAGCTTGTGGTCTTCCATCCCTTGAAAATGTGGGTATATTACATTATTGGAAGTCCCACGTAAACTCTCCTGTAGAAGGGTCAAAGTGTGGAGCTCCCTGTAAAGTCTGCATAAGCCGTAGGAAATATACATGAAACTAGGCATCATCACCCACTTATAGGATATGAATAGGTGCCAAAGGAGGCACTAATGGAGGTATAACTAGCATCTCAATGCCCATCAACTCTGGGGCATGGTCATCACCACCCTCCTGGAATATGACTTGAGGATGTCGTGGTGGCATCCGTCTACAATTTCGAAACCGACGCATCAAATAGGACTCAATCATGGAAGAAGCCATTGATATAGAAATAAAAATGGTAAAAAGCCTTTATATATAATATTCTCACCCCTCTTCTAGCTCATGGAGTTAGGTATGGTTGATAAGAACATTTATATAGAACAAGATGGACTCTAACTACTACCCGCTACTAAGGATGGGACAAGGTCAAGCTCCTTATTTTTTTTGTTTCAAAGTGATTTTAAAGTTGTATATATATATATATAATTGGAAATTTTTGAACCAAATGGTTCACCAATTTTTATTCATAAGGGTCCATACACCTTATGAACTGAAATATGGTGTCAAGTTAATCCATACCATAACATGTTCCAGTCTGTGACCAATCACCCGTGACTTAATATACCATATTTGAGTTTTTTGGGTGTATTCTATAATATATACAATAAAAACTATTAGTTTATAGAGACACTCAATATACTAAATACGTTTTTAAAAATTCCCATAAAGAATAATAATACAACAAAAATTCAATTTATAATAGTCAAATCAGTCACAGAAATCACAAGAAATGAAAATAACATAATTCTATTATATAGAATGGAATATGTATGGAATGACAATTTCCTACAAGGTTCCTAATATGATTCATGCACAATGCTTATTTAACCTCATCTCATCGGGTCAAGGGTACATAATAAATCTCAATTATATCAATAGTAATATTTTAATTCAAATGCATCAGAAAATGATTGAATTAAATCAAATATAATAATGAAAATATAGAAAATATAAATTTACATTCGAGTAAATTTGTTTTTTCTCTATACATGGGTTAGTTATGCCAACAAAGAACATTTTAGAAGATCCACATTAATTTGTAATCTCTTATCTATTGTCTCAAAATATCAAGGAAAGAAAAATATTCTCTAATAACACTTTGTGACAACTCAAACCCAGGTGATAGTTAATGGTTCCCTGATCCTAGTGGTCCATATCGCCTCAAGTGAATCTCCCTGAATTCTAGAGGCTTTTGAATAGAAACGAGGGCCTTGGGTCTGTTTATGGGTAGATTATGACCCCATTACCAGAATAGCTCAATAGTACAATAATAAAATAAATAGAGGAATAAATATAACATAAGAAACAAAAAACGAATATATAAACCACCAAGAAATAATATTCAACTAATAACTAGACACTAAATCATATTAAAAGTGATTATAATGTAATACATGTGTCCATAAAGTAGGAAAACATGGATACAGACAATAGGTAGCAGTACTATACAAAAAGGTAAAAAAGTGGAAAACTCTATCCCAGCATCCCATGCTTAAGCCTAGTCATCTGCTACCAATATCTATACTAAAACATTATAGAGTGTCACACATTCTTAACATGATTCATTCCATTATCTACACCAGAAACCATATATTCTTCTTGGGTTTTATAGGCGGCCTAGATAGTGTTTGAGATAAATTATAGTAGGTCCCCACCAATGGTGTGTATAAAAATCTAGTATGTGTATATAACATGGGAGTGTGAATATATATTAATGTAAAGTATTAATAAAAAATGTAAATGGGTTGGATTTGGTTCCTAAAAGGATACCAGGTTGTCCCTACCTACTTCGGCCAATTCCAAAATAGCTTTGAATAAGTATCAAGTGTTGAAATTCCTAGTATCACATTTATAAGGGAATCTATGCCTAGTATCAAATTTATAATTGACTCCATAACTGATATCACATATATGGTTTCCATGCATGTTATCATAGTAAGAGACACCATTCACATATTATTATATGGTATTTCATGCTTATAGAGTATCATAACGAATTATATACCTATAATGTATCACAAGGTATGCCATTCTCATATAGTATCACATGGGACGACATTCAAATTTAGTAATAATTATGAGGTTCATCATACCTATATATAATATCAATGGTCCCCATTCCAATTTAGTATTACTCAGATGGGTCTCCACACCCATATAGATATAACATGTTCAAGGGCTACCATGCCTATTTAGTATATTTATTACAGTTTTTCATGCCTATTTATTATAATATAGGAGGGAATCCATTTCCATTCATTTATAACATGTATATAGGTCATCATTCCCATATTTCATAATTAAGAGGGTCTCCATTCCCAGACACCATTAGTGTTGATATCCACTTCCTTTAACATGATCTAAAAAAATTCATATTTCCTTTACACTTAATAATGACAAGGGAATAACCATTATATATTTAATTAGGTGACATTGGCTTACCAATCAACTCAACTCAAGTCAATTCATAAAACTTTTCAAGGTAACTAGCCAATCTATTCCACTACTGTCATTCTATATCAACATTGATTAATCATTTTAATTGATGTCCAAACATTTCATTTGGTGTTTTGGGAAGAGTTTCCTAAATGGAAAAATATGTGTAAGGAGGGCACACCCAAAATGATTTTATCACTCCAAGGATGACCATTTTTATGTGAAATGGGTTCTAACAAGTCATTAGGTTCCTTTAAATGAAAACAATTTAAGGAAAATATAATTTAGGTGAAATTCATTGTGAAACCGGTGTGCGGCACAAAAATCGAAATTATAAAACATCAAAACTTGAGGAATAATTTATAGACCACCTACCTTGTACTAATGCAACTCTCTTAATCCCGTATCAGACATTAGTTCAGCTTAGATTGGATGAAATATGAAGAATGGATGAAACAGCTAAAAAGGAATCGATATCATACTGGTGTTGATACAATGAGACAGATGGTTCCTCAATCCAACTTTGGAAGGAAGAATGAGATTAAATACTATCAAAGAGGGATTAAAATCATCTTATAAGAGAAAAGAGGGAGGTTTCTAGTGATAAAAAATAAAATAGTAATATAGATTTAGTTAAAAAAATTACTAATGGAAAAATAGTAATTTTTCATAATTTTCCTAATTTACATGGTTTGGCCACATGGTTGGCTAAATCGTACATTAACCGTGAACCACCCGCTGCTTATGGAGGGCACCAGTATAGTTGGGCCACACAGTTAGGGAAACCATGTGCCAACTATGTGAATCTTTTATACTAAAAACTATATAAATTCAAATAGTAATGCATCCCATAGAACATGGTTAGGGAAAACCATGCTTCAAACTTCACCCCACTAACTATCCATGAATGGTTATGAGATACCATGCATGTTGGGTTACACGATTTCTTCTAATCGTGCGGCGTAGTGATTTTCTACATCGGTATGGGTTCTGAGATCTAAAAAATCCCTAGAAACCCCTGAAACATTTCAAACCTCCTAAATCATAAATCTTATTCTATAATACATAATTAGATAAAAAATATAAGAATCAATACCTTGAATAAAAACAAGGTACTTACACTAATCAACAAACATAAGCATAAACCCTTCAGAGTAATATATTGAATGGTAATAAAATTAAACATCCCAATTATAAATTATTATAAAACATCGATAAAAATAATAAAGATTGTATCATTACAATATATCCTCAGTGGATCATAATTATAAAAATGTTTTGGTGTCGTTGAAGAATAGAAATCCAATAAAAATATCATTAATTTGTTTTGGGGAAAATAACCATTTCACTTTGAAAATATTTTTTTAAAAAATAATTAATACAATATTTCAAAAAACATTATTAAAAATATCATTTTAAAAAATATAAAATAATTTTTAAAACATTTTTTTTCATAAAGGATGAAAATTTCATTCATGCAATACATGTTAAAACAAAATTTCCATTCATATTTTTTAAAAAATCCAAACAAGACTTATTTTAAAATTGAAAGAAGATTCAATTGAAAATAATTTTTGAAAATAAAAAATATTTAAAAATTTATTTAATGAATCATTATATAATGGATGAAATAATTTATGAAATTATTTTTAGAAAATTTATTTTTAATAAAAAGAAATTTTGACCAAATTGGGAAATAAATATAGATTTAAAAAAAATATTTTCTCAATCATTTTATGTACCAAATAGTATTAATTTGGTAATATTACATGAAAATGAACTTGAATAACTATATGGTAATATAATAGTTTTATTTTAATATATAAATATCAAATAATTCCCCCAAGGGAGATTTAAACAAAAAATAATCATGAATAATGATTAGATTGTGATATAAACCATTCCAAATCTTTTGAATCATAAGGACTATGAATGAGATAAAAAAATTAAAATTAAAATACTATATAGTGAAAAATATTAATGATATAATTTATCAAAAGTAATAGTATATACACCACAAAATTAATAATTGGTGAATAGTGTATATGTCTCATGAGAGTATAATTGATATGAAATACCCTTAAATATGGTTTGACTTCCTTAATATATGTACTAACCTCATATATAATAAATATATTCTTATCAAAAACACATTATAGAACCATAATCATATATCTCATACCATATATTATTTAGTTATAGACTTTTATCATTGTTTATTAAAAATTCTTTGTTAAAATCATTTTTAGGCAACAATTGGTTTATTTTTCATTTATTTTTTGGTTTAGTAATTTTAGTCCTTTTAAAATAATCATGGTTACATGATATCTAAAATTTAAACCATGATATAAAAATCATATTTATTAAATATATATTTATATAGTGTAATCTATAAAATTTAGAGATAGAAAATGGATTACACTATTCATAGAGATGGTAAGTCGTATGTATGCATGAACGTCATTTCCTTTTTTCTTGAAAGATAAAAAAAGGAAAATAAATTTTAATTTACCTGAAAATAATCATTATTATATTATATATATAATCTATACTAATTAAATATATCATTATTTACATCCATGTAAAAAACTTCACATCACTACGTTGATGCTGTAGTCCACACGTACGAATGAGCGACATTACTGTTTTTGAAGATATTGGATTATAAGATGTTTTATTTGATATTATATTTTAAGAGGTATGTTTAGATCATAACTATCACATATATTCTTTATATTTTATCCATACTACCTTCTATGTAAAGCGTAAGTGAAAAATGAATCACATCGCATCACAAGGCGGTAGTCCATCGTACACATGGGCGAGTTTGTTGTATCCCCCATGGAATGGAATTTAAGAAGATATATATGATATTATAATTATATAAGTATAATAATATCATAAATATCATATACACATGTTAAATTCATCATTACATTCTTCCTTGTGTGGTTTTGATGGAAAATAAACTACATCGATTCGAGAGGCGATAGTTTTTCATACACATGAATAATGATTTAGTAAATCATTTAATGGAAGAGGAGAATGATTTTTTTAATGAAGGTAACATAATAACATAAATATATATGGGGATAGTTATTTTATTATATAATAATTGTTTATTATAGGATCCCAGTTTTTCTATGAGGTACTGTTCCTTTTTAATTTGGTCTAATTCTTTGTTTTGGAACTTTTATAACTGCATAATGATGTCATGGATGTTTTAAGGGGAGTCTGAGACTTGTTCAGATCTCAGAACACCAATCGGTGGGTGAAACCACTAGGCTGCATGGTTAGTAGAAACTGTGTGATCTTGCATGAATGGTTTTCCCTCACCATGTGGGATGTTTCAAAGGGCCATGTAGGGAACACGGTCTACCCTAACCATATGCCCAGGGTTTCACACCCATGCAGATGGTCTGAAATTTTTAACATAGTTATGTATCTAGGCTAGTACATGGTTTCTCAAACTATGTATCAAAACCGTGTGGGGTCCCACCTAAGGTAGTGGGAGGTGTTGGAGTTGATTCCCTAGAACAAACTTCTTTTGTACTTTATGATAACTTATAGTCATGGTTTTGAATATTAATAAATTAATTATCACATCGTTATTATTATTTTACATGTAATTTTATGTGATAATTCCCTAAGATTAACTGTCATACTAAAAGGCCATAGTGGACCCCTACTATGATGAGAACTTTGAAGTGTTATGACACTATACTTGAATATTTGTTCTATATGTGGATGATATCATTTGAGAGAAGTAAATGATACAATATATCATGGGTAGAGACTCATAGTAATTTGAGGAACCTTATCATGTTGTATGCCCTTGGTAATGTACAGGAGGATATTATGAGAACGAGACCCACCAGTAGGAAATCCACAATTATAAGTTTCCTTGGATGCTTCTATCTACGAACATGTGTATTGGTCATTATACTTTAATATTATTATTAATGGGTATTATGAAGCGCACACTTAGATGTATTGATGAAAACCATGATGACATATGTTTGCAGTGAGTTAGGATATATTTGGTGCATCATGAGTAATACTACATTAATGAGTAATGTGAGAAAGGATTTTTCCCTTCTATTCTTTAATGAAAGTTTATGTCTCATTCCCTTTGATGGAAATGATTTTTCCCAAATAAATCCATGGAAATGGGATAATATAGAAAATTTCATTTTCCAAGGAATCAAACAAAGATAAATTGAGCACATGGGTTAATGGCACCAGCATGAAACAATCCTGATTATAAATATTAATGAAAATGGATTATATTACATGATAAGAATTCATATAAGGTGACAAGTGGTTGCAGCATTAAATTATTTTTCTATGGGCTCCATGGCCTGTTTCTAGATGCTAACCTTGGACTTTAGGCTACTCCGCCTAATGCCACTGAGAAAGAGGCCTAGAGGGTCACACACTAAGTGTATCAAGAATTTCAGTTAAATAATATATATATTGTTTATTATTTAATAAGTTGAATAAATATTATTCCCAGTTGTGGTTTAATAATTATTCATGGATGCCTGAGTGCATTTATTATGACACTAGTTATTCAAGAGAATATATTATGGGTAAAATATTTAATAAATATGTATTTGTTTTTTAGTGAATATAATTTTGATACATTTATTGGTGATTAATACAGTGATATTTATTTAATAAATAAATAGAAATTATTCAAGGTCCAATAAATTTGGTGGAGGATTGGTAGACCAAGTTTAAGGGTCCGATGAGAAATAATAATGTTGAATATTATTTTATTAAATAGTATTTAAATGTAATTATCATGGTAAGAACATGTCAAGAATTAATTACAATAATACTATTATTATTTGACATGGGGTTTCACTAGGATTAATAATCCTAAAAAGGGAACTTGTGCAATTAGGTTATTTTAACCCTAGTGATATAAATACTCAATTATGTATATTTTCTCATAGCCCTTGACATGAAAATCATTGTGCACAAAAGATTATAAAAAATATCTCAAGTCTAAGGAGGTCTTCCCTCTCCAAGAATTCTCTCAAGAATGAGAGAGATCCTCCTCCACTGAATCAAGGAGAACTCTTTGGAAGCTGTTTTCAAGGCGATCGAAGGCACACATCACAAGCACATGGATATTCCTAAATAGAACACAAAGAATCCTTTGGTGATTTCTAGATATTCATGGAGCACATTTGGATCACTGCTAGATGAATCCAACTATTGGATTCTACAACACTATAGCATCACACTGCAGATTTGTGGCTGGACGTATCAACGAAGAAATAATAATATTGGAGGTAATTCTAATTTAATTAAATTAATTATAAACAACATATGTTGATCTCCTCTCTCTGAGTTCGATGTTAATAACACTTTCGTGTTCTTTGATTCAAATACTTTGATCACGATGTTCATCATCACTTGATCTTAGAATAATCATTGATAATGAAAAAAAGAAATGTTGGGAAACATCCCTCCTGCACTTCTGCTGCACCCGGAATCTACAAGTGATATTAGACTGGCAACTTCATTACCTATAGTTATTTAGTTTCATTTATGATTGAGGGATTTATAACCATGTTTTTAATTTTGAGTTTAATCATTATTTAAATATGAATTAATATATATGTTTCTTCCTCCATATTTTCTCAAAGATCTAGAAGAAATGATAAATTTTAGGAATAAAATAAAATCGATGAACTCATGCATATGTTCTAAGGATCCTGACCATATAACACCAGACTACAGGCCATGTAATCATCATTACACATCGTGTAGCCATGTTCAACACATCAAGATTGATTAGGAAATCAATTCAAGATTTTTTATTGATTAGGGAATTAATTACACTATTATTACACCACATGTAGACTGGGATATACTGGTTCATGTTCTTCTGGACTACACACCATATAGTCCACTGGACATGGCATGTAGTCCAGTTCGGGTTAGGGCTTGGCCATGTATCCCATACACAACTTAGCTGACCGGTGATCATGTAACATGGAGTCAACACAATGTTTGACCAACTGAACACATCATGTACTTTGAGAATTCTGAAGTACGCCTCACACACCGATTCCCTAGGTGTGTAATTCAGATAGATGGTGAAGGTAGTACATTCCATGTAGATCAAATCTAAATGCCATATACTTTTACAATGTTATGAATAGTTAAAACTTTAATATCTATATAATGTTCAGATCTTCTTAGCAGTTATAAGTTGTATTACAGTTATTATTCTATGTGCATTAAAGCATGAAACATTATTGAAAAGAAATTTAATTCGTCTAATCATTTGTGATGGTTGTGCCTTCTATATTCCACACAGAATAAAGTATATACTAGTATAATACATGTCGAATAGATTCGGATGGGTATTCACTTGGTTAATTCCAATGTACATTTATGTACAAGGTTAATTTTAAATGAATTTTATTTTGTTTAAAATTATAATGTATGATAATATCAAGGAAATTCATGAAAGAATTATGATAAAATGATAGGTTAAATAAAGATAATAATTATTCGATTTGATATCAATTTATCTTAAATAAGAATTCAATGCTAGTTTTATTGAATTTGAAATTCATTACATGCATGTGGATGATCATGAGCTTTACCATACCATTATATGTGATTGGTTTCCTTTTAATTTATTATTAAATTAAATTTTTGGTATGCATGCCTTTTGTCTGCTTTAATAAGTAGGGCCTGGATTCCAATGGTTTTTTATGTAAACCCCATTTACCCCTCACCTGCATGTGAGTAAAATCATATGTAATGGATGGAGCTCCCATGATAGTGGAGGTGGTTCATGTTAGAATCTGAGGAAAAAATAGTCCAAAGAGATACAAAAATGGATAAGTGGAAAGTTTTAAACACAATCCATAAATGGTTAAAGTGTTTCTCCCCTAGGTCAGTGTTATGTTTATCAACTGCTAGATAAGCTAAAAAATAAAACAAGCTTATGATCATACCCTTTGTTTTATTTCATTCAGTTTGATGCTTATTCGTTATGAATGTTTGGTTTTCATCACATAATTAATGAATTAACAAGCATACCAGATGTAACTAAATTAAAATAGCTTATGTGTAATTATTATCTAAATACATGGTTAATAACATAAGTAATCCCACTCAATATTAACAATAATGTAATAAAAATAATAATTGGAAATTTAGGTGTGAATGATAAAAATAACTCAATAAAATATTGAGTTTGTATAGGCTTCCATTACATCAGTTTGAATCGAACCATATTTATGTTATTTTGACCAGCCAAAGTTGTGGTTCTTTTAATAATCAGGGAATTTTAACATGAGGTTTTGGGTTGACTTGACTTGACTTTTTCAACATCAAGGGTTTACTGTCAAAGTAAGAAATGGTGTAACTGAGAGTAAAAGGTTGAGGAAATCTAAATTAATTATTTTGGGATTGGGAGTCTACTCAACGGATCAAGGAATGTTGAGTCAATGCAGTTTGAAATTATAATACCTACCTTGACCAACCAACATTGGGATAATGAGAATGGGAAGATGGATCCTTTCATCTTGAATGTTGAAGAAATAGGATATTCTAAAGCCAAGGGTGACAGTTGTTGGGTTTCAATAAAATAGTGGGATACTAATAAATATAAATTTTATTTATTTTTATATATTTTATCATATAATGTACTAAAATTCTTCTCATCTTATTTGTAGAAACAACATAAAAAATGACATCAAACATATCATTGCGATCAATACTCAAGAAGGAAACCCTTCTCACCCGCACTAATTTATAGGACTGGAAAATGAAACTATGGGCCATCCTTCACCATGAAAAGATATTGTATGTGTTGGAAGAACCTTTATTAGTAGTGCCTGGAAATGAGCAAAGTGATGAAGAGCTCTATCTGTATGAGAAACATCGTAATGATTCTACATATGTTCATTGTTTCATGCTGTCATCCATGTCCAATGAGCTCTTGAAGAAACATGATGATATGGATTCATGTAGCATGATGTGTCACATTTGGGATCTCTATCAAGAGAAGGTGAGACAAGAGAGGTATGAGATCACCAATTAATTTTTTTACCACCAATCTTGATGAGTTTGCGCCATATGGGCCTCTTGAAGTCTAGATTATTGGCATCATCGAATGCCTGGAAAGATTACAAATCAAATCCTCAGATTAGTTGCATACATATATCATACTATCATCACTTCCCAAGAGCCTCTCAAGTTTTATTATGAATTATAATATGATTATTAATGAGAAGAGTCTGTCAAAACTTCTAAACATTATTGTCCAAGTGGATAAGGACATGAGGCATGACAGACCTACATTCCTTATAGTGAATTAAAATAGTAAGGATAAGTAAAAGGGATCGAATACTAATAAACAATTTAAAGCTCTTGAGAACCATCCTACCAAGAAGAAGAATATATAGAGATAGGGTATGGAAAAGGAGGCAGTCTATTTTGAAAGTGGCAATCCAGGCCATTTTAATAAGAATGACACCCAAAAGCATGGCTAAGCTAAAGGTGTGTTCGTAATCGAGGGTAATATTTCCATATCTAAACATTTGGTATTAGATACATCTTTTGGTGCTCATATCTATATCCAAATGCTGTAACTGAATAGATTTCAGAATATTTCTAGAGGATGGGTGGATCTATTATTTGCTAATGGTCTGAGGATGGTTGATCATTCTAGTGGTGAAATCCACATTTCCTTTCCAATATGAATGATTTTGGTTTTACATGATTGTTATTATGTACCAACTATTACCAAAAACATAATTTATGTATCAAGTTTAGATACATATGGATTTATTTTCATGTTCAAAAATAATGTTTTTATTTGATAAGGACAAAATATGTTATTGTATGACACATTTAAATAATTTTTTGTATTTTTGGGACCACTTTGCGTGTGAATATGGTATTAGTTTTCAACAGTTGTCAACGCTGGTCAAAATGAAGATGGATATGAAGGAATCCAAAGTTAACAAAGATTGGCATAAGTGAGTATTCTTGGAGAATTGTTATGAAATCATAGAATTGAATGTCATGTTTGGGAAATTATCTATGAAGTAAATTTAGACGATTATTGAGCTGATCCTAAGTTCAAATAACTTGTGTCAAAGGTGGAACATTGTTTACAACAATGTAGAATGGCATGGTATCATCCATATTAGGATGATTGAAGAAGAATGAGGATTTGAAGAAGACAATAAAATTCTTCATGTTTTCATGAGAACCATGCAAGATCTTACTTAAAGAATAGAATCATATGATTTTCATGAAGTATAGAATGATGGTAGAAGAAGAATAGAGAATGTGGAAGGGTTTGGAATTATGAGATACCCATGCATTTCACATTGTATCAAAATGAGAAAATGTTTTTTTGAACTGTATTTCACAAATATCTTATGTTAGGAGAACTTGTGATGCAAGCCTTATGAAATAAAGGGGGAGTAAAGGTCCTAACAATCATAGTCAGTTTTGATTATAAGGAAGGATTCTAGGGGAAGAAAGGGATGGTTCGATAATTTCCATTGAAAATATGATGATGCTAAAGATATTTATCAAAGGATACATATTATGATAGTGGATTTTGTGATAAAATATGAAGAATGGTTATGGGATGCAGTGAAGAGATAAATTAAAAAGGAACTTACAATCTGGGGGTGGCACAAAAGAATGTTTTATGGTGGTGCCGTTTTCCAGTGTTTACCATTTGTTTGGGCCTGAAATTTGGGAAATAGAAAACATAGTTTTTGGAAAAGGATGTTACATTAATGTTGAAGATGGCATGGTATGTTGTGCACAAGAGTATGTCCATAATCATAACACCAAAATCTGGTAAATGATAGGCTTGAAAGAAAGATTGGTTTTTTGCATGCAAGATTATATTTTGCGTTCAAGATTGAAGGGAGTTTGGAATCTTGAGCACAAGGCACGATTCAAGGTCCAAAATTCAAAAAATGGAAATGACATGTAGTGCATGAAAAGTTCGAGATGTGCGCAAAATATGAGGTTGGTTCCAAAGAGACTTACACTCCCCATGCGACGTCAAATGGGGTTTTGCACGATGCGTCAGGATCTTGTGTGATACATCGGGATTTTTGCAAGCAAGGGAAAACATGGTCTATAAATAATAGGTGAACCCCCAAAATTTGTTAAGATCAACATTTAAAATAAATCAGAGCTCCGAATCACATAATAAATATATCCAAGAATAGTTTCATGAAAGAAGTAACAGTTGTGCGCAAGAAAGGATAGGTGTGCGCAATAAGAGAGTTGCATCCTTGTATGAAGTTCCGTGCAAGATGTCTTTTGAAACAAAAGTTTAATGTTATGTGAAAGTTGTTAGTGTTTCATTCAAGTGTCCTAAAAGATGTGTATGAAATATTGGGGTCATGCATGCCTTCAACAGGTGCATAGCACTCTCGAAGTGACTTTGCGAAGAAGGAAGAACTATTAACCATTCAGTTTCATAGTTAAAAGTTGTACCACACTCACATGACTGGTGTTTATCACCCTCATTGTGATTTGTGAAGTGAAGAAGAACTAGATGTGCAATTGAACTCATATCTACACAAAAGAAGAAGTTAGTATACTGATACACTTAGGTGTTGGTATAGAAGAATAATAACAAAGTGTTCCCAACTGAAGACTGACAATCATACATGACGGTTCAACTGTGATGATGCTAAGATAACTGGACTTCATTATTCTGATAATCACAAAGGGAGTTTGTGATTCTAGTAGATAGAAGAAAAATTGATCTAAGTGCAACTAGTTTTTCACTACTGATGAAGGGGAATAAGATTTAGTAGCTTTTAGGTTTGCTGTAGAGAAAGAAGTGTTTGTTTACCTACATGATTTTAGTTAGGTAATAATTGAAGAGAGGAAGAACAAAGTAGCATTGTTACATCCAATAGGTCTCAACAGGTGGAAGATTCTTTTGGTTTTGAAAAATATTTTAACAGAGAGAATACATTCTTTAGAGGTAATATAAAGAACCAGCTAGAGGCCAGAAGATACTGTCTATATAGGCAGTATAAAGAACCAGCGAGTGTAAGGGTATGCCCTACTCATTGAAAGTTAGAAGATGATTTTTTCCCTTCCCCACTCTGAGTGTAGGGAGAAACAATAGGAGGGAATTATTTCCTTCCCTTATCTATGTGTAGGAAGCCACCCCGACTAGGGGATTGTTTTCTTAGTCAAAACACTGTAATAATCTTTCACATTATAGTGGAGAATCCATCCACTAGTCATACCCATGATTTTCAAGGATGTAGCTACTCTTATTGAGTGGGGAACTTTGTAAAAATATTGTGTGCATATTTCTAATTCTTTCTATTATTGCATGAGACAGGGGAAAAATAATAAGAGAGTCAAGATCCTAACAGGTCAATAGGTATAGGGATAGAAAAGGTGGAATTGGTTTAAAATTTTACCAACAATGATTCACCCCCTCTCAGTGTTAGGAATATCCCAATCTTTTCCTATCATGTATGTATTGAATTAGGAAAACCATGTGTTGGAAATTGATAATTAATCAAGTTCACGTGACTCATATAGAATCCAATTGTGGCATCACCATCTTGGCCACATAAACAAGAAGCATTTGATAAATCTATATCAAGATGGTTACTTAGACTCTTTTGATCTAAAACCACCTGATATATTTCATTCCTGTTTACAAGAGAAACATACCAAACAACCATTTGGTGTACATGGTGAAAGTTCCATAGAGATTATAGGATTGGTACAAACTGATGTGTGTGGACAATTTCCAATAGAAGCTATATGTAGATTTTCTAACTTTATAACTTTTACTGATGAATTGATTAGATATGGTTATACATACTTAATAAGTTATAAGTATGAGTCCTTTGTGGTATTCAAGAATGATATTGAGGATCAACTTGGTAATAAGATAAAGATGCTTCGATTAGATCAAGGTGGAGAATATCTTAACCAAGAGTTCATTGACTTTATATGGGATTTTGGGATTCTATCTCAACTCACTCCACCTTATACACCATAGTGGAATGGTGTCAGTGAAAGAAATAATTGTACCATGTGGGAAATTACAAGGTCGATGATGAGTCATGCCAATATTTTGTTATCCCTTTGAGGATATGCATTAAAAATTGCATCATACAGATTAAATAGAGTACCAACAGAATTATAAAATGGAATTAACTTCGAGATATGGAGTGGCAAGAAACTCGTTTTTTCACACACATGCGTATGGGGATGCGAGGCATTTACTAAGGACTTATCAAGAAACAAATGAGAACCCCAAGGCATGAAGTGTATCATTATAGTGTATCCCAAGGAAACAAAGGGATACTACCTACACAACCCCTCAGATAAGAAAGGGATTGTCACTAGACAAGATGTCTTTCTTGGGAGTGAGAACATCCTCAGAAAGGATAGTCGAAGAAAGACTGAATTTGATGAAGTCGATGCTCAATAAACACATGAGTTGCTACCGAAACAGGTTCCAGAGGTCCCCATGGAAGAATTAGTTCGTAAAACAGAAGTATTGTATAAGAGTGTAAGTTATGTAAGGGAACCCTGGAGATATGGTTTTCTAGTCACTGAGGATGGTGACTCATTTTTGTTGGATAATGATGAACTTATTTCCTACAAGGAGGAATTAAAGAGCTCAGAAGCTGCAAGATGGCTAGAAGCTATGAATTTGGAGTTGGATTCCATGTATAAGAACCATGTTTGGTTTTTTTTTATATGTTCCAATTTATGTAAATCCTGTTGTATGTGAATAGGTATTCAAGATAAAAATGAACATGGAAGGTAAATTAAGTACCTATAAATAAAGGCTAGTGGATAAAGGTTTTAAAAATCATCAAAGCATTGACTATGATTAAACAATTTCACCAGTTTGCATATTTAAATCCTTAAGAGTATTACTTTCCATATCATCATACCGTGACTATGATATTTGGAAGATAGATCTCAAAACTGCATTGCTTTACTGTATCCTTCATAATAATGTATATAAGACACAACCAAAAGGGTTTTTTGAAACCAGGTGATTCCAAAAGGGGTTGAAAGTTGAAGAGATCCATTTATGTATTGATGAAAGCATCCAGGTCTGGAATATTTGATTTGATTAATCCATAAGAGAATTTTTTTTCATTAAGAATTAATGTGATCCATGTGTTTATAAAATATTTAATGGGAATTCGGTCATTATCCTAGTAGTGTATATTGATGAAATATTACTCATTGAAAATGACATACCAGTCTTACAATTAGTTAAGGAATAGTTGAACAAGTGGTTCGCCGTGAAGGAATTAAGAGAAGTAGCCTACATTCTAGGGATCAAGATCATTAGTGATAGATCCAAGTGGCTTATTAGACTAATCTAAAGTACATATATTGATCAGATACTAAATATATTTCATATGGAACAATCCCAGAGGGGTTTGGTTCCATTTTGACCTGGATTATATCTTTTTATGAAAATGTGTCCCCACACACAACATGATAAAGATATAATGAGTAAGATCACAGAAGCTTCAATGATAGGATGAATCATGTATTTCATGTTATGTACTAGACTTTATGTTGCCTATGAATTGATCATGGTAGGAAGATATCAAGAAGATATAGGAGAACAACATTGGACTACTGTTAATACAATCCGTATATATCTAAGAAGAACTAAGGATATGTTCCTGGTGTATGGATGAAACGAGGAGCTTGTCTTTAGAGGGTATGTTGTTGTTGATTTCTGTATAGATTATAATGATATGAAGTCACAATAAGGATATGTTTTTTTGTATCAATAGAAGAGTTGTGAGCTGGAAGTCTTCAAAGTATCTAATTTCCACTAATTCTAAAGTGGATTCCAAGAATATAAAGGATTATGATGTGGACAAGGAAGCTGAATGGATTTGGAAATTTTTCTAGGATATTAATGTGGTGTCTAGAAGTAAAGACCATATCACATTTTATTATGATAATACTACAGTGGTGGCTCTTGAAAAAGAGCCAATGCACTACCACAAAACGGGGCAAGACCAGCGCCACCCTTTATCAGTGCTAACGAAAAAGCAATGATAAAGGGGGGGTACCTTTATCAGTGAAAAAACATCGATAAAGGGTACCTTTTTCGGCGCTAAAAAAATCACTGATAAAAGTCCCCTTTAACAGTGCTTTTTTTAGCGCTGGTAAAGGGTACCCCTTTATCAGTGCTTTTTTTAGTAGCGCTAATAAAGGGGGGTCTTTATCAGTGCTTTTTTTAAAAGCGCTGATAAATGGTATAAATCCAAAAAAAATTCATTAATATTTATATATTAATATTTAAATATATAGATATATTTATATTGATATAAATTTAAGATATATTTTTTAAATATAATTTTAATTATATTTTAGATAAGTATAGATTTATATTTACACTAAATATATAAGATATTTAGTGAAAATGGATTATCAAAAAATAAAAAAAATATTTTTAATTAATAATATGCAAATTATTATGGAGTAATAGTCATTGAATAACAATTTGAAGACCAAAAAAATAAGTTAAATTAAAAAAAGATCCAAAATATGTTGAAAAAACAACTCGAACTTCAAACATCAGTAACTTTTGATCTGGGTGTCCGTTTGAGCTCTACCATATATCAAATCGAAGCATGTGATGATATATACACCCCTCCAAGTTGGGGTAACCGTGGTCGAGGTTTGTTCAAGTCCAAAAGATGCCCAGAAGGCCTCCAAAACTGAGTTTTTGGCCGGGACACCCCAATTTTTTAACATTTTGTGGATTTTCAGCCTCATTTAAGGGGGTATTGTTGGATTTTTTTTGTAGGGACTGAATTTATTCCAATGTATTACATTCAAATGGATATTATGACTTTGAAATTTTATCGTTTTTTATAATAAATTAATATTTATAATCAAATATATAACAATATATACATATTTTTTTATATATTCCCACATAAAATTTTAATTATAAATATAAATAAGAAAATATTTTTACATATAAAATATATTAGATTTATCTATATAATAAATAATATCAATTTTACTTAAAATACCAATATATAAATATTTATATACCTATATATTAATCTAACTATATATATATATATATTAATATAACTACATATATATTGATATAACTTTAAATATATATATTAATATCACTATAAATATATATTAATATAACTATATATATATATTAATATAACTATATATTACTATATGAATAAATATAACTATATATATATATAAATAAATATATATGTCATTAACTGGAGAACAAATCAATATGGTAGATTGGTAAAGGTTTTAGGTGCGTAAGGGGGGAGTTTTCATGATCCAATCTTAGTGGAGGCAAGGGCGCGTGCATGGGGGTGGATTTTGGGGGAAAGCGCTGATAAAGGGGGTGGGTGTAGCACTAATAAAGTGTGGATGGGCGTGTGTACAGGCGTAGGAGGGGCTGGAAAGTGCTGTTAAAAGGGGGGGAAAGCGCTATAAAAGCCCCCCGATTGGCAAGATTTTTTTTTAAATTTTTTTTACTTTTATCTGAGCTTTTAAAAAAGCACTGATAAAAGTTGTCTTTTATTAGCGCTAATGAGAAAGCGCTGATAAATGACCCTTTTATCAGCACCTTTTTAGCGTTGATAAGAGACCCCTTTTATCAGTGCTTTTTTAGCGTTGATAAAAGGGGTCTTTATCAGCGTTTTTTAGAGAACTGATAAAGGGGACCCCCTTTATGTTCGCCGGATTTAACAGTGCTTTTATAGCGCTGTTAAAGGCCATTTTTAGCGCTGATAATAGGGTTATTTGTAGTAGTGATGTTACAACAACGGAAAAAGAACATACTCCCAAAGTATCACCTCTTGAAGGATTTCTATCTTATGGGGGATGTTACAGTGAGTATAGTACCCATAGAAGAGATCATGGAGGACCAATATACTAAAGGTATATCACATAAGAATCATGAATATCATGTGAGAGATAGTATACTAAATGTTGTTAGCATTTGGCTCTAGTGAAAGTGGGAGTCTGTTGGAGTTGGTTCCCTAAAACCAACTTATTTTGTACTTTATGATAATTTATATTAATGGTTTTTAATATTAATAAATTCATTATCACTTTAGGATTTTTCTTCTATATATAATGGTATGCGATAAGGTCCTAAGAGTAATTGTCATACTAAAAGGTCAGAGAGGATCCCTGCTAAGATGAGAACCCAGAAGTGCTATGACACAATTCTAGAATATATGTTCTATAGCCATATGATATCATTTGAGAGACAAAAATGATATAGGCTATTAGGGGTGAAGACTCATAGTACTTTGAGGAACCTTCTCATAGTGCACACCAATAGTAATGTCTAGAAAGATATTATGAGAATGAGACATGCTAGTAGAAAATCCACATTTATAAGTCTCATTGGATGATCCTATCTGCGGATGTGTGCATTGGTCCATAGACATTAATATTATTATTAATGAGTATTATGAATCATTCACTTATATGTATTGATGAAAATTGTGGCATCATTTTTTCGCAGCGAGGTAAGATATATTGGGTGAATCATGAGTAATATTGCATTAATGAATAAATCAAGAAAGGATTTCCCCTTATGTTCTTTAACAGATATTGATGTTTTAGTCCCTTGGATGGAAATGATATATCCTAAATAAATACATGTCTATGGTGTTCAATTGGAAATTTCAATTTCCAAAAAATCAAAGAAAGATAAATCGATCACATGGGTTGATGGCACTAGCATGCAACCCACTTGATTAGAGATATTCAAACAAAGGGAATATATTACATGGTAAGGGTTCATTTGAGGTGATAGGTTTTTATGGCTTTAACTACTTTCCCTATTGGTTCCTTGGAATGTTTCTAGACGCTGACCATGGACTTTAGGCTCCTCCCCTAATGCCAGTAAGAAAGAGGCCTAGAGGGTCACACAACAAGTGTATGAAGAATCTCAGTTAAATAATATATATATATATATATTGTTAACTATTTAACAATTTTAATAAATATTATAACCAATTGCACTTTAATAAATATTCATGTATTCCAGATCACATATATTTAAAACTGGTTACTCTAAAGAATATATTATGGATGGAATATTTATGAAATATTTATTTATTGTTTAGTGAATATAGTATTTATATATTTGTAGACGAATAATGCAATGATATTTATTTAATAAATATATAGAAATTATTCGTAGTCCAATCAACATGGCGTAGGATTGGTGGACCAAGTTCAAGGGTCCATTGAGAAACATAATGTTGAATATTACTTTACTAAATAATATTTAATTGTAATTTTCAAGTTAAGAGCATTTCAGTAAATAATAATAATAATACTATTATTATTTTACGTGGTGTTTCACTAAGGTTAATAAAATATATAAGGCCACTTATGCAATTATGTTATTTTATCCCTAGAAATATAAATACTCAATTATGTTTATTTTCTTATGTCCCTAGAAATATAAATACACAATTATGTTATTTTCTCATAACCCTAGCTAGGAAATTCATTGTGCACACTAGATTGGAGAAAATATCTGAAGCCTAGAGAGTTCATCCCTCTCCCAGAATTCTACCAAGAAAGAGAGAGATCCTCTTCCATTGAATCAAGATGAAATATTTAGAACTGGTTCTCAAAGTGATCGAAGGAGGACACCACAACCCCAAGGATGTTCTTTTCTAGCACCCGGATTTTCCTTCGGCAAGGTCCGGAGATTCATAGAGCCCGTGTGGATCATTGCTAGAGGAATCATGCACTAGGATTATAAAAATAAATGGTAGCACACTTTAGATATGTGTCTGGATGCATCAATGAAGAAATAATAATATTGGAAGTAATTATTATTTAATAAAATTAATAATAATCAATATGTGTTGATCTTATCTCTATTTTTTCCAGGTTAATAACACTTTCTTGATATTTTATCCAAATCTTTTGATCACAAAATTCATCATCACTAGATCTCAGAATAATCATTGATAATGGAAAAAAGAAAAGATGGGCATTGTCCCTCCTGCGCTTCTGTTACATCTGGAACAGATAGGAGGAACACAATTGGCATAAAGTTTGGCTAATCCTTCATCCCAGTTAAAAATGGGTGAAATTCATATTTTTCCAAAAAAAATATATAACCTTATATCTTTCTCCCCTTTCCTCAAATAAATAGAATTTATCTTCAACCCTCCCGTTGAAGGCTCTGAATCTCCCTCCTCCCAGGCATCTTGATATCATCACCATTCAATGTCCGATCGAAGTAATGTTCATCTCATTGGATTCCTTCAGGTAAGATATTTATTCCTTAGGATTCATTCAACAATTCTCTTTCCCTTTATGGTTCTTTCATGATGTAGATCATTTTCTTGATTTTCGGGGTTTTAATCCTTTCTTCCATTTTCATCCAATCAAGTTCATACTAAGGGTAAATATTGGATGAGGATAGTTCTACAATCCCGAGGCAGGTGGCCTATGACTCATCCCTCAAGTATCGTCATTTTATAAAATTTCCTTATTATACATATATCGATTTCATTAGGCCCTACCTATAAAATTAATATTCCGTGCTTATAATTGATGTGCTCATGTTCTAGATCCTTGTATATACATGAACATCATGTCGTTGGACGTTGGAACCTGAATGTCATTCACCTTATATAGGGTGTGATCTCTTTTATGACTTTAGGGTCTTCTAATGAATATATGTGCCATAGTTCAGTTGTTCTTAGACTTGGCCTTGATAAGGTAAGGTTTTAAATTTATTAATTAATTGTGAATGGCTAGTAGAAGTATATTTATCACTTGAACCTTTTAATATAACTATTCCAATTAATAAAAGAACTACTACAATTTTAAATGGAAAGTATATTTATAGACATCACATGGACTAGTTAATAATAATTCAATTAAATATGGTTTAATGATCTTATCCTGACATATCATTCTTATGAATGATAAAGGAATGAACCTTATAATTGAATTTGGAATCAAACTGATAAGTGAAGGTTGTCCTTGATATACCTTATCACATTAATGAATGGTAGTGGAATGAACCAATTGACTTATAAAAAGGCATGATTATTACATGGAATTAAATGAATAATTTAATATGAATATAAGGTTTCAACCTGTATTGGAACATTTTGTCTTTATAGGAGTGGTCATGCTTGAGCCATCCATGGATTATTGAGGGAATTCCTTGGGAACTCGTAGGATTACATTCCGATTCATGGGTCCAGTTTCCAAGGGAGACACTCACTTTGGAACAGGGTCTTTATCTTTGTTTTTGAATACCTTAGTCTATTACTAAATATTCTCCTTATATCATTTCCAGATTATTAGGATTCCTTGGATACCCTGGTTGGATCCATCACGATTTCTTCAGACATGTGGCACTATGGATTCACCACATTGGGACCAATAATGCTTAGACTATGCATACCTTGGAAGAAATACCTGGACCTTGTTAGAATTATTTATAGTGGAATGCCTTGGGTGATGTCCCCTGTATAACAATTATTTCCACTTTTACTACTAGACTACATGAGTTATTACTATGATTTTTCTAACCCTTGATGTCAAGGATTCCTTAGTTATACTCAGTAACCTCTTTTATTATTATCATAATATATTTATAGTATTTTTTTACACCATATGCGACTTATCTGTATAAACTGAACAAGAATGATTTAATTAAAATAAATGTTCATCCAAAACATTTCTAGATAATGATGAAGCCAATATGTGTTATATATTTAGAATTTATTTAAATTTTTGTGTTCTCACAAACTATTAATTTATATTCATATACTAGATTGTATAAACATCATTGGTAGTATCTGACTAATATATATCTGAAATTCTAATCAGGCCACCTTTGGTACTTGAGAGATTATATGTATATAGGTGTTGATAAGGGAAAATTTCCAACTTTTTACACCGTAATTTCTTTCTTGATTTAGGATGGATCGTGGTAGCAAATGATGGGGCCAGTTTTCAAGATGCTTTGACAGTTTTTGGTGTTTTCATTCATTGTATATCATGTATTTCATGCTGCCATGTATACAAATTTTCTAGTTTTGTAGAGAAACGACATGAAATCATATTTTTTATATTGTATCGTTTATCTTATGTGTTGATTATTATTGATGTATGTATTTATTATCATCAACTACATGTTTTTATTTATTATTATACTTACTCTATTATTATCCATCTCTTATATTATATTATATTTCCGTTTTTCTGTACTCTGACATGAGGGAATTGTCTCCCCCTGGACACAACCTAGGACCTCACTGCTACTCAAACCCTCTGGAATATGGGGAGGCACGATCGAGGCAATTAGGACTACCTTCTTGGGGATCCCATTTAGTGTCTTCTAAGTCAGGATGTCAAAAAAGCAGTATCAGAGTTGTTTTTATTTTCATTTGTCTTGCTGTTTGGGAATATAGATAGGATATTGGGAACCTATTGAAACATGATTATAATTCGTTCCAAAGATTAGATAACCCATGTTCAGTGAAAATAAAAAGTTTCCTGAACATGGGAAATTTTTGTTATTCATTTTCCTTATTATTGTTGATATACATTCACCATTTGGTGATTTACATGAGTTGTGGTATTTGATATACTTTATGGCTTTTTACCTAGGCCTGGTATGAGAAAGATAATTATTTCACAAATCATTATAGGAACCTAGAATTCACATTCCATGAATATTACATTCCATATAGGTGCATTTAACTTCGTGGATTTCTTATGTAGTCTACGATTATTGAGTGAGCCACGGTTTTTGTATAAGCATGTGCTTATAACATCATATAAAGGATAATGGAATTTTTTATTTAAAATGTAATCATCAATATAAATAGTATTCTTATTTAGGAAGATAATGGAATATTAAATAGTTGTTTTATACCTAGGTAATGTATATATATAGGGTTAAATGATATTATCTTTGGCTTCAATTGAGTGACTACCAGTTTCCATTCATGAGGTGTATGGGACCTCATGAATTGGAAGGGATAATTAACCGTATTAGGCCATTTTATACTACAATTACATTAAGGGACTAAATTTATGATGGTTAATTTGAAATTGAATTTATGTATTTTTCAGTTATAAAGTGTGTGGGCCTTTATTTGTTAGAAGTGATGTCTCATTTAATTGAACTTGGATGTACGTATATAAGAAAATAAAAATTATAAATATATAACAAGAATTATTAAATGATATTATTAGTAGTAAATGAAGAGGCAAAGTATAATTAACATTTCACCTACTTCAACCAATGTAACTAAATTTGAACACTTACCAATACCATGAAATTATAAGTGGGTAGAAGAGGTAGTATGATTGGTAGTGATCCCTTGTTCTTTTGATCCACTTTTTCTGGTGCTTCTATTTACTTTCAAATCCTGATGTGAGCGGTGTGATTGGAATTTGTAAAGCTATGTTGTAAGGACCCGACATCAGTTTCCCAGAGACGATTCCTTATTTTAATACATTGGCATATAAATAAGGAATTTTCATCCTGAAGAACTGATTTTTTTAGTAGATTTGGAAACAAGATACATACATAAGTACAACATTACACTTGAAATGAAATACAACATATATGTTTTGTTGGGAACATCCACAACTATAAGTTTATACATTCAGGTCAATCATAATAAACTTGTTCATGTCCTTAAAAAATGATACATAAGAAAGTGGTGAGCTCAAACTCTTAGTAAGGGTAAGCAATACAGTGGAAGATATCATAAAAATAAAAATTTGGCCTGATGAATAACTAAAAACTCCTGCCTTTAAATATAATCTAAAACCCATTATTGGAGGAATATGAGATGAATAAATAATGCCATAATAAAATATAATCATGGATATTATACTATTAGAATAACCATGTGAAATATCAATAATATTTTTATAATGATGGAATTCATAATGTGTGATATCATAACCATACAGTCACGGCTTCGTGCCAAGACAATAAATATCCATTTTTATCAAGGCCTTGTGCCCAGACCATAGTTTGTATCATGAGGCCTATCGATGCACAGACGGGCTATAGAGGTCCCCAACTGAAACTTACAAAGTCCAATTCATTCCTCATATGAATTAGGACAAACATAAACAACATATTCATTCATATTGAAAATAATATATTAAATATAAATAACTTTCCCTAAACATTAAGAATAAACACTAACTATTCAGAGTAAATTGGTGAATGGTTATAAGATAGAACATCCAAAATAAAAAAAATATTAAACCCTTAAATTAAATATGGAATATGGTATCATAAAATTTTAATCCCAATAATACATAGAAATTAATAGGATTGTTGAAATAGATAAAGATACTCTTAAAAAATCATTGAGTAATTCTTGAGATAAATACTCTTTTAATTTGAAAAGAAGAGTTATTTTGGAAAAATAATTGTATAAAACTAGAAGTGAAGTAGTATAGTATTTTCATACTAAAATTAGTAATTTTATGAATATAATTGATTCCAAAAAAAAGATTATATAGTGACCTTGAAAATAGGTAAGAATTTGAGAAATTCCCTTGAATCAAGCTTGTATTTCGGGAAGAATTTTTGAAAGATCATTTTAAAACATATAACTCCCCATAAATTAAATTAGGATTCTAGTTGGTACCCATATATAGAACATTATAATAGAATATATGAGGTGTAAATTTTAATATGTAATAATTTAATTGAGGTATGTATAGAATAAGAGTAACCTGAATGAAAATGGAGGTTTGGGTAGAAAACTCTTACATTATGTCTGTTGGTGTTCCTAACTTGATATTGATGTCCTGAAAAATCAAATTTAGGTTAAACAATTAATGATTAAAGAACCTAATATACATTTAATTATTTATAATAACCTTATTATGTTCATTAATGGCCTTTTGATAGGTTAAGATATCCCAATTCATTGTTTGGGAGTGTTTTCTTCATGGTTTCCTGTTTGGTTTACTTATATTCGTGTACAGATAAAAATTTAGATTGAGAATGGTTGAATTTAGTATAAGTTTTATGTATTTATTGAAAACCCATAATATTAAATGGTTATAAATATTTTTTTGGCTATTGGGAGTAAAGATTAATCATTATATAAAATATTAATGATGATTGTTTGGGATAATTGGCGGTTCTTTATCACAACAAACTCTTTTTGATTAATAAACTAATATCATGTGTAAAAAAGGCCTATAGAACCTTAAATAATTATAATACATATGTTCAAGTATGGTTCAAACATAAAAATGGTTTTAGGACCAGAATTTAATGTGGTAATAGAAATTGAAAACCCATCGTCCTTAAATGTGATAAATTAACACTTCTCGTATAGTGTTTTAATTTCTAGTATAAAATAAGGGTAAATGAGATAAGATGAAGAAATATTACTTTATCATAAATAAATTCTATTAAATTTATGTTATGTGAGTCAACACAATATTTGGATGAAAGGAGGTGAGGAAATAAAAAGAATAGAAAGGAACTTGAAATAAAAGAAATGAAAATATGAATTTACCTCTTGAAGCAATCTTCCTTGAGAGCCTATTTAAGGGAGAGGTTTTGGTATTTCTGTGATAATAATGGATTATGGACATGAGGGATTAGATTGGGAGGAAATTTTAACATAATGTAGACAAGGTACAAGGCTTGAAGGGAGTGAAGAGAAGATGGAATGATGGAGGTTTTATAGTGGAGGAGAGGAGAGTTTCCCCATTATTTTACTCTTTATTTTATTATTTATCTCAAGAAAACCAATTTTTTATATTAATATAACCCATAATAGTAATAAGTACATGTGAGTTCGGACCTAGTGGGATTAAATCATCATTACATTACTTATGAATCAATAAATCATGTATTTAGCATTTATTGTGAATTATCATATTTTACTATTCACCCAAAATTCATGTATTTTAGAAAAATCCAAAAAATTTACCACACCATTTTCCAACATATAGAATTCAAAAATGAAATCCATTTTTAGAAAATTTTTTATATTATTTTTAAGTTAATTTTTTAAAAAATTATAATTTATTCCAAAAAACAAGTTTAAAACAATTAATCGTTTTATAACACATTGAGAAATTAATCAACGTCCCATTAAATTTTCTTATAACCATAAAAAGTAACTAAAAAATTTATGATTACATATTAAGAAAATACATTTCAATTTTATATTATTTAATTAATCATAAAATTTTAATTAAAATATTTATGACATACAAAATAACAATATATACACTATGGTTATTTTTCACTTATAAGATTTCTAAATTGTATTTATACATTCATGGGTGAAGTTTAATTTTTTAGATGATTTACTATTCAATACTATTCATAAGGGTATGTTACTATTCAAAAGGGTATGTTACTATTCCTCAAAAAATGTTTTTCTAATTAGACTCAAAATATCGTACTAAACACAACAGTGTATGTTCGTTTTTCGAATTTCAAATCACCATGATGGAAAAATTATATTTACTGGATAGGTTATAACAAAGTGGTGTTTGTTGAGACACAATGCTTCATGCATTTTATATTAAATTTTTTTATAGAATCTTGGGGTTTTACATTATCCCCTCCTTGCAAAAAATTCATCCTTTAAATTACCATAATGTTACCTCACAAAATGATTTGGGTAGTTCTTCATCATAAGCTCCTCAGACTCCCTTGTGGCATCTTGGATTTTATGATTTTTCCAATGTATCTTTACTAGTTGAGTCATCCAATTCCTAACCACTTGTTCTTTAGTGTCCAAAATCTGGATAGGCTCTTCATAGTATGATAGGTCAAGTTCTAATTCTATACCTTTAGAAGTGAGGACATGTGTTGGGTCTGGAATGTACTTTATCAGCAATGATACATGGAACACATTGTGTACTTTAGACATACTAGGAAGCATATCCAAACGATATTCATTAGCTCCAATTCTATCCATAATTTCAAAATGGCCTATATACCCAGGGCTCAGTTTCCCTTTCATCCAAAATCTTATAAAACCCTTCAATGGAGATACTTTTAATAAAACATGATCTTCCACTTGAAACTCCAAATCCTTCCTTCAATTATCAGCATAGCTTTTTTTTAATGCATTGAGGTTATTTTATATGGCTTTGAATAGACTTTACCATTGTAATTATTTTTTATACATTCTCCAGGCCCACTAGCTTCCTTTCCCCAACTTCATCCCAACATGTTGGTGTACAATATCTATTTCCGTAAAGTGCTTTATATGGTGCCAGTTGAATATTATAATGGAAACTATTATTGAAGGAAAAATCAACCAAGGGTAAATAATGATCCCACATACCTTGAAAGTTGAGAGAGCATGATCTCAACATGTTTTCTCATGTCCGGATCAGCCTTTCGGATTTACCATCAGTTTGAGGATGATAAGTAGTACGCAAACAAATTTCAGTATCCAAATATTTCTAATGGATTTTTCAAAAATTCAATGTAAATCGAGGATCACAATTAGACACTATTGAAATAGGTGCTCCATGATGTCTCACAACTTCATTGTTATAGAGTCGTGCTAGGCTCTCCAGTGAAAAATCCTCCCTTATAGAGAGGAAATGTGCAGATTGTGTATGTCTATCAACAGTTAACCATCTTTCATCATTATTTCTTTGAGTTTTGGGTAATATAGTGAAAAAATAAATGGTTATGTCATCACATTACCATGTAAGAATAGGTAGAGGATGCATGACTCCTCTAGGATGTTTTCATTCAGTCTTCACTTGCTGATAGACTAAACATTTTGATACATATTATACAATTTCCCGTATCATGTTGTTCCACCAAAATTGATCTTTCAAATATCTATACATTTTTGTGATACCATGGTGTATTGAGAAATTTAAGCTTTGGGAATCATCCAATAACTGCCTTTTTAGCTCGGGTATAGAGGGAACACATAGCCTCTTCCCAAATTTCAGAATTCCATCTTCACATACAATGTTATCCAACTTCCCCTCTTTCACAACATTAATTTTCTTTTTTAGGTTCTCATCATTAAGTTGAGAGATTTTAATACTTTCTAATAAATATGGTTGGGAAACCAAATGAAAAAGTAGTTATGTTTCACCTTCTATGATAATTACATTATCCATCCTCACTAGATCTATGTACAAAGGATCCTTTTCCATCCAACTTTTCTTGAGAACTCCATGGTCCTTCCTTCTCACTACATAAACTACCTTATTTTCCTTCCCTAGGTGGTAGTGTATGGTACAATAATAATCCTAGAGTAGTTCAAGCCATCTCCATGGACTCATATTGAGTTCTTCCAATGAGAAGATATAATTCAAACTCTTGTGGTCCATATATATCTCACATATTTCACCATAGAGATAGTGTCTCCATATTTTTAAATAAAAGATCAAAGCAGCTAACTCAATATCATTAATATGATAGTTTTGTTCATTATTTTTTTACTACCTTGTTGCATAGGAAATAACTCTATAATTATTCATAAGGACACAACCAAGCCCTTTCCTTGATTCAGGACTATAGATAACAAACCCATTATTCCCCAATGGTAGAGTTTGGATCAGATCAATCACTAATATACTATTGAATTCTTCAAAATTTTCTTGCCATTATTTTTTACATATGAACTTAACCCATTTACATGTATTCTTGGTCTTTGGGTTGGATAAACAGGTGATGTTCTGAATGAAATGCTGATAATAACCTTCTAAACCAATAAAACTATGTGCCTCAGTTATGTTTGTTGGACTAGGTCATTTATGAATATCCTTTTTCTTCATAGGATAAATAGATATTCCATACTTAGAGACAATGTGGCCAAAAAGGGAAAATTATTGAAGCCAAAATATATACTTTATAAACATCCCATATTATTCATTTCTTCTGAGAGTCTTCATAAAAGTGAACAGAAGATTTTCATGATCTTCATAGCATTTATAGTATACCAATATATCATCAATAAATACCATCACAAAGTCCTCTAGATATTCCTTTAAACCTCTATTCATTTGATCCAAGAAAAATAGAGGGTGCATTAGTTAGTCCAAAACGAATTACTGTAAACTCGTAAGGCCCATACCTAGTTCAAAATTCTGTATTTGGATTGTCTTCCTTCCTCACAAGCAAATGATGATATCCAGATCGAAATTCAATCCTCAAAAAATATTGAGCTCCATGATGTTAATCAAATAAATAATCAATGCATGGTATAGAATAATTGTTCTTTATTATTATAGAATTGATCTCCCTATAGTCAATGTACAACCTCATAGATCCATCTTTCTTCCTAAAGAAAAGAAAAGGGGATCCCCATTTAGAAACACTAGGTTGAATAAATCCTTTATCACTCGATTAATCTATTTGTTTCTTTCTTTACATTAATTCCATAGTGGTAATTATATAATAGGTCTTTTATATGGGATTTGAATCAGGAATTAAGTCAATGGAATATTCAATTTCCCATTCTAGAGGATATCTAGTTAAATCCTTTGGAAAGACATAAACATATTCTTGCATAGTAGGTATGTCCTCTACTTGAACATTCTTTTCCTCACCCATAGTTATCATATTCCCCTCCTTATTAATAATTAAAGTCAGTATATATACTGGGGTGGATCTATATGATAATCAAATGGTGATATTTCTACCCTAAAGATAAGGGATTCTATATCATCCTAAAAAATTGTAACCTCCTTAATCTTGAAATATATTTTTGCATCATAGTTCGAAAGCCAGTCCATAATGAAGATTATATCAAATTAAATCATGGTTATAACAACAAAATCAGCAGATAAAGCATGTTTATATGCCATAATGGGGACTGCCTAAAACAAATATTTTGCAATGATACTTCCCTTATGAGTTTTTACAAACAAATACATTATTAAATAAAATTGTAAATATCTAATTTTATTAAAAATTTGGGAAGATATGAAAGAATGTGATGATCCATAATCAAAAAAAACATTGGATATTTTCTAGGAAATGATTAAAGTACCTTCCACCACTTTGTCAGGAACATCAACCTCTATAATTGTGACCATATAATCTTGGCCTTGCTCCCTTGCCCTTATTTGGGGAATGTTTCCCTGAAGGATAGGACATTGATGTGAATAATGTCTCACCTCTATACAATTTTGGCATTGAATAATGGAAGATTCCTTCTTCCCCTTCTAATCCTAAGATAGGTGGCATTTTTCTTCACAACTGTAAGAGAATCTCATTACATTCATGAAAGTTCCATGGTGTTTCTTCCCACAATTACTAAAGGATAGATGTTCAACTCTTCCCTTATTCCCCATTTACTTATTTCCTTTTCAATAGTTTTAGGTATCCTAGTTCTTCTGTTTTTTTACATTAAATTAATAAGACATATAAATTTTATTTTTTGTCTTGATAACACTTGATAATATATCTTCATATGATGAGAAACATCAGAAAACTAGTGACCTTCAGAGTAATGGTTTAAACCCATCAAGGAATTGTTCAATATTTTTCCTTGGATTATGTATTTAATCTAAGACATTTCTTGATAACATTGTGAATTTAGCTTCATAATTTTCAGCATTTTAATCCTCCTTTTGTATCAGATTCAAGACTTTCCATTCCATATCTGCTTGTTGTTTATGGGGAAAATATTTTTCTAAGATGATTTCCTTAAAATACCTCCATTACATCTATTCAATTTATTCCTCCTCCTTTTTGTTTTGGATTAACGACCACCACATATCCACATCTCCTAATAGAAGATAAACTTCAATGACAACCTTATCTCTTTTGTTACATCGCAAAGTGAGAAATATCTTCTCCAGGGAACTTATCCACAACTCAGCTACAAATGGGATTGTAGTCTAATTGAATGATGGAGGTTGTTGTCACATAATGTTATCCAACATAGCTCCTCCACATTGTGGATCATGATGCTCTATATGGGTAAGGTTATTGCTCATAAGCTGAGTTAGTGGTCCCAGTATAGTTATAAGTTTCTCATCACCAGTCATAGCTCTAGATCCAGTATCATTATCTTTCATTAGAGGGAAATACCTACATGGGAAAATCGTGTTCATGTAGTTTCCATTTCTTCCAGGAGGTTTCATTTCTAGATAATGGAACACACCAAATTAGGTAATAAATTATAATGTGTAATTTCATATTAGAAAAATTCCTAGGATAAATTAAAATCATATGCATTGATAATACTATAATAAAAAAACATGGTTTCTTTGCGGAAAAATATACATTTAAATCCTTCATAATGGATTGTATGGAAAATGAGAATTATCCAAAACATATCCCTAAGAAGTGTTAAACCAAGTGCATAGTAAGGCATGTTTTCATGTACCAGGATACCCCTCATCAAGATCAAAACTCCTTGTTGGGTTTTTCACTCCGAGGTATATCTACGCCAGAACCACGCCCACCTATAGTATCCATATAGGGATTCATTTGCTATAAAAATCCACATAATCTAGTACATACCAAATAAATTAGAATGTTGTTGTATGTTTTGTCCTCATAAACTATCTTAAGGGTTTGTTCCATAATCTACGTTCACTAAATCTTGTTTCCAAGTTATCTACAAAACATCCATTGACACCAACTATAAAGACCAAACCCCAGTTGCCCAAATCCGGTACCTTATTTTTTTACATTGGAATATAAACAAGTAATATTCATCCCCATGGGCCAAGTAGTTTAGTATATTTATAAACAAGATACATACATAAGTACAACATTACATCTTAAAATGAAATACAACATATATGTTTTGTTTGGAAAATCCACACCTATAAGTTAATCCTTGATGTCCAATCATAATAAAATTCTTCATGTCTAGAGAAAATGAATCATAAGAAAGAGTTGATATCAAACACTCAGTAATGGTAAGCAATAAAATAGAAGATATCATAAATATAAACATTAGGTGTGGTGAATAAATAAAAACATGTGCCTTTAAAAATAATCTTGAACACATTATAGCTTGAATAAGAGCTCAGTAAATAATTCCATAATTTAACCTAATCATGGGTATTCTACTAGATGAATAAACACATGAACTATAAATACTATTTTTATAATGAGGGAATTCATAATGCAAGACATCATAACTATATAATCAATGCCTCTTTCCAAAACCATACATATCCATTTTGTCAATGCCTCATGTCAACACCATAGTTTGTTTCATGGGACATACCGATGTACCAAGGGGTTATAGAGGGCCCCAACCTAAAACATACTAATTCCAATGAATTCCACATATGAATAGTTATTAACATGAACAACATATGTATTCATGTTGAAAATAATATATTAAATGTAAATAATTTTCCTCGAACATTAATCATAAAAACTAACCATTCAGAGTAAATTGGTGAATGGTTTTAAGATAACACATCCACAATCAAAATAATCATAAAACATTAAATTAAATATGGTAGATGATATCATAAAATATTAATCCAATTAATACTTAAGAATCAACAAGAGTTTTAAAAATACATAAAGATACTCTTATAAAATCATCAAGTAATTCTTTAGATAAATTCTATTTTACTTTAAAAAGAAGGGTTCTTTTGAAAAAAATAATTGTATAAAAATAGAAGTAAAGTAATATAGTATTTTAATAATAAAATTAGTGATTTCATAATGTTAATTTTTTTCAATAAAATATATTATAGAGTACCCTTGAGAACAGGTATAATTTGAGAAATTCCCTTGTATTGGGGTTGTATTTCGGGATCAAATTTTGAAAGATCCTTTTAAAACATATAAATACCCAAAAATGAAAGTAATATTCTGGTTAGTACACATTTATAGAACATTATCATAGAATATATGAGGTGTAAATATTAATAAATAACAATTTAATTTAGGTATGTATATAATAAGAGTAACCAGAATGAAGATGGAGGTTCAGGTAGAAAACCCTTACCTTAAGTCTGTTAGTGTTCTTCACCTGATTTTAATGACATGAATACTCAAATATTGGTTTATAAATTAATGATTCCAGAACCTAATATACATTTAATTTATTTTTCATAACCTTATTAGGTTCATTCAGGTCCTTTTGATGGGTTAAGAGATGCAATTTAATTGTTTGGGAGTGATTTTTTCCTTTGTTTTCATGACTGATTTACTTATTTTTATGTACGAATAAAAATTTAGAATGACAATGGTTTTTCATAACAGAAGTGGTATGTTATTAGTGAAAAAACATAAGATTACATGTTTATAAAAAAGAAATTGGTAATTGGGAGTGAATATAAATTATTATATAAAACATTAATGACAATTGATTGGGTTAACTGGCAATTCTTGATCACAAAAAATTCTTTTTGATTTAAAAATTAATATCATCTGTAAAAAAGTATTAAATAACATTAAATATGTTATAATACATATATCATAGTCTGTTGAAACCATAAAGATGGTTTCATGACCATAATTGATGATGGTAATAGAAATTGAAAACTCGTTATCCTTGAATGTGATAAATTAACACATCTCGGAGGGTGTTTTCATTTCTAGTATAAATTAAGGGGAAAAGTGAAATGATAAAGAACTATTAATTTATCATAAGAAATTACATTAAATTTAAGGTAATGTAGTCATCAAAATATTTGGATGAAAGGAGTTTTGGAATGAAAAATAAATGAAAGGGACATGAAATAAAAAAATAAAAAGAGGAATTTACCTATGGATGTAATCTTCCTTATGAGCCTCTTTATGGGAGAGGTTTTGGTCTTTCTGTGGGACCAAGTGATGATGGATGTGGGGGGGGGGATATTGGGAGGATATTTTATTAGAACTTAGATAAGACATAAGGCTTTAGAGGAGTGACGAGAAGAGTAATTGAGGGGGGGGTATAGTGGAGGAGTGGAGGGTTTTCCAATTTTTTTACTCTATATTTTATTATTTCTCTCAGGAAAACCAATAATTTTGATAAATTTGACCCATAATAGTAATAATTACATGTGATTTCTAACCTATTTTTATTAAATTATCCTTACATCACTTATGACATAATAAATCATGTATTAATCATTTATCGTAAATTATCGTATTTTCTTATTCACCCAAAATTCAAGTATTTTGGAAAAATCATAAAAATTTAACCCAAACATTTTTCAATTTATAGAATTAAAAAATTAAATCCATTCTTTGAAAATAATTTTCTTAGTATTTTTTATTTTCTTTTTAAATAAAATCATAATTTATTCCAAAAAAATAACGTCAAAACTATAACTCGTTTTATAACACTTTGATAGATTTTTCAAGGTCATATAAAATTATCTTATAAACTTAAGATAATAAAGTAAAAATTTATGAATACACTTTATGAAAATATACTTCCATTTTAAATTATTGAATAAAACATAAAATTTTAATTAAATTATTTATGACACAAAAAAATACCAATACTTATACTATGATCTTTTTTTCACATATAAGATGTCTAAACTATATTTATACACTCAAGGGTGAAGTTTCTATTTTTTTGGTTGATTTACTATTAAATACTATTCATAAGAGTGAAATCACTATTCATATGGGTATGTTACTATTCATAAGGGTATGTTACTATTCATAAAATAATTAAAAAAAATTATCAGACTCCAAATATCTTGTAGAATGAAATAGTGTATGTTAGTTTTTTTAAATTTCAAATCAAAGAGGTGGAAGAATTATGTTTACTGGATAGGTTATGAAAAAGTGGTGTTCTTAAAGACTGTATGTTTCATGCATTCAATATTAAATTTATATGTAGAATCTTGGGGTGTTACAAATTCCACCATGAAATCCTCTAGGAATGTGTTAGGAGGGCGGTGACGACCATGCTCTAGAGGTGGTGGGACTTAAGCCACAAGTTATACATATAGTAGTGTCGCCTAAGTCACCACCTACTATTCTTGTACTAGGTAACGGTGCTTATTTCTTAATGGTTTTTTTCATATTATGCCGTCCATGTATGGTGCTCCATGGCCCACACCTACTATGGCTGATCTGACATACGAGTTCCAGAAGTAGCATCCTCCCATCTACTCAGGGGATGGCAGTCCATAAGATACTAATTCTTGGATAGAATCCACTCTATCTTTCATTGAGAATCCATGTATGCCTCTATAGAGGAGGTCCAAGCATGAAACCTACATTGTGATATATCCAAACTCTAGGGGGTGTGATTACTCAATCTGGTTTTCATCAGGGCATGGTTAGGGGGACTTCTAGACTACCTTATATGGTTACTTTTTCCAAAATATGATTAGATTTGACTGACTAAGAGAGTCCACTCACCTAATGTTGGGTCCTATATCTTTCATGGACTATTCTGTTTGTTTTACTAATTTTCAACACTTTTCACCACTTCTAACTGGTGATGTGATATCACAAGAACAAATATTCAAGGATGGTCTTACATATCCCATTCACTCATAGATGAATGTATTTCACCAATCTACCTTTTCTGAGATCACTAATTGGGTTATTATCACAGAGAGAAACTTGAGAGAAGATGATAGTACTAGGCACTAAAGATCATTGTTGTGGTAAGGTAGTAAATCGTCTAGTTGCCAAAAGTGTGGCCTTAAGGATTATCATTAGAGTAGTGGTGGCTAGAGTATCCACACTGAAAGCTCCATTATATTCCATATGTGTGGATGGAAGGGGAATATGAAACTTCAGTGCGATAAACACCCAATTGAGTTTCATTATTGCAGATGTATGGGTCATATTTATAGATTATTTCATACCTTTTACATACTTCTAGGGAATGAGGATCCAAAACAACATGACCTTCAGGAGTAAAATCAGTTATACAATGTCTGGTAGGGAGTTATAGAATCACCTGTAGAACATGCTGAGGAGGAGTTCATAGATATGGTAGCAATAATTATACTTATCAGTGTTAGAAGAGCATACCAGCTCATGGTAGTTAAACTATAGCACATGTTCATGCATCATGTTAGTTTCATGCCTTACATCCGATACAAGAGGATCAGAGTGAAGGACTATCTAAAGTATGATGTACAATTCTAGTACCTATACAATTGTATCTCTTTTATTATACATAGGTTCTTCTCAATCCTTTATGTATTTATTGATCATGGAATGTCTCTGGTAGGAAATTCAGTGCTTTTTCAGGATGATGACCCTAGACACAGCGTTGGGTGAACGGTCTGAGGGTATACACCAATGCAATAACTTCTTCATTGAGGTGGGAAGTTATCCTTTTTTATGGTACATATTCATCCTCGAGATTATGATATTTTTTGTCTTCCTTGTAATGGACTAGTTGGTTCCATATCATGCATATGTGAACTGCTATCACTGAAGGGTATCACTAACATCACCATATTGTGGTAGTTACCTCGACAAGGGTGATTGGAATGTCTGGGCTAGTGGAGATGGACTAGAGAATCATGGGTAAGGTGGAGTTACCGCCATGATTTCTAGTCTTTTTCTAGAATATTAGGTAATACATCTAAAATATTTTATGAGCGTCATTGATCGATTTAGGAATGTCATTCCTAATGATTTTTTTGGCTTACTTTTTGAGAGAGAAGTACTTTTCACAGTCGATCTTGTTCTCAGAAAAGATCCAGTGTCCATACCATCATATTGGATAAAACATATTACGATCCATGAGATCAAGATAATGTTGGAGGATCTAGATTTCAAATTATTTATCAGATCCTTCACTTATTCTTGGGTTTCCCCCATGATATTTACCAAAAATGTGGATGGGACCCTTTGTTTATATGTGGATTACTAATAGTTGAACTAGATTATGGTTAAGAATCAGTTTAAATTACCTTATAATGATTATATATTTGAACAAATCCAAGGATATTGGGTATTCTTGAAGTTTGAACTAAGATCATTATATCATCAGGTATGAGTTTTTCCATCAAATATATTGCATACAAATTTCTGAAGTCATTGTGGTCTATATGAGTGTCACATTATTACATTCAGTCTTATGAATGTGCCCACCATTTTTATGGATTTTATGATTATGTTATTCCACCCTATATGGATTATGTTGTTGTGGTCTTTGCGGAATACATATTGTTATATTCTCATACTCATATAGACCATTTTAAACATCTTGAGATCATTTTGAATACACTGAGATAGAATCAACTATATGAAATATCATTCTATGTGTCACTTTGGGATCGACAAAGTTCACTTTATAGGTCATATTATCTTAGAATTAGGAGTATCAGTTAAACCAGAAAAGGTGGATTTGTGGTTTTTAGGAACATCCCAGAAACATGTTTGATATATAGTGTTTCTTAGGGATGGATATATATTAAATGAATTTCATACAAGACTTATCAGGCCTTTATGCACCTCTTACATGCCTTAAAAAGAAAGGTGTTAAGTTCTTGTGGTCAAAAGTGTGTGTTATGTTCTTTTGTGAGATGGATGGATGGTAAAACTAGACACCTATTTTGATTATTCTATAGCTTGGAGGAGGAAATAAATTTTTTTGATGCATCATGAATTGGCTAGGTGCAGTGCCGATGTAGGAGGATAGATTAAATATATATGGATCTCAAAATTTGAGACCTAATTAAATAAATTACTTGAAATGAACTTGAGCTCATAGAATTTATTCATGCCTTGTGTTGTAAGAGACATTATATGATGTATGATCTCTTTGTGGTGCATAAAAATACAAGATACTAAAATATATCTTTTCACAAGGTGACATAAATCTCAAAAAATGAAGATTGGTTGAATACCTTCAATCATTTTACATTGATATTTCATATACACTTGGAATGGGAAATGAAGTAGCAGATGAACAGAGCTAGAAAATGAAGGAACATTCTATACTAGAATCCAATGATGAATTGAAATTGATTTCCCTCTTTTATATGTTTCATCTGGAGTTTCATGATAGACACAATAAGTATTATCTTATAGCCTTGGCAGTTTCCTCTTCACTCATTGATAAGATGAACATAAGGTATTTTTTAGATTCTGAAGTATTCTTTCTATGGGATATTATTTCTGGTGAGCACCTGCCTTAATATTGTTATATAGATGGAGATTATATCGTTTGTATACATGGGTGTGTCAAGGTTCCTATAGACATGGGAGAGGAATGGATGCAAGAGTCCCATGCTTCTAAAAGGGATGTTTATCAAGGAATCTCCATGATATATTGTCGTATGTGATTCCAGTATTTGTATATTGGAATGAAACGTTGGATGGGAGGTTTTATCAATGGGTGTTCCACTTATCATCAAGTGAAGGAGGTGCATATGCAACTTGATATATTATTACAGTCGTTATCAGTCCTGGAATGGAAATTGAAAAAATATTCTATGGAATTTTTAGTCTTCTTATAGAGGTCACCTTGAGGTAGTGATGTGTTTTTGGTATTCATGGATTGACTAACTAAAGTAGATCACTTCCTTCCTATCAAGAATAATTTCTCAATTAATAATCTAAGAGTATTATAAGTTGGTGAGATTATATTTCTACACAATGTCCCTTGTAATATTGATTTTTATATGGATTTACATTTCATAATTAGGTTTTGGTGGGGTTTTATAGTGAGAATTGGGTAGAAAAGTGATTCAGGGAACAAAATTTTACCCTCACATCGATGTCCATTCGGAATGGATGATATAGGTTTTCAAGGACATGCTCTAGGAATTTGTTCTTAATTTTGGCGGTTTTGGGAGAAGCATATCATTCTAGTTGGGTTTTCTAGTAATAATATATTTTAGAAGATTATTCAAATGGGTCTCCATGAGGCCCTATATTTTAGGTTGTGTTGTTCACCCTTATATTAGTTAGAGGTAGGAGAGGTAGTGCAACTATGTCCTGTTCTCATATAGAAGACATTGGACCAAGTTTAGTTTATCAAGAATCATATTTCAACTACTCAGTCTAGATAGAAATATTATTTTGATTGTAGCCGATATACTATGGAGTTCATGTTCATTTATTGTGTTTTTATATAGGTATCACCCAGACATGGGTATAGATGGATATGGAGGCAATGTAGTTGGAACCTTGTTATGTTAGGTCATTTGAGATTCTAGATTGAGTTGGTTAAGTAGCTTATTGGTTTCACTACCTAAGAGGTACCATTAAACGTATTTAATATTGCATATTTCATAGAATATCTATTTTCATGCTAACCCATCTTAACATTTTTGTTCCAAGGAGTTTGAATTAGATATTGATGCTTATTTTGAGTAGTATTCTATATGCATCATTGACCAGAGTATGAAGGCTCTCGGAGGATGGTCTGTCCATTTAGTGTGGGTGTTATGGTAGCATAGTTGTGTATAGGATAAAACCCAGAAGCATGAGGTCAATGTACATGCTCAGTGGATAGATTTACTCTCAAAAAGTGTTTCAATTCCCATATAATGTGAACTAGGGGATGCATTTCATTATGGGGGGATGACTGTAAGAATTTTTTTTCTATGAGGTAAAAATCCTATTAAATTCAGTATAATTATTTTTGGTATCATTTATGGATGCCTAAAAAGGTTAAGAATGTTTTGGGGGATGTCTAGGAATATTTTGGGCTTGCAATACCAACTGGTGAAAGAAACCACTATGCCGCATAGTTAGTAGAAAATGTGCGACCTAGAATGCATGATTTTCCCTAACCATGTGCGGTGTTTTATAGGGCCTTAGGAGGTTCACAGTGTTCCCTAACAATGTACCTAGGTCCGCACACATGTGTGGGTGGTCTAAAATTTTTAACAGAGCCATATAATATAGTTGGTGTATGGTTTCTCAAATGGTGTATCCAAACCATTACGGGTCCCTCCTTAGGAAGTGGGAGGCACATCATTGGTGCATATTTTGGCCAACCATCAACCAAACTGTGGGACCCAGTTATACAGGGTTGATATGTCTTTTTTCCCCAAAACTCCATAAAAAAATATTTCCCCCTCCCCTTTTTTCCAATGGATAGAGTTGAGTAGCCTCCCTCCTGTTGAAGGCTCTCAAGCTCCCTCCACCTAGGATTCATGATATCTTCACCATCTGGCATTGGAATGAAGAATTGTTCATCTTGTTGGATTCCTATGTGTATGATCTATTTTCCTTAGGCTCTATTAACCATATATATTTCCTTTAATGATGTCACCTTGATGTAGGATCATATGCTCTATTTTCATGGAGTTGATCTATTCATCTATTTTATTCTGGTTGAGGCCAAACTAAGGGCTGATACTGGATGAGGATAGTTCCACATGCATAAGATAGGTGGTTTATTACTCAAACCTCAAGTATCTCCATTTTATAAGCTATTATCATTGTGTTCATGCTTATTTCATTTGTAATTGCCCCTAAAATACACATTTCATGCTAATAATCAATGTTCTCATATTCTAGTGCCCTATTTACACAATATCATCTTGTCATTGGATGTTTCAATATCAACATCATTCTCCCCAAGTCGGGTGTGCTCTCAAATATGTATTTAGTTGATCCTTGTGACTATCTATTCAACCGTTTATGTGTGCTTGTACTTGACCTTGATTAGGAAAGTGTTTTAGATGAATTAATGATTTTTTAATGGCTAGCATAAGTACAGTTATCACTTGACCCTTATATGGTAAGTATTACAATTAATTAAAGTACCATTAAAATTTTAAATGAAAAGTATATATATAGATATCACTTGGCCTATTTAGTTACAATTGAATTGCATATGGTATCATGTCCTTAGCCCACCTCGCCATACTTATGAAAGGTAAAGGAATGAACCTAATAATTGAATATGGAATCAAAGTGATAAATGGTTGTAGGTTATTGATATACCTTGTCTCATCAATGATTGGTAATAGAATGCACCTATTGACTTATATAAAGGAATAAGTATTAAATGGCCTTAAATGAATAAAGTATTGTTAATATAAGGTGCCAACCTATATTAGAAAATTTTATATTTATCGTAGTGGTAAAACATGAGCCATCCTTGGATTCCAAAGGGAACTACTTGAACACTAAGAGAATTCCATCATGATTCATTGATCCAATTATCAAGGTATATACGCACCTTGGAACATGGAATTTGTCTTAGAATGTGAATTCTTCAAATTACTGATGGTTCACCAAATATCATTTTTTGGATTATTATGATGCTGTAAATACACTCTATGCATCTTGATTGATGTCTTTGGAAACATGGCATAATGGATTCACCCCATTGGGCCTAGTATTCTTAGATTGTTCTTACCTTGGATGAAATAATTGGAATTAGTAAGCATAATTTACAGTGGAACACCATGGGAGACGCCCCTTGGATAATACACAGACCCATTTTTACTGCTAGACTGCATGAGTGATTACTATGAGTTGGCTAACCCCTAAGGTCAAGAATGCCTCAGTTATACCTAGGATACTCTTTTATTATTGTCAAGATATATTTTCAATAATGTTTAAAAATCACTTTACTTATCTATATAAACTATACATGACTAAAATAATTGAATGAACTCATGATTAGAGACATTACCAGCTAAGGTTGAAGTGGGTATGAGTTATTTATTTAGAATTTATTAAATTTATATATATTGGAACACTATCATTTTATATTCACAGAATGGATTGCATATACATCATTGGTAGTGTCCAAATGGAATTTATCTCACACCCTATTCAGGTCATCATTGGTACCCAGTAAGATTATATGTATATAGATGTTGATAAGTAGAAGCATCCCGCTTTGGACACCCGAATTGCTTGCATGATTTAGCAAAGAGCTTGGTAGCAGATGACGAAGCTAGCGCTCATGATACTTGGACTGTTATTAGTATTTTTGTTATTTTCAATATCATGTATTTTTTACTACCATGTATACCCATTTCCTATTTTTTAGAGACACAACATGACATAATCTTTTGAATACTATACTATTCATCTTATGAGTTGATTATTATTGATGGATGTCTTTCTTATCTTCCACTGATAGTTTTGTTTATTTATTATTACGATTCCACTATTGTTATCCATCTATTTTATTATATTATAAATTCTGTGATCCACTCTAACATGAGGGAATAAACTCCCCAAAAACACACCCTAAACCCTCACTTCTTATCGGCAACCTATAGCATATAGGGAGGCGCGCTTGGGGCCATGTGGCCCAGCGACTCGGAGCACTTGTTCAGTGGCTTCTGGGTCAGAGCATCACATTTATCCAAAATTTAAGGAGGTGAAAAAATAATTAAATAATCTCCCAGTTATTTATATTACCTCTTCTTCAGGAAACTTCTTTTAGTCTTCACAAAACAGTTTTTTATGTTGAATTTATTGACAAAATAAGGCTTCTAAGAAGAGAGTAAGAATTTCATAAATTCATTTCAGTTGGCCTTGGTCAATGCAAAGAGTATTGTACGTGTGAATAGGATATGATATGGGGTGTCCTTTAATATGTGAGATGAGTAGAAAATTGTAATTTTTTAAAATAAAAACATTTACCTTAATTTTTTACTTTCCACAAGGCCAAAAAATGGGCCATTATCAACCCTATAAGTTTTGAGTTCAAAATATGGATATCAATTGGGTTTTTAATATGTTTTGGATTATTTTAAACCCTTATCATTTAATCTTAACCCTCGGTAAACCCATTTTACCATAACCTCAGTAAATAATTTTTTCTTGCAATTCATTATAGTAAAACATTATGTTTAACATATTAGATAATATAAATTACTATGATTCCGAATATGAAATAAATATTTCAACATTCTATACATATAGTTTGAAATTTTTAATTTAAAATTAATCTCATAAAAATGATAAAAAAATAGGTTTTCTAAAGAGAAATTTTCATATATTTTAAAAGTGTTTTTATCAAAATTATGTATTAAATAGATTGAACTTAAATAAATTTTATTAATAAGTATATAATTGATAAAAAAATTTCTTTTAATATCTTATTTATATACACTTTATCTTTTAGATTCTTTGAATAAAATGGTATTTTTTTTATAAAAATATATATTTTTATTATTCACTGAAAAAATTTAAATTTTTTGAATATTATTAAAAAATAAATTAAATATAATTTGGATATGTATATTTAAAAAATAATATTTTTTAAATACAAATATTGACTATAGCTTGTTTTAGAAAAACATAATTTTTTTAGAAAACAACTATTTTTTATTCAAATGATTCCCATTTTAGCGATAATCAATTCATAAAAATAGAATTTAATGTATACATATTTAAAAATTTTAATTATCATATATTAGTTTACAAATTAAAATAAACAAACTTAATGGTTATGTTATAATGGTAATCATAAAAAAAATTTAAATAAAGTCTCATGTTTAACTCAAACTCAGTGTTATGTTCACTGAAAACTTTAAAAGATATTGAATTTATTTAAAAATAAATAAATCATAAATACATGGGGTGTTAACTAATATTTTAATCTTAGTGTTTCATGTAATATACACAATTAAATATGATGTTCCTCCTTTAAAATCTCATGGTCTTACATTTTACCACATTAAATGATCCAAAAAATAAGTATGTTGACATTTGAAAATACCTTTATTTAAACCCCACATCCTAAAAAGGGTTAATAAAACCTCATCTTTATAAGAGTTAATAGTAAGTATAAAGGTTATATGGAATAATGAAATAAATAGGTTTAAAATTAGGAGAACATAGGTGGGAAGTGAAGATATAGACATGGAAGAAAATTTTAATTCCCAAATAATTATGGAGGGTGATAGAGGTCATTGATCTTAATAAAGTGAATGATAAAGATAATTTCAACAAATTAAAAACCATAAATTGATGATGGGTTAAGGAACTATTTTATTATTAGGAAATAAAGTTACAAGGAAATTGAATTTGTTTCAAGATCCTTTTTCCAAGAGTTGAGGAATTCTGTTTCCATCTAGACTAAGAACGTATGAAAATGTACTTTATATAATTTTTAGGGAACAATTACATATTTTTTTGTTTGTATATGGATTAACACTTATGTTCTTACTCCATGAACTGAATATAAAAAATTAATTTTTATGACTGATGCACATTTAATGGATCAATAGAATGACAATTCATTCCTCCCGTATCTAGATATTTTCAATAACCAAAATTATTATAACACATTATCCAAAAACTAAAAAAAAGTTCAACTTAGTCAATTATTTATATATTTAACCATAAACACATCCAAAATATGTATCTATAAATTCAAAGTCCAATTTTTTTGATAGAAGGTTACTAAATCAACATTATATTCCCCAGAACATATAAAGTTGATATTAATGTCACATTAAAAATATGTGAATACCTTGATCACCATAAAACCTTAATTAAAACATGTATTATTCCAAAAAAAATTATAATGTTTTCAAATATATCCAATAGATCCAAACATGCAATAAACTATAACAAGGATAACATAAACCATCAAATCACTAACCCATTTCACAGTCACAAATACTACCACATAAACCTATAATTTTCATTAATATATCAACATAAATTACATATTAAGTGTTATATTTCCTTAATCTTGATTTTTTAAAAAACATAAACATTACACTAAATAACGTTTCTTTATACCATTAAACACATACTTTCAAATCCTTAATGAAATACTAATACAATACAATACTTCTAAGCTTCATCATTCTTATAACTATACTATCAACAATAAAATAAATTTTCAACATATTTCTTGGATATAAATACCCAAGGATATTAATCATTATACATTGTATGTATTAATAGAATAATATTAACATTTATCCCTTATATTCCTTAAAGTTATACTCCCTTGAATCTTGGTCCATTGATTGGGATAGTTCCCCATATATTTACATTTAAAGCATTATACTTTGAGGGTTTCTCTATTAACCTTTAATTCATGATCATGATGAGATTTTTCGCCAAACATGAAGAAAAATACTTTTCCTTTTATAAATTTACCAAGGTACTTCTTTCCACAAGTATAACAAGAGGGAAAATATTTATTTCCCTTATTCCATTTATTCATTTTTCCTCATCTATTTTCTTCCACTCTTGATTCCCTATGAATCCATAATAATTAGATAATTATTTATACATCTTAGTAGAACATGATACATTTTCCTCATATAATGAGAAATTTTTTGAGACAATTTCCCTTATAAGTTTTGGATTAATCTCATAAAATAAATGATCAATATTTCTCTTTAGATTATATACGTAGTCCTAAACATGCCTTGATATCCTTGTAAATCTGACATTATAATTTGAAAAAAATTTCATCTTCATTATAACTTAGTCTCAAGAATTGTCATTCTATATCAACTCATTTCCCATGAAGAAAATATTTTTCCAATAATATTAAATTATAATCCTTATATTCCATGTTTTTTTATTTCTTCTCCATCCTTAGTGTTTTGAATCAATGACCGCCATTAATCCACATCAATTGAGAGATGATAAACTACCATGACAATTATTTCCATTTCACTACATCCCAGAGTGAGTAATATCATTTCTGGGGAACTTATCCATTGATCATTTTAAAATTGATTTGTTATCCCATCAAATAATGGTGTCTAATAACACATAAAGCAGTCTAACATTATTACACTATGTGGTCGATTATAAGGATAATTCATAAGGGAATGGTAATTACTCATATCCTGATAGTGATTCACTAGTATGGTTATAATTTGAACAATTCCAACTATATCTCTATATTTGGATTTATTATATTTCCCAAGAGGTAAATCCATTCCTAGATTAAGTGTATTGATAAAGTGCATGTTTTTTCCATTAAGATTCCTTTATAAATAATGAAATACACTATATAAGAACATAAAAATATGAAACACAATATATAATCCCAAAACTAGTGAATCAATGAACATAAATTAAATTTTTTTTACATTTCTAATCTCATAATAATAAACATGGTTTCATTGAGGATTTTTTTTTCAAATCCATCATAATGGTTTATAAAAAAAATGTGAATTGAGGTAATCATATCCTCTATTAGTGTCAAACCAGGTGTATACTATGTCTCATTTTCATGCACTATGCGATGATCATGTCAATCCCAATGCGCTATTTCCATTGTTATTACCCCTAGGTATATCTGTTCTAGAACAAAATCCACTTGTAGTATCCAGACAGTGATGCATTTCCAAGAAAAAACTAGATTATATTTTCCTTACCAAAATTTTTTGATGCTCTTCAATACTTATCCTCAAATCCTAACATATGGTTTTGTTCCACAATATATGTTTTTCGAAATCTAGTTCACTTGGTTTCTACTAAAATTCCGATGATTCAAACTATTGAGAACTTGATGCTAGTATCGAAGAGCCAGTGGTTACTTTATTGCATTGAAATTATAAATAAGGAACCACATCTATATGTTTTGAAGAGTTTAGTAATATTTGTAAAGTTTATATATAATTAAAATTAACATTATATTTTAAAACATAATATGTAAAAAGAATTTTCATTGATATATCCATTATTTCACTTAGGTTATCCCTATATATCTATCAAAAACCACTTCCTAGTAACCTTAGAAAAATAAAATAGAAGGAAGTTTTGATCTCAAGTGATCATTAATGATATGGTTAGAGAATAAGCTATGAATAAAAAATACATAATCGATTTATCAATGTAAAAAAACTGAAACACGTGTAATTTAATCAATAATAAGATCATAATATACTAGTATTAAATAATTATTGAGTAATTCTATATAAATAACCACAAGAGCTTGAAACATAACCCTGGGTATTCTAACTTATCAAATAGTCAATTTTAATATAAATGGATGAATTAATAGTTTTTGTAATTCATAATTCTAGATGTCTTAAACATATCATGAAGGCCTCATTCCAATACTTCTTACTATTAAGGGATTACTCCAAAACATATTACATAAATGGGTAAGGACTCATCCAAATTCCCAAGATAAGTTTTCTCATGAGACCTACTAATGCATCGAGGGGTAATGTAATTATGGACCCCACCCATTATTTAATAAGTACAATATATTTTTATATTAAAGGTGTGGAAAATAATAAACACAAACATTCATATTGAAAAAATAACATATGATATTCAAATAATTACCCTTATCAATAAACATAATCATATATCTTCAAGATTAATAGGACGAATGATAATAAAACTGTACTTCCACTATCAAACTGATCATAAAACATCTTGATAAATAATAAGTATGGATCTAATAAAACTTATTCTGAGAGTATCATAAGTGAAATAAATTTTTAATATCATTTATGAATAAAAATACCATTAAAATTACATTAAAAAAGTTTTTAAGGAAAATAACATTTTCACTTTAAAAATATTTTTAAAACAAAACTTTCATAAAATATTTCTAAAATAATTTTATTTTAAAATAACTTTCTGTAAATTATAAAATAATCCTGAAAAAATTGTTTAGTCATGATGGTTAAAATTATTTTTCAAGTCATACACACTAAAAAAATATTCCTTTCACATTACATATAAAACCAAAATAGGCATCCTTTTGACAACAACATGTAGATTCTATAGAAAAAATTATTAAAAATTTAAATTGGGTGAAAATATATTTAATAAATCATTAATAAAATTTTAGAAACATTATTTAAATCATTTAAAAAAAATATTTAGACGAAAAATGATTTATGACTAAAAAGAGAAATAAAGTCTGTTTTTCTTAAAAATACTTTCTACGTAATTTTAAGTACCAGAGAGTTGAAAAAATTTAATTTTACACTAAAATTTCATGATTAACCATAAAATAAAATAATATTTTGATTTTAATATTTAAATATCAAATAATTCCTCCAAGGGAGACTTAAACAAAAATAATCCGGATTAACGATGTGATTGTTTAATAAACCCTTACCACTTTGATAACTTTTGAATCATAATCCCCAAGAATGAAATAATTTCAAATTATAATTCTAATATCATGAGAAGTACTTTAAGGAAATAACATATGAAAATGGGAAGTATATACACAACACAAAGGATTAATTGGTGAATATTGCGTATGTCTCACGGAAGTAAAAGAGGGATGAGAAACCCTTACCTCATTTTTTAATTCAATATTATTTGTAAAATACTCCGATATAATAAATATATGTTTATTTAAAATCCATTAAATAACCATAATAATGTATACCAGAACATAAATTATTTACTTATAGTCTGTTATCACTCTAATATTTGCAATTCATTTTTAAAATTATTGTTTTAGATGATTATTGCTTCCTTTTTCATGTATGTTTTGGTTCTGCTATTTTTTTTTCCTTTTAATTTACTCATGGATATGTAATATATAGAATTTTAAAACTGATATAAATATAATATATCTTCATTACAAATTTATTTATTGTAATATATAAAATTTTTATATAGAAAATGGATTATATTGTTCATTGAAACGATAGGTCGTACGTATGCATGAATGTTGTTTCCATTTTTCTTAAAAGAATAGAATGAAACGAGGATAAATATTAATTAACCTTTGAATAAAAATTATTTTTTTAATATATAATTTATATTAATAAAAACAATCCTTATTACCACCCATTTAAAAATGAAATGGAAAATATTTCACATCACTATGGGGAGGTGGTAGTCTGTACATACACATGAGCGATGTTATTGTTTTCAAGTCGATTGGAAGGTAATATGTTAGATGTGAAATTATAATTAAATAATTATTTTTAAATGGTAAATATAACATATATTCATTATGTTTTATCCTTATTTCCTTACATGTAAATCATCTGTGAAAAATGAATTGCCTCGCTTTACAAGGCAGTAGTCCGCCGTACACACGGGCAACATTACTATATTCCTCACATAAAAAAATGAGAATTTTTATGTGATATGATGATTATATTTTTAAAATAACATCATAAAAAACCTATAAATTTTTAAATCCATTTTTCATCCATCCTTGTAAGGTGGTTATGTAAAAGGAACTACATCAGTTCATGAGGTGGTAGTCTTCCATACACAGAAAAGATGATTTCGTAACCCATTTGATTGGAGAGGAGAAGAATTTAGGTTTTGAAATTAACATGATAAAATATAATTATATTAAAGAAACATTTTTTATTACATTATCACATACTAATAATAATTTAAGTAAGTGGATAAATAAATAAAATAAAATGCTCGGTTTGGGATGTTAGCTCTTCTTCTGAAAACTTCATTTGATTTTCACCATAATGCTTATTAGGTTATATTTATGACCAAAATAAGGCTTATATGATGACAGTATGGAATTAATAAAGTAATTTTGTTACGTAATTTTGGAACTAAAGGGTTTTAGATGTGTGAAGAATAGAGGATCATGGGTGACCTTTTATTAGTGGGGTGAGTGGCATGGTTATAATTTTTGAGAATAAAAATTTATACCAACGTTTTTCAAAAGACACAAGGATCAGAAAATGGTCCATTATTGAACTTATAAGATATAAGATATAAATTGTTCCATTAAATTGGTGTTATAAATGTTTTGGGGAATTCTAAACCCTTATCTTTTTAGTTTAACCCTATGTAGACCAATTTTTACCTTAACTGCTGTAAATAATTTTTTTACAATTAATTATGGTGAAACATTTATTTTAAATTATTAGATTAAATTAATTATTCTGATTCAAAATATAGATTCAATTATTCTAAAATATATTCCAAGAACTGGAAAATTTAATTTAAAATTAATACCATAAATGGGACAAAAAAGTTTTTTTCCAAAGATGAATGTTTCAAATGTTTAAAAATCATTTATATCAAATGACAATTTTAAATTGATTACAATAACTATAATTGAGTTAATAGATATATATTTGAACTAATTTAAATTTTAGAATAATATTAAATTAAATGTATCCTATAAATTCTTTAAAAAAAGGAATTTTTTAATAAAAACTGGTATTTTTAGTATTAACTAACAAATTAGTCTTTTCAAAAAAATTATAAAAAATTTACCCAAATAAAATTTTAAAATGTAGATATAAAAAATGATTTTTTTCAAATAAATTTTCTAAAAGTGGTAACAAATAATTTTAAATAATGTGATCAAAGTGCAACTAGACCACATTTTAGAAAAAATAATGTTATTCAGAAAAAAATTCTTTTCCTATCAAATGGTTCTTATTTTATTTATAATCAATATATAACCATTGAATTTATTTTATACATGTTTAAAAAATTTAATTTTTATAATTAAGTGTGTACTATTCATACCCTCTAACTTAACTTCTAGGTTATAATGGTAATGATAAAAAATATTTTAATTGAGTATCGTGTTTTACTGAAACACAGTGTTGCGTTCTTTGCAATATATCAGAGATACTGAATTTCTTTTAAAACAAACGTATTTTAAAATCATGGGGTATTACATTATAAATTATTCTTGGTGTTTCATATCATATACACTATTGAAAATGATGTTCCACTTTTAAAATATTAATGTGTTATAATTCTCTTATAACGATCATCACTCATTTTAACTATATTGGTTTTAGTAATGGTCTAGAACCAAGTTAATAATGGATACTAGGAATAATGAAGAAATTATCTAAATGAACATCCTAATAGGATAAGGTATTTAGTGGTAAATATTTTAATTGTGTGAAACCAACTATCATGAATTTTGATTAACAATGTGAATATAGTTGTTGTACTAAACATACCAAAGAAAGGAATGATGGAGTCTCATGAATGATCAACCAAAGAAGATGATGAAAGAAATAACATTCAATTTTTTACATGTCAATAATGTGGAAAGAAACATGGGTGTAAATTATATAAGTATGGATATAAAGTTAATTATACTCACAAATGTAATGAAAATCCTATGAAACTACTACTAATGAATCTAATGGTGAGTTTTCACTCATGATTTTATAGTGCCCTATGTATGGTAAGTTTTCACTAACTATTGGATGATGAGATATAAATAAAAACCCTAGCTAAATAATTACCATATAAATATTATTAGGGTATTTTGAAGTTATTAATTAGGTATATTGATTTATATATCTAAGTAGAATTATAAGTGAAATTGTGTAAGTGTTATAATTATTTATAATGTGAAATACATTATAAACATTATTTCTCTACAATCTAATTTGATGTCACTATGTTATTTAGTGTAAAATTAACTTTTCACACTATTAGAAATATAATTTGATAAAATGAATATAAAATTTAAAATTAGATGTATCAAATTATATAAAAAATTTCAATCATAATCATTATCAATAAAATTAATAACTGTGGTTAGTAAATAATTACCAAGACATCAATATGAATTGCTAAAATAACAAAATTTATTACAAAATTCCATAAATCACATAAATATTTCTCAAGAATTAGTGGTTGATACCATTTTTACCCAAAATCATTTTACCCTCGTCATTTTTATATTTTTTTCCTTTGACACTAAAATTGTAACCTTACATTACCGAAATGTAAGGGCTACTCCCAAAACTATGATTTACTTCACTTATAAAAGCATAACATCATCACCAATTAAAGAATCACCTACAATTAAAAATTTTCCTTTGAAATATTAAATTTTACTCCATGGAACCCTATCCCATGAAAAAAACATTTGGTCAATCATAACCAACCTAAGACCTTCGAATTCATGTAGACTATACAGGAACATTCAAGTCCTCATCGTGAGTGTTATAAACTACATTGTTTTCTTATAAATTATATTCATTAAAATATATTCTAGAAAAAATAATATAATAATATTATTATCATTAATATATTTTAATTCTAATATATATTGTTTATTAACATTATTTATTCATATACATCTTCGATTAAGAAAAACCAAATTATTGTTTGTGCCTTGTATAGATTATCGCCTCCACAACATAACATGTTTTTTTTTCTTCACTGATTTATAAGGATGGATATAAGGATGGTATTAAAAGATAAATATTATGTATATTATATCATTAAGGTTATTGTATGAAATCATTTAGAACCTATAAATGATTTGATCAACAAATAGTCATTACTAAAGTAATCTTTAAAAATATGTTTACTAAGTGGATAATATTTTATTAAAATTATGTAATGTTTCCATATCCATTACATAATATTTTAATTTATTTTAATTTAGATAAATCACACTAAAAAATAATAAATAATATCATAGTGCTTATATAATTTTGATATTACAACTAAATCTCCTCATAATTATTGATTAAATCTGGGTATGTTCATGTTTGGGTCGGTTTAACCACCAAATTCAACAATAATATTATTTTATATATTTAATGACTATAAGAACATTATTATGGGTGTAATATTATTTAAATTAGTAAATAAAGATTTAATTTTGGTTCTAAATATGTTATTTCATTATTTAAATCATTAATTAAGAAAACACCCTTTGATTGTCAAGAATTAATAAAACATAATTTTTATCAATATAATTTTCAAGGATAAATAATAAAATAATTCTTAATGGAATTTAGAACCATTAAAAGAAATTAAAATCATTTAGTTGTACCTTTAATTATATAGTATGTATGAACTTTTAATGAATGATGAACATGAACACGTTTATTATTAAACTTGTACGAACATTCAAAACTACAAACACATGATATGGAAAATCCAAAGAATTATTATAGATAATGAATAATTATGAAGGGTATAAAGGAAAATTGATATGAATATGGCTCTGGATTATGTTACTAAGATAGTTATCTTTTTGATTTAGTAGGTTAAAGTAAATTCAAGGAATTCAACATATGAGGTAATGATTTTCATCTAAATTTCCCTTCATTAAGACAATTATTGTATTTGTGCACCTATTTTCAATTTCAATGATTGGATACTTCCAAATTGAGATATTTAATCATGAATCCATTTTATTTATTAGTATAAATATATATATTTCTATTATGTATTATCACAACCCTTTCAATTTTAAAATATTTATATCCCACTATATATTATAAAAGTGGAGAGCAGATCCAAGCTAAGAGAGCATGAGATATACTTCACTAAAATTCTATATGTTGATATTGTTCATGTGGGATATCAACAATAGAAATTCCTTTTTTTTAAAAAAATTAGAAAAATAATAAATAAAAAAATCCACTGTCAAAAATTATCATTCAATCAAAACAATGATGTTGAAATCTGAATAAGTAAAATGTATATTGGATTCTAATGTCATAATATAATTATTACACACCGTGAAAAATATTTTTTTACGATCAAATATTTACTGTGTTTAATTATCACCATTTCTGAAATTAAAATCCTTTTATTGAGACTCATTTTTAAATATATTAATTTATGTCAAATATCATTATTCTGTATTATAAATAAATTATGGGATGAGTTTAAGTACTGAAGCAATTGGAAAAAATACACAACTCATTTATCACAAAGCTATGACACGTATTTTCACTATACTCTATCAAAAGTGTAATCCTTATTGATGTTTATGAATCAATTAACAGTTAAAATGAAAGGTTTTAATTTAAAAAAATTGTTCAGATATAATTTATTGAGACAAAACATCAACTAAAAATAAATTATATTGATAGATTAAGAACAAAATAATACGCCATCATGGAATGAATAGAAATTTAAATTATTTTGTCCACATGATGACTCAAATAAAACTATGCCAAAATCATAACAAAAAACAAACACATTATAATAAAATAATAATTCCTTAAATTTATACCATGTTACCCATATGATATTTGTATAGGTCTATACACACTCTTTCTGAAGAAACATGAATCTTTTCAATCTCACAATGTAACACAACCTCTATGCTTGTTGATGATGAGAGAGAAAATAGAACCACCAATAATTTTTCATCTATCAGTTATCATCTTACAATGAAGACACTCTCAACATGTTCTTCCATTCATGTATTTATGATGATGAAAAAGTAGTTGATGCGGGTGGCACATAATTATTTATAATCAAGCCTACTTCAAATTGTGTATGAGGTTAGGAAGTAGAGAGTTTTTTTTAAAAAAAAATCAAATTTTCTTAAATAATCCTGTGTTATATTTATTTTGGAAAAAACTGTGGAAATTCAGCGTCCAAAATTTTTCCCTTGGCGAAAAAAATATTTTAAATATACATTTCTGTATATTTAGAAGTTTTGTTTATATATACGTTATTTTTATTTTTTTTGTTTTGAATTATGACAATTAATATTTGAAATTAAAAATGTTTTGTTTTTTTAGAAATAAATTTTGAGATGTGTAAATTAGATTTTATTTATTAGATTTGTTTATTTTCATTTATGTTTATATGTTGAGTTAGGTTGTGAAATATCATTTAGATTTTATTTATATTTTATGATTTACATTCTTTCAAAGTAACCTATATGAAACATATTGATGCCTGAAGTTTGTGCCTTTGAATATTTATAAATAATAAAATATAAATACAATCTAAATGAAATCTGAAAAACATATTAAACATATAAAAAATAATTCAAAATAAAAAAAAATTCATAAAAAAATTAATGAAAATAGTGTCACAATATATTGTTTTTTAAAACATTACATTTTTATTTATAATTTTTTATTACTTTACTTTATTTTTGAATTATTTATTATATATATGAAATTTTATTTATCTAAAAAAATTCAGATGTTTAGGCTATGTTTTATGTTTTATTTAGATTTTTTTTATATTTTATATGCCCTCAAAGTCACCTATATGAAATATAATTATTTTTTAGGTATGTGGATTTTATTTTTATAAATAATAATGTACAAATACAATCAAACTGAAATTTAACATACTTATTGAACATATAAAAGATGATTCAAAATTAAAAATATTTCCAAAAAAATATATATTGAAAACAAATTTTAATGGAACAATAAAATGTTTTTTTCAAACATTACATTTAGGGGATGTGTAAAATTAATTTATAATGTAGGAAACCATCCTATAAATTTTGTGCATGTATTTTTTAATGTGTAAAAATCATGTTTTTAATCAATAATATGTGTGTTATGTAAATTAGTTTTTTTGTAAATACTAATAAAGTTATTTATATTTTCTATAAATTTATATATATTTATGTTATGTTTTTAGTTTTAATTTGATTCTTTCTGTAGTTTATATTTTATAATATCTTAAAGATACCTATTTCAGATTTAATTAGTTTTCCTATGTTTCAAGAAATTGACTTTGAATTGTTATAAAAATATTAATATATGTAAAATAAAAATGGAAATTAAAAAAAAAGAATTCATTATTTTTTAAATCCATTATGTTCATAGAAAAAATATACATGAATGAGTAAATTTACTCTCCAGGGTGAGGTCACATCCCACATTATGGAGTTTGAATGGGATGCCTGTATCAATATCATCAGCCTATGTGCTATAGTGTAGTGTGATGTGTTGTAGTGGGTTAGTATATCGGCACTAGCACCTCATCTATCTGATGCATGACCTATGTTTCAATCTGAGGATGTTTTAGCTGGATGTTGTAGTGCACACCTAATCCTTTTCCCTTTACATTAGTAGAAGGACCATCCATTATCACTTGGGTGAAACATATAGCCTGTAAACGATTAAGCACAAAAGATAGATGCATGGGAAATGACCACTGATAGAAGATCAGACCAATTCACTATAAGAAAATTGTATATATCCTGACAAAACAAATGGATCCCATTTGTCTAAATGCACACCCCCAATTAGTTAAGGCTATACTTCTAGAGGTAAAATCTCTACCCGTGGCATAGGTGAGGCCTCACGTTTATCACAACTCGGTCTACGTCTTCACTTTCACGGATCCTCAACATCAAAAGCTGTTGAACGAGGTTCCAGAGCAAGAACCTCCACTCCCTGGGTAGGAATTCCATCTCCTTGGTTTGGAAGATCAGAGTTAATATCATGTAAAAAATGATAATATGGAATTTTTTCTTCCATTATATCATGGGTCACTACTAGGATAAATACCTCATCCTCTTCTAGATCAGACATAATGATTAGTTGATATAGTCAAGTATTCTATAAATTGAGTCAAATGGAATAAGATATTTGTAACGTAATAAAAAATAATGGAAATTTATAGACTTACCATATCATAAAGCCATATATCGTGTGGAGTAAGATACATTATAGACATCAGTGTACACCATGGTGCATACTCAAGCTTCTATGATAAATAGAACCACATCGTATGAACACACTCAATTTTAAATAAAACTTTTCTTTCCCATAGGCTGGTATACTATACATTTCATCAACGCCAGCCGAAATCCATCCTCTCTTTTAGATTCATGTAATGATGCATTGGTGACTGTCTTAGTGTAAATGGGATACCCTGAACACATCCAACCTAGCGCAAGACTCTATCAGGATGGTGCCACTCAATAATATGAAAGTGAATGAGAGGAACTATATCCATCACATCCTAAAGTCCAGTAGTTTATTATGAATGAAAATATCCTAATAATGACTAGTATGAAATCCATGTAATCTAAAATGACATGTGATGTTTTTTTTAAATTGTAGTTACTAAAAACAAAAAATAATGATATTATGAAATTTTTTATTCAATGAAATATTGATTATTATTACATAAGTGGGTAGTAGGGTATCCATCATGAGACAATATGAACCCAAATTGTGTCTCAGAGCATTGATGAAGTGGGGTTCCTGGATCCACTTATAAAATACAACATTGAAAGTGATAAATAATAAGAAATTAATTTCAATAACTCCCACTTGAAAAAAACCAATATAGATGAGTGATCATACTAGTGTCCATGGGTAGCATCACACAACATATCTATATAAATATATGGACTAGAAAAAATATGGGATTGGGGAAGGACATTCTCCCATAACAATATCTAAAGAAGGATGACTCATCCCTCGAGAATAGTGTGATCAGATCAGTATGTTGTGCATAAGGATATGTATGTGTATGTCAAGCATGAGGATCCCCAACTATATCTCGCAATATAATCAAACTCTTTTAGTAGGCCCAGATACATCATGTGTATATTCACACCTGAGTGATAACTACACAATGTCCCTCTAATGATTCATAAGATATACACATGAGCATAATGCATGAAAGTATCATCATCTGGGTAATCGGGTAACTGTGAAAAGCGAATATCAAGCCACCTCATGGATATAGAACCACTATTTGTAGCATCATCATCATCCAAAATATCAATACCTAGAAATCTTTATACAATCTCTGGCCAGCCTTCATTGGTGGGTCCTATAACCACATCCCTATAAATAGGAATACCAAGAAGGACTACCACATACTCATAGGAGATGGTTATATCTCCCTTAGGCAAGTTGAATGTGTGCTTCTCTAGTCTCCATCTCTTGATGAGGGAAGAAATTAGGTGATGGTAAATGAATGTAAAATCTGATAATGCAAATTCATAGAATCCAACACTGCATAAGTATGGTATAATTGTGGCTGGAGGTAGAAGGTGGTGATAATGGTCTTCTCAACGTACCTTGATCCGTCGATCCTCATGTATTTTCTAAAACGTCATGTGAAACATGCCTATAGTCCTCAGTGAGTAGTGTAGTACCCTCTATTTATACATAAAATAATGAAATAAGTCTTATGTGTAAAATGTATATATAAAATTAAGGTCAATAGAATGAAATGATTATGGAATGTAATACATGACATTTATAGGATATGTTTCCATTTATTTAAATATATAAACATTTTATCTTCGTTATCTAATATTTTATTATAAATAAGTCACAAAGGTTTTTGTTAGAGTTATTTAAAAAGAATATAAAATATAAAATCAATTTATTTATCCATATTCAAATTATAATTATGATCATATTAAGTGAAATGGAAAACACCAAACTCATTAAATAACCCATGAATTCTTTACAAAAAACATGAAATACCATGGATTTTTTCAACAGAATAGAGTTTTCATGTGATGAGAATGAATATGAAAGATAAGTAAAATACATCTTACATTCATGTTTTATATTAATAATATCTTCCAAATGGATGTACATAACTTTTGAATTTTCAAAATATTTTATCCTTCAAAGGAAATCTTAACCATATGGGGAGGCCTATCATTAAAAGATCAAAATATTTTAAAAATTAAAAATCTAATTAAATAACATTAGAAATGTTATTAAGCTACCTCTTGAAATTAAAATGGATTTTACATCACAACTAAAACCAATCTCAACTCATCTGAACAGTATTTTGTTGAAAACTTTCAAGGTATTTTAGGTCTGTTGTAAAACATTCTTGTGTTATTTAATGGGGTTTCTCTTGTATATTTCACATTACATGATCATAATTTTCATTTTATCAGGGATAAGTATATTTATTTCATGTTTAATATTCTTTTTTAACTCACATTCAAAAACATTCTCAGACTTATTTGATAATAAAATTTTAGTTAGAGAATATAAAATGTTTTTATAGCCCATCAAAACCTTAATTTTACTTATATTAATAAGTTAGATCTAAAATGGTGTGATTTGAAATTTATGTATGTATTCATAGATTATGGTATATTTCATGATTATTTTCTCAAAAGGCTGCTTTGTTGTTTTTCCACGGATAGTTTTATTATGTTTTCATGTCACCTCATATGTACTTGTCAAATTTGTTTTTATGTTTCAATGAAATTCTTATTGTTATTTGATCATAAATGTATTTATAAATGTTATAAAATTCTTCAAAATGAAGGATTTTATATTAACACCATGTAATTAAAAATATAAAAATATAACATTGGGGACAATAAATCATTATCGCTGAGAGTGTTAATATGATCCAGCAATGTTAGGGAATCATTTTCTGTTATGACCTTCCTGATGAAATACATTTCATCTCAAATGTTTCCATTATTTTTTAGGCCATTACATAAAAAATTTCATCCTGAAAGACTTAAGTATCCTTTGTTGATGTAAACTATTAATGATAGGCATCAATATCAACTAGTCTATGGGAAATAGGAAATATTGAAACTCTCTAACAGATGTATATAGTGAAATATAATAGTCTAATTATGTCTAGTTGATACTCTAGATAAACATATACCTCCCATGATGTTATCATATAGGCACATGTTTTATGGTGTGCACGCATGGAAACCATAATTCTTATAAGTTTCAACAATGACATTTTCTTTCTTCTAGCAATAACTCCATTTTTTGACCACTTATATTTTTGATGGGGTCTAGACACTCTTGAACTTCAAATAAAGAACCTTCTTGGTGGAAAAAGGACACATGATAAATAAATCATTATTTAATGTTATTTTCAATTTCTCATTGAATGTTTCTTTCATAACATAGCCCCTACTGAATCCCATATGAGTATATTTTTTAATATCAACAAAGTACTTCACACAATGATGAAATGTCTCTATAAATAGGATGTTTATAGTTATCTTGTAAAGCCCCATGAATACACCATTGATGTACCCCACAATGGTTTTGGGCTTGTGTTCATACCTCTTCTCCACATCATATGACAATGTCTATTTATATTTTTAGATTTGCATCATATAATCATACACTATTTGATAATACTTGAATATTTTTTAAATGTTTTAAATACTTTGTTGATATAGAACATATTCTACACATAAGTGATCTTATTTCACATAAATTATTTTTATCATTATGTTGAAATAATAAAAAATAATATATACATTACAAACCAAGCCTTGAAATTTCCTTCTTCATAGGTTTGTTATGGAATGTTTTTTACACATTTCTATAAATGTTTATGATACAATACCAATGATGTGAATTTGGGTGTCTCCATGTATCAGGATTTGAATTGATTGCCTAACTAATTTCCTGATACATAATTGATATCAAATAGACACCCCCAATGTAAGTGAAATTTTTAATGATACATGTCAAAAATAAAATCCATGATTCATATTTTCCTTCTCCTTAATGGGGAATATAAGTTGAAGAGGTGAATGGTTTCCATATCAGATTACAAAAATCAACAATATGCCCTTGTATTCTATGTATAGAAATTTTCCATCAATCTATATGAAATTTTTGCTGAAAAAAAATACAAAAATATGCGGAGGAATTATTAAAACAATAGATGAAATTAATCTCAAGATGGGTCAATTTGGTTATCTTGGGACATATTTTTTCATATGAATATGGAATAAAACATTGTTGTTTTCTCTCAGTATGGCTAAAAATTGTGGAAACACCCGATATGAGTCATCCTAATAACCATATACCTTCACAATTGCATTATGTTTTTCTATAGATACCTTTTTATAGGAAATATTATAACAAATTGTTTTTGGTATATTCTCTTACACAAAAGGATATATAAAAATATTTGAAGGTACTAATCATCTCGAAGTTAATAGATGAAATGAGTTCCGCATCCAATGAAGTATGATATTGTGTTAGGTTTGGTTGAATGCATGTATGAGCTGCCACAATTTTCTAAATTATCTAACCTCTAAATGAAATGTCTAAAATCTTTCTCAAGAAGAATCTATAATCATCCCTATATTTATCACACCATATAATATATCTTGTATGTATGTATTCCTAAACTAAATATCTACAATTCCTCTCAATATGTAATTTTGTATATGCTTTTCAAGTCATCTATACTGGAAATCCCATCCAACATATAATGTTTTTTCTAGACCACTAAACCTATAAACTACAACTCAAGAAAACTTAGTTGGAGGTATGAGAATGTTGTAGTTAAATAGTTGAAAATTTTCAATTAATTTCGATGAAGATTCAAATCATGGTGGTTGATTTATTGTGTGTTGAGGATTCTATAACTACTACATTTCTATAAACTTCCTCCACAACTTTTGTTGCTCCCTCCTGACCCGCACTACTATCTCTGTTTGTTCCATCACTATAATATTCCATATTTGAAGTTGGATTTATATGTATATCTAGGATACACACTAGGATTTCATATTCCACATCATAAGCAATAGCGTAAATCTTCTGGTATGGAACTTCTTCAAACACTCATGTAATTATACATCTTCATACAATAGGATTTTTTTTTGTATAAACTTCAACATATAACTCCATCATGGAACCATCTGAACACTAGAAAAATTAACTTATTACTTAAACCTAGTTCACATCAGTAGCCAATAGGAAAGATAGATTTCACAGTGTATCATAAAATTTAAAGTGTATATATCTAATAGGATTAATCCCTTTATTGTTTCCCATATTTAAACAACCATGAATTCCTTCTTGTAGTTCACTTAAGGTTACACAATCACCTGTCCTAAATATCTTTGTTGGTTTTGTGCTTTAAAAATATCCTTGCTCAGTTTTAATAACCTCCCTATAGTAGTAGACATAGAAAAAATGATTCTCTTTGTAAAAATGTTTTTTTATCAGGATTCTGATAATGTAAATACTATTGACAATGAGGGTTTCAATATAATATTTATTATACTAAAATATTAGAACATATTTTTATATCCTAACAGAAAACAATGATGTTTAGTAATTCAATTTTTAATCTTTATAATGGTAATTTCAGTAGTTTATATGGAAAAAATGAATAATCTAAAACATATCTACCAGGAGTGTTAATCTTGGTGTGCATCAAGGCATGTTTTCATGCACCAATTACCAATTGAGTCTATCTTAATTCAGTGTTTTTGAGATTTTACCCCTATATAAATCTGTTATAGAGCCACATCCACCTCTAATATCAAGACAAGGATTTAATTTCTTAGATAATCACATAATCATCCTCATATCAAAATTTTAAATCATTTTTTAATATCCTAAAATATTACAGTAATGTTTTTTAGTACAATTGTAAACATTATTAAAGGTATGTTCAGTGGTTTATAAATAGAATGTGATTCATCTAAAACATATCCATCAAGAGTATAAAACAATATGACCAATAAGATCTGAATCATCTAAATCCCAGGAGTAACAAATCACATGTGCAGATTAAATCCTTTTCATCTTTCAAACTATGTTTATTATATGTTAATCCAAAGTTGATCATTAACCAATCATTAATTAATCATTAGTCAATAATTACATAATCATAAGTTAATCATTCATTATTCGTTAGTTAATCATTCACTAGTCTGTAGTTAATCATTAGTTAATCATTAGTGAATCTATAGTTAATTAATCATTAATTAATGTTCAACATGTCTTTAATCATTAGTTAATCGTTATTTAATCATTATCAAATCATAAGGTAATCATTAGTTAATAATTATTTAATTATTTTTTAATTGTTAGTTAATAAATCTTTAATCATTAGTTAATCAGACTCTAATAATTAGTTATTCAATATTTAATAACTAATTAATAGTTAGTTAATAATTAGCCAATAATTAGTTAATCATTATTTAATCAATATTTAATCAATAGTTAATAATTAGTTAATCATTATTTAATAATTCTTTAATCTATAGTTAATCATTTTTCTATCATTAGTTTATCATTTGTTAATAATTTAGTAGTCAATCATTCTTCATTATACAATCATTATATAATCATTAGTTAGTCAATATTTAATCATTATTTAATCATTAAATAATCATTAAATAGTTAATCATTAATAATTAGTTAATCATTTATTAATCATTTATTAATCATTAGTTAGACATTAGTCAATCATTGTTTATTCATTACTGAATAATTATTTAATCACGATTTAATCATTATTTAATCATTATTTAATCACTATTTGATCATTATTTAATAATTTTTATTCATTATTTGATCATTATTTGATCATTATTTGATCATTATTTGATCATTATTTAAGCATTACTTAATAATTAATTAATCAGTAGTTAACGGTGATTCAATCATGAGTTAATAATTATTTAATCATTACCTAATTCTTCTTTAATCATGAGTTAGTCATTAGTTAATCATTAGTTAAGCATTAATAATTATTAGTTAATCATTTGTTAATCAGTCTTTATTCATTAGTTAATCATTAGTAAATAATTAGTTTACCATTAGTTTATCATTCACTAATCCTTAGTTATTCATTTGTTAATCATTACTTAATAACTAGTTAATCATTATTTAATCATTAGTTACACATTCTTTAATCATTACATAACCAGCATTTAATCACTATTTAATCTTTCTTTAATCACTAGTTAATCATTATTTAATCATCAGTTAATCATTATTGAATCTCTCATTAATCATTATTTAATTATTATTTAATTATTATTTAATTATTATTTAATTATTATTTAATTATTATTTAATAATTAGTTCACTATTTTTTATTCATTAGTTAATAATTAGTTAAACATTACTTAATCCTTAAATATTTATACCTTAATCATTAATTAATCATATGGTATTAATTAATTAATTATTAATAGGTAATAATTTTGTAATAATTCTTTAATCCTAAGTTGTTCATTATTTAATATGTACTTAATCATTACTAATAATATCTATTATTTCTATTCTATATTTAACTAATGAAACTACTAAATAAATACAATATTAAAAAATAACCTAAAAAATAAATTAAATAATTGAATAACATTAAAATATATAACAAAAAATACATATCAATAATGCTTAAAAAATCAGTACTACTTTTTGTCCATCAAAATGACCACACCCAAAGGAAGATCCACCAAGCTTCTTGTAGAGAGTGAGAGTGTGTAATTTAGAGAGATGAAGGTATTTTGGAGTGAGGATGGTGGTGAACTTTTATATGCACTTTAGTTAAAGGTGGAACCCTTTATCACCTTTCACCATTGTTTATGTGAATGGAATCTTTCTGAAAGCTGCCTTCTGCTTTAGTTTAGGTGAAAGGAGGGTAAACTCATCCCACCTTTTTCATGTCATCAATCCATATCGATGAGAGGAAAAGGGGACAGACGCCCTCCCATTCTTAAATTTATAGCATAGGAAGTAACCCCTATGCCAGCATTCTGTGGATATTTTCAATAAAAAATCACTAGACTTATTTAAAAAACATCAAAAATCTTATTAAAAAACTCTAGATCCAATCTGGTTCATTGAACACAAAGAAAAGAGGATCAGTGGTGGTTGGGTTAGACTGAGGAGAGTATATCACCTCTTGGGTTATAACGGAGGATGGTGTGTGTGACACCTTGTAGCAGGTAAGGTGAGAGGGTGACATTTTGGTGTGCTACTGCTTCATAGCCTAGGGAGTTGGGAGAAAACCTTGTAGGGTGTTGTTGTAGAGGAGGGATGCATTTCTTGGTAGGGTTATACAATAGAGGAGTGAGGTGGTGCTCAGTGGTCACATAGTCCATAGAAGGATGATTTTGATTGAAAAAATATGTAAGAATATGGAGAAGATAGATTTAATCTCAGTGCATGAATTTAATTCATTGTCTAAAAGGGTTTCATAAATAACCACTTTGATGTTGTAGGTTTCTCAGTGGATGTTTCCCTCATGGATTTTACCACAATTTTGGAAAATTCAAACACCAATTTCAGATTTCCCCAAAACACTAATGTTGGGAAAAATTTATGTAAAATTTCTTGGATTGGAGAAGAATTTTAACATATAAGTGATTTCATCATCACTTATTTTTAAAAGGAAATATATGTGAATAACAATGGTTTTATCTCACCATTTCATTCAAATAACACCTTAGTTTGAAAGAAATGGGACAACTTTTAATGAGGGGAACCCATTCATATTTCAAAAATTAAAATATTTATTAATTGTGACTAACATCCTTACTAGCCGTTTTTTATAAAATATTTTATTTTTTTATTTTTTGTTTATATATATAAATATATATATTATGTATAACAAATGTTTTTAGTAAATTTATATTTTTTAAAAAAATTTAAAAGTATTTAGTCAAATATAATTTTTTTGGGAAAAATTCAATTCGCAAGGCGCCATTTGTATAATAGAGGATATTTGGAAATTCTACCAACATTTATAATGTAGGATTTCCAAAAAGTATCCACCTAATCAATACAGACAATAAATCTTTTGAACATCAAAACTTTTTATTTATTTATTATCATTTTTGAATAAAATATTTACAATCCACCACATTATTCATATATATTAACTCCATAGATCACAGTGAATCATTATACATACTAAAGGTATCTTTCAATTTAATCCTTTACTTAGTATAAATATGTTAGAGTATTATCATATTTACAAGTTGTTGGAATATTAACTTTTTCAATCATAATGATAAACCAAAGATATCATACATACAATGATATTTCTATCCAACATCTCATTTTGTAGCACTTTTATGGCCATTTTATTATATTATTTTCTTGAACTCTCTAGTAAGTAAACCCATTAAATCTTGTAAGAATTGACACCACTTCTAATTTCAAATAGACATAAATATTACAATGTAATTATTTTATTAGAACACATAAATTAGTGGGTTTTAAAATTTTTCTAAATGTTTTTAACTAAAACTCTAGTCATAACATACGATATTGGAACCAAATAGTTTGGGTTAATAATTTCCAATATCAACCATCATCTTCATAACTTTCTTTTACCCATTAAATATTTTTATTAGGATATACCTAAAAAAACTATTGAGCTATGATTTTTGAAATGATTTATTCTATGGGATTTAACCCTATATCTTTATTAGTTACATGAATGATCTCTCTTAGTAGAGAGTTTTTAAATGGATCCATAAGGGTTTTAAATGATCTCACATAAAAAATTCTTATAGTACCATCTTGTAACAATTTTCTCACATAATATTGTCTCAAAACAATATGTCAAGCCTTTCTATTTTATATGAAAATATATTACCTTGATAAAGTTTCTTCACTATCACAAATGATAGAGATATGATGAATCAGACTATTCCAAAATCTAATATGCAATAATATATTTATATTCCATTCATATTCCTTTCCATATGATTCTAAGGAATTAAACTCTAACTTCATGAAAAAATGTTAAATACGAGTCGATTTCTTACTCGCCCAAGAAACAACACAACCTCCAAGAGTTAACAACCAACCGGGTGCGGATTAGTTATCACATATACTGTAAATCCAACTTGAATTGGTGTATCCTTCTAATAAAACTGATAATAATTACATTATAATCTTCAATTTTTGTTCTTTCTTTTGTATCCAAAATTTTTTCTTATACATCTCCAATTATTTACAGAAGTATTACTAGTATATCAACTCATTTTACATACTTAAAATGAAATATCAGGTCTAGTTCAATGCATTTCATACATTAAAGAACCAACTTCACTTTTATAATCAAGTTGTGCTACCACTCTACCCATATCAATAAATTGTTTAACACTACAATTAAATAGATTATTGGAATCCTTTAAACCAAGATGCTCAAATTTAGTTAACAGTTTTTCAATGTAACGTGATAGACTTAAAGAATAACCCCCACTATGTTTTGTAACTTTAATACCTATAATAGTATCAACATTTCCAAGATCCTCCATTTTAAACATTGATGATAAAATATAATTTATCTTAATTACACTAATCATATTGGTCCCAAGAATTAACACATCACCCACATATAAATAGATAATAACACTGTATTATTTGGTAATCTTAGAATAAACACATTTATCTACATTATTATGAGTAAATCCATTAGATAAAAAATATAATAAAATTTCACATGCCATTTCATTGGAGCGTGTTTAAATACACAAAGAGGTTTTACTAGTTTACAGATGTAATTTTCATTTTATTGTAAAAAAATGCATGTGGTTGTTCCATGTAAATCTCTTAATTTATTTATAAATTTAAAAAAGTAGTTTTAAAATCCATTTTATGGACATACAAATGATTAATTGAAGCTAAAGTAAATAATATCCTTATTGAAGTAATCTGAGTTACATAAGCATAAATATCAAAATAATAAATCCTTTCTTTTTGTATGAAACCTTTGGAAACAAATATTTCTTTAAATGATTTAATGTTACCATCGAAATCTTATTAGTTTCTAAAAAACCTTTTGAAACCAATAGGTTATGAACCTCTTGGTAAAGAAATAGTGAACCAAGTATTATTACCCATAATTGAATCTATTTCATCATTAATATCTTATTTATAGAAATCAATATCTCTATAATTGATATCTTTATTATAATTTCTGGGTTGATCTTTTAAAGTGAATAACATAAGATAATTTTTCAAAATATTATTATTTTGATTTCCTTCAACAAGGGAAACTATAGAATTTGGAGAAATAGAATCTTGATGTAGATGTTTCTCCTTCCTACATCTTGTACTCTATTTAGATTCAACTTAAGAATCATCATTATTCTCTACTATTATATTTATAATTGATGAAATAAATTATATAGGGGTATGAAGAATAACTTCCTCCATGTAATCTTTATAAAACATATTTTCAAAAAACTATACATACATTTATTCAATAATTATATTAGCTTATAAACTCATGATTCTATATGATTTTCTATTTTCAACATATCCAAAAAAGCCATTTAATTTCTCTAGGACCAATTTTAGTTCATTTAGGTTTACGAACTCTATAATAAGATAAACTCCCCCACACATTAAGATAAAAAGTGTTAGGTCTTCTTCCCCTCAAAATTCTATAAGAGGATACATTAGTTTTTATAGAGAAAATATTATTATGAATATGAAATGAAACTAATAAATCATCACCCCATGAATTTAATGGTAACATAGATTTATTAATCACAAAATTTAACATTTCTACTGAAGTTCAATTTTTTCCTTTTATCTTATCCATTTTTTTAAGGTGTGTAAGGAGAAGCACATTGATTAATTATACCATTTTCTTCCTATAACACACTAAACTCATTCATAAAGTATTCACCACATATATCAGAGTGTAATACATTAATATTTTTATTTAATTAGTTTTTAACTTCTACTTTACACTTTTTAATCATGTTAAAATCTTCATCCTTTATTCTAAGAATATATATATGTAAAAATCTACTCCATTAATCAACAAAAGTAATAAAATATCTTTTTCCTCTATGACTTAATTAAACATTTAAATGAAAAATATCTGAATGTATTAATTATAATATATCAGAATTTCTCTCAATACTATGAAAAGGATTCTTAACTATGTTAGATTCTGCACATGTTTTAGATTTATTAAATTCATTTCAAAATTTAATTATGTTCAACGTCTTCATTACATTTAATGAATTATAATTAACATGTGAAAATTGATCTTGCTATAATCTAGAGGAATCAATCGTTTAAGATGAATATTCAATCATATTACTAATGGATACTTGATATATAACATCATTTGAATACCCTTTCCCCATAAAAATTACTCTCATAGAATAGATAAACTTGTTAGATTACAATGAAACCTGAAATCCCTTCATACATAGAAGATCGACATAATCTAAATTGTTTCAAATTTTGGGTACATACAACACATTAATAAGATCCAACTTCTACCCAAAATTAATGTCTATCTCTACGCTTCCATGTTTTCGGACATTGATGTATGAATTACTTCCAAGGTGTACTTCCTTTGTGTTAGTATAATCATAAAATGTTTTGAACCTCAAATGATCCTTTCACACATAAAACATTACACTAGAATCCAACCACCATAATGTATTCATTAAAGTCATTGAAATCATTTATCATTGATAATATATTCTATTCAATTATCTTATTAGTTCTGGGTTTATCAAAATTCATTTGATAACAACATTCCCCTGAAAAATGACCTAGTTTTCTATAGAAAATTAATTCTCCTTTATTCTTGGAAGGATTTCCTTTAATCTTGTATTGTTGATATAGTAACCCCAATTTGATGTATTAATCCATTGGTTATTCGTTTCTATGTGTTTAAAGTGGTTGGGTAATGTTTGTATAAGTTTGGAAGGGTTTTGGGAAGGTCTGGAAGCATTTCTTGGGGTGCATGGTTTGAACATAGTTAGTGGAAACCATGAACCAAACCTAGGAAACCATTAAAAATAAGGAATAGGAAAAGGCGCGGGATAACGGTTATGGAACATGGTTTCCAAACCATGTGGCCAGCCTAGGTAAACTATGCTACATGAGATTGTGGGTTTCTTCACATTTGGCGCACAGTTATTCTAACCATGTGATGAAATTGTGTGGGGGAATACATTGGGGTAGTAGAAGTCACACAGTTATCCCACCGTTTTTTAAACCATGTGATCTAATCATACATGGAATTAAAAATTAGGTTTAAAAAAGTGGATCACTCTAGATTTACCATAAATCACCCATTTCCTCCCCCACTTGAACCCCACTGGAGATTTCTCTTCTCTAGGGTATGTTCACCTATTCGACTCATCTTAGAGGTGTTTAGAAGGGTTTTCTTTGTGTGGTAAATGTGATTATCCTCTGATAAGTCTCCTCTCTTGGTTGTTTCTTTGTTTTCCTTAGATATAGATCTCCCTCTATCTCGGTTTTCTAGATCTACATTATTCAAATATAGATATAGTTATTTTTTTATAAAAAAAATATATTTGGTCCTATTGATGTTAGGAAAATGGATATAAAGAAATTTTTAGATGTTTTCAACCATATATTTGGTTTAGTTGTGTGCATTGTGCTGGATTTTAAAATGGGGATTTTAAAATCGCATTGATGTTTTGTTTTATGGAAAATTGGTTATGAAAAATGGTTTTCAATAAAAATTTTGGTTTTATAGAAATGAGGTTGGGTATGGATGCGACATAATGGTATTTTCAATAAATGGGATTTTATTGAATAGTTTTTAGCATAAAGGATTGTTTTATAGGCAGTTGTTGACTTGGCATGATTATTTATAATGTTGGTTTATATGATGTGTCATTTGTAAATGGGAATGTTTTATATAATTTGATAGATTTTTTTTGCATGGGGGTTTGATTATGGGTTAATCATGGTTGGGAAAAGTTTAATTGTAGTTGCGAAGGACCACCATAAAAGGGAAGTGGGCTTGAAGTACCACTACAAATAGTAGATAGGTTTGGATGTGAAGATCCACCATCAATGGTAACACTGATCTCGTGTTTGTGTGTGGAACCTGGGCACATGGGTTGGACATGCATCTGGCCATCCTATATGGAATTATTTGTACCACAAAAAAAGGGGATTTGGGTTAATGATGTGTTCAGTTGCATTGGTTGGTTTATTTCCTTCGAATTTTGTTTATTTGGGTGAATTTCTTTGGGTAAGGATGTGTATGGATTGTTGTTAATTTTTTTACTATTTCAATGGCTTTTATAAATTATTTTATATAATTGTGCGAACTTGTTTTATCATAGTGGCATGATTGTGGAATTCATTAGGGAAAAATTATTGAGTATTGTACCCATACCCTTCTTTAAAACTTTTTTTTTCTTTTCAGATGTTATATTTTAAGACATTGGTAAAGGTAAGGCATCTCATTCCTTTATTGGGGAATAATGATCTTGGGTGGAATTGTGGTTCTTGAAGCATAGATCTTGGTGTGGAGCTACACAGTTGAGTCATAGATTCTTTGTGTTTTTTTGTTTAGTCTTCCACATGGAACTATGATTATGGATTATTGTGGGTTGGTTGTATTATTATTCTGGTATTTTTGAGTTGTGAATTTTTTTTGACATTCATCATGTAGTTATTTCGGTATTGGCATGTTTAGTTTTGTGTTTTATTTAAAAAGAGAAAATCATCACACACCGTTCATGATTCCCTTGGCATTTATTATCAACCATTGGTGTTCTGGAGATGTCTCCTAAGGCCAAGTGGCACCTCTTCCTCATGTCAATCCAATGATGAGGGTGGTATGTTACAAGTTGTATCTATTTTTTCGGTCCTTGACTTTCAAGTGAAAGAAGTTTCTTTGGTCCTTTTCCATTGGTTTTTGGCCTTGGAGTTGGAATTCATTCATGGTTTATTCATCAAGCTTGGATGTTTGCAAGGAGTATGATTTCTGTAACATTAAATGTATATAATAAAATTATTTAGCTAACCCTTTAATGCTTAACATTAAGTTACCATGGAATTAGGTATATAAGTGTTTCAGAGACACTTATAATAGTGTGTTCTCATTGTTGTGGGTGTAGAATATAAGATGAGCATGGCATGGATGGTAGAAATGACATCCCATTAAGATTTCATATTTCATTTGGCATAATTATTTATGTTTTGGATGTGAATTTTTTGACATTAAAAATATGGAAATCGTTTTCAAATGTGCGATATGTAAAAATAAATGGTTGTGATAATTTGAAAATGGTTGATTTTCAAAACATTGTGGATTTTGAAAAAATGGTGGAATATGGGAAATGTTGGCCTTTCTAAATCATTGGTGTGATAGATTCAATTTAATTGAACTTCAAATTATAACACTTAAATTGTTAAGGAATGAGACTTATGGTGATTCTTATGTTGATAAAAATGGAACCGAGTAGGCGTCGTAGAGACCAACCAGAGGATGCTGTGGAATATGTGATTTCACCTGAGCCCTAAGTTTACCATAATCTAGTAAAAAGCATAGTCAAGATTTCTATGTTGTGGAAAGTGGGAATAAAAGTGATGAGATGAGGAATGTGGATCACTCCGTTCAGTTTCAGAAGAATAATCCACCCATCTTTAGGAGTGATTTAGAACCGGAAAGGGTGCAGGTGTGGTTGAATAGGATGAATTGAATATTCAATTTCCTAAGAACGCTTGTAGAGTTCAAATTGAATTAATAAATATACATGTTGGAAGATCGTTCACATCAATTGTGGGAGTCTGTGGTCCAATCTGGAATGGACCAATGAATGAAATGGGAGGGTTTTAACCCTCACACTTTCAAGATTCAGTGAACAATAGATTTATTAAACGTGAAGTAGGAGAACATGTCTTTTATGTTATATGAACCTACATTAATGAATATAGTATGGATTCCACCTTAGGAAGTATCTAGTGCATCCTTGAAGGTGCATAGCTTTGAATCGGTCTTGTGGCATGAAATTCATTCCAAAATTGTGGTTCTATGTATAAGTGATTATAATGAAATGTTGAATATATAATCAGTGGATAAAAGTGTTATCTTGGGGGGATAAAAGTGGGGGAAGCATGATGATACACATGGGGAACAATGGGTACTCTAACACGAGGATAAAAAAGAAGTGGGACACTTAATTATATGGTGGAGTATGGATTAAAATCTAATAGAAGGATTAGTGAATCTTCTTATAAATCCTCAGATTAAGAAAGGATGTTTTCAGTTTGGTTATATAGTCCACATAAAGCGGGATTATATGGAACAACGTGGAGCATATCATAACTCGCAACTAGAAAAAGGCCTCTTTCCACAGTTCAAAACTGTGGAAATAGTCCCTGAAACTATGGTCGTAGGCTATGGCCATGATTTTGGCCAATTGTGGCTGCTATCTCCATGGTAGTAAGTGTCGGCCTATTTCCAAGGTTTTAACCATAGAAATAGTTACATATTTCTATGGTTTGGAATACCATGACAATAAGCCTCTAAATTGGCCAACGCGGAGGTTTAACTATAGACACGGTTTAAAATGTGGTAATAGCCTTAGTAAACCATGGAAATAGCCTAAATAAAAAATGTCACCGGTGAGTTTTGATCCCAGAGCCTCCCCTTTGCGATCAAGCATACTCATCACTAAAACATGCAACAATTTTTGTATATATATATATATATTAATAAAAACCATGGGAATAGACTCAAAACTGTGGATGTAGGGCTTCCCGCTAATTTTTTGGTGGGAATTTTTGTTCCCTCAGAAGTAGAGGAACCCTATAGCCATAGTTTTGTAGACCTATGGCTATAGGAAATTGAAAAAATTTCTCTATAGCCACGGTTTTGAAGACTGTAGTCATAGGCCAAAAAACCATGGCTATATCCATGGTCTATTGCCACACTTTTGAAAACTGTGGCCATAGGCCCCAGAACCATGGCTATTTCCACATATAGACATAATTTTAAAACTGTGGCTATAGTTCAGTGGAAGTAGTTTCATTTTCTAGTTGTGACTACATGAATATGGGGAATCTTCAGCATTATTTCTATAATTCTCCAAGGTTGGGTGTTCGTGACAATCCTCAAGGGTCACAGGCATTCTATGCCTTAATGGGATAGGGGTAACAATATACTCCTCATCATCATATTTGAGTTAGTTTTGGTGATTCTAGGGGTACCACGACTCCTCATTAGGGGAAGTTGTTGTAGGGTAATAAAGAGGTTGAGGTTGGATGATTAGTCGGTACCATCCAAGGTGTGAGGTATAATTCTTTTGAATGATAAATTTATATAAGTCATGTTCTATATCGATGCTTCTTGTTCTTTCATTTCATCTCATGTTGTTAATTTGTTGGGTTTAAATGTGGAAATGGTTACTTTTATTTTAAAACTTCAAACTTATCTGGGTCAAATAGAGTATCAACCATTCCTGGGTAGAGCATGCGGTGTAGTCGTGAATGAGGGTGAATTGATGTGATACTTCTCTGTGCTTGATATAGATCCATATCATATAATCTTGGGTATGGATTGGTTAGAAATGTTTAAGGGAAAAATTGACTGTTATGCATAAACGGTTAGTTTTACGATGGGTGATGACATTTATCAACTCTTTAGAGGAGATAAAAATATGAAGGTGGGTGCAATGGGATTTTGGAACCATCATTTGGGATAGTATCATATCAAAGGAACTGTATTAGGAATCAATGGGGGAGGTTGGTAGAGAAGTTTTTCGCCAGTGGTTAATCACTTTATGGATGTCATTCCTGAATAATTCTCAAGGTTTTCACCTATGAGAGATGTGGAGTCTATTGTTTATCTACTTGTAGGGACCATTCCAATATCACTTTTTTCTTACTATATGTAACTAGCATAATTATGGGAATTGAAAGTGCGGTGGGAGGAGCTATAAAGCAAAGGGTTCATCTGGCCTAGCACGTCTCTATAGGAAGTTCTGGTTTTGTTTGTTAAATAGGAAAATAGAACTCTTCAACTGTGTGTTGATTATCATAAGCCTAACAAACCCACGTTAAATAATCGATATCCACTTCCATGCATTGATGACTTGTTCGATCAGTTGAGGGGAACTCTATGGTTCTCTAATATTGACTTGCGATCAGGATATCATCAGTTGTGGGTAGTGAAAGAGGATATTACCAAAATAGCCTTTAAGAGTATATATGGCTATTATGATTACATGATTATATCCTTTTGCCTTACAAATGAATTAGTGTCCTTTATGGAATTCATGAATTAGATATTTCAGAGATATCTATATTATTTCATTGTGGTATTCATGGATGATATACTAGTGTATTTGAGGACAAGGGTGGAGCATGATAAACACTTGGTAGAAGTGTTGGGAATCTTGGGAGACCATATATTGAATGAAATATTTTAAAAGTGTGAATTTTGGATATAAAAGGTACATTTTTTAAGACATTTTATTTTGGATAGAGGTGTTTTAGTGGATCTAGAGAATATAATGGTTATTATCTCTTCTCCACCACCAAGGAATTTTTTAGAGATATGAATCATCATTTCTCTAAAAGTGTATTATTTATTCTTTTTGTGACTTATCATCATGATTTTATTTTCCAATGAAAAATTGGATAAGAAATAATATTATATTTATATAGAATGAATAGTTCCATAAATATTTTTAAGATCTTGAGGTTCATCCTACCTCAGTACCAATCTGATTTTTTCTAGAACCATGGAAAGGGTACATAGTACATTGTAAATCATTGGGATTAAGGTTGGGTCTGTTATCATGTAAAGGGATCATGTGGTTGGGTATGGGTCATAGAAGTTGATGCTACATGATAATAACTACCCAAAACTTGATTTGGAGTTTGAGAAAATGGTTCTTGATTTTAAAATGTTTCATTATTATCTCTTTAGTTAGAAATTCATGGGTTATACTAATAACAAGAGATTGAAGAATATTCTCTCTCTAAGTGATTTGAATTTTAGGTTGGGGTATGGATAGAGTATCTCCAGATGTTTGACTTTGACTTGTTGTACACACTGTGTAAGGGTAATTCAGTGGAAGATGCACTAATTAGAAAGTCATATGCTCAAGTGGTGAAACACTCATTAGATCAATTGAAGTTAATTTCAGTTATAGCTGACATGTGGTTGGAATGTGATTAATGGGGTGATGTATATGTCTTATTTCTGGTCTTATTGGTTCCTAACTCAGTTTTTTTGTGTTAAATAAGATAAAATGTCTAATTCAGAGTGTGGGGCAGTGAGGTCAAAACTCAATGGTGGGTAGACCTTTAAGGCATGTAAACTAGATGGGAATTCAGTGTGGAACTTTCAGAATCGAATGGTTGTACCTGTGTCTTGTCAAGAATAACCCCTTAGTGAATACCATCATTTGAGATGGTTTGTTCATTGTGGAATATAGAAAATGTATAAGGCATTGAAATCACATCTTTTGTGGCTGGGTATTAATAAAATGTGGCTGAGTTTGTATAGAGATGCTTGTCTTTTCAGAAAGTCAAGGTGGAGCATCATCAACCTGCATGTCTATTGCAGTCTTTAACTATCCTAGTATGGAAATTGGAGTACATAGAGATTTATTTTTCTATAAGTCTCCCACGAAAGGCCAGTAAGACTGTTTCCATATGAGTGATAGTGGATTAGCTCACAAAGTCATCCCATTTCATTCCAATTCGTGAATCTCATATGGTGGATGATCTATCCATAATCTTATTCCTAAAGTCGGTAGAGTGGCATGGTGGGACAATTTTAATTATAATAGATAAAGATCTGAGGTTCACATCTCATTTCTTGAAATCCTTGCAGCAATACCTTGTGACTCAGTTGACAATGAGTGTAGTGTATCATCCCAAGATGGATGGTCAATCCTAGAGGATGATACAAACATTGGAAGATATGTTGCAATCTTGTGTTATGGATTTTTGATTCTCCTGGTAGGATCACTTTTTTTTGCTAGATTTCTCCTACAACAATAGTTTTTTGGACTCTATACATATGGCTCCATTTGCTGTATTGTATGGAATTTTGTGTTGTTCTGCACTATATTGGGTGGAAACAGGAGAGACTTTGATGGTTGGGCCTATCCATGTCCAAGAGATTTAGGAGAAGATTAAGTTGATCATAAATAGAATGTATATGGCTCATATTTTAAAAAAATAATATGATGATCATCATAAAAGTTTTCTGTAATTTGAGATGGGTAATTATTTGTTCTAGAGAATATCTCATAGGTTGGAGAATTGTCAACGTGGTAATCAGGGTAAGTTATCTCTAGGGTTTATTGGGCCTTTTTAGATACTTGAGTAGGTTTGAGAGGTGGAATATTTGTTGGACCTTCCACCATGGTTAAGTGCGGTACTTAATATGATTCATCTGTATCGATTTAAAAACTATCAATCAGATCATGGCCATGTGATTCATTACGATCATGTTGAACTAGAGCTGGAATCTTTCTTGGTTCACGTGCTAGTACATATTGTAGATAAGAAGGAGAAAGTCTTGGGTGGTAAAACCAACATCCCAGTTCGAGTTTTATGGAAACATGATTGGATTCCAGAGTAGAATTGGGGGTGGGAGAAATAGATGGTCAAACAATGACCCGAGGTCTTTCGGAAAAGAATTGGTTCTCTACTTTATTTGGATGGAATGTCAAATTGTAGAGATAATGTAGTACCCATGGTTTAAGGTATGAAACATTTTTTATGCATTTTTATTTTCATAATGATTTTGGGTAATGTTTGGAAGAGTTTGGAATGTTTTTGGTGTGGTTTGGAATATTTTCTAGGGGTTCACAGTTTGATAACGGTTAGTAAAAATCGTGAAATAAACCTAGGTAACCATATATAGTATCCAACCACCATCAAGCAATTTTATTAAATAAAGGATAAAAAAAGGCACGGAGGGGCTTGACTTAGGAGGGGAGAAAATAATGAAGTCCTAGAGCATCTCCTAAAAGAGGAATTTCACACACTAGGGGCAAGGATCCTAGGCTGGAGGAGACAAAGTCATCATCGTGAGGAAAATGGGACGCAAGAAAGTCTTCCACTTTGTTTCCCTCGTGCCAAGTGTGAAATAACGTGATGTTGTTATCCATGAGAAGCTTAAAGTGTCATATATGGTATAAAATGATCCAAGGAGTAGAGATGTGGTCCATCAGCACATCGTAGAGGATTTTGGAGTCAGTTTCGATCTCTGAGAGAATCAGAGGATTAGACAGACTGAACTGAATTCCTTTTAGAAGAGACCAAGACTCGGCCTGAAGGGAGTCTCCACTATAGAAGCAGGTTGTGTACGTTTCTACCACACTACACCTTGAGTTAAGGATCACACCGCCACCCCTCATAATTCTCATAGCATAGGACCCATCATAATTGAGCTTCAGCCCGTCGGATGGTAGTCTCCATCATATCCATCAACCCATCGAGACCCTGTTGTGGGTAACCTTCACCTTGTACCGAAGCAACTTCCTCAGTGAATGAGCTTCCTACCAATTTTTTTGGAGGACCCCCGGGATAGCAATCGGCCATTTATATCTAGCGATCAAGCCCGCCTTTGAGTACTCAATTCCTTCAAAACATGATTTGTTCCTCGCCTTCCAGATAAACCAACAATCGACTGAAAGAAGGATTTTCCTCACCTGATTCTCTGAGTTATTAGTGCCAACTCTTTGGAACCAGCACTGCAAGAAGGAATCTCCCGAAACTATTGGAGATAACATGCTGGAGAACTCCCCAACTATATCCTAGACAACGCCGTCCCATTCTATCTTGAAGAATAAATGAGACGTAGTCTCGACACAGGGTGTTTGACAGCAAGAACATTTGGAAATAGTTGAGACCCCTCTCCGATGGATCTCCTCATCTGTAGAGATGGCATGGTGATGAAGCCTCCAAATGTGGAAATTATATTTTTTAGGAAAACTTTTTCACCAGAGGAGGTGGCCCCATGGATCATGAGCTTGGACATCCTGAAGGATCGACCTGTATGATTTAACAAAAAATGAACCTTAAGAGGTAGCCTTGAAAACGCACCTATCTAGGTCGTCTAGGAGTTTGATGAGATTGAATAATCTGAATTGTTGTTTATTTTGTACTGCATGAATGAAAACTGGATGATCACTTTCTTGATTTAAGGTGATGTCAAGGACCGGGCATCCAGGAAAGTCGAGAATATCCCCTCACCAGTTGTCATGCAAAAACCTGATGTTGCCACGACCAATGATCCAACTATACTAGATAATAAGGCGAGGTAAATGCCCCTGAATAGTACTCCAAAGGTATGAGGAGTTGCTCATTTGTTCCAGGTTTTGCTTGTACTTTTCCTTAATAAATCATGCCTATAGGGTGCTCCCAACAACTACCTCCCATGCCAGCCTCGCATGCGGGAAATGCATCATTTCAGATACATTTCTAAAACATATACCACCTTCATCTGTGAGAAGGGCCATTTTAGACCAGCATGCCCAATGGAACTGCCCCTCCAAATGGGAATCCCAGATGAAGGATGTCATAATCCGCTCAATATTCTTAAAAACAGCATTGGGAACCTTGAGAACCGAGAGGACGTGCATGGGGATTGATGTGATCACGCAATTAAGTAGAGTAATCCTCCCCCCAAAGGAAAGGAAATGATTTTTTCAATTGTTGATACGAGAAGAGATTTTCCCCATCAATTTATCAAGGTGTTTGATACAGAGACTCCCCGATGTGATTGGGGTGGCTAGGTAATCCCTAGGAAGACTCCTGATGTTGATGCCCAGGCTGGATTCAATGCCTTGACATCATCTTTCCAGAAAAAACATAGAGATGTAGATACTACTTTTATCTCTATTAATTTGTTTCCCACTCCATTTGCAGTACTCTTCAAGAATGGTATTGATACCCCTGATAGATCTGGAGCTCCCATAAATGAATAGGACAGTATCATCTATAAACATAAGGTGAGACAAATTCTGGAAATAGAAATAACAGCGAAAAGGCTAAATGGTACCCTCTTGTATGGTGGCTTTGATGTATATCCTCAAAGCTTCCAAGGACAGAATGAACAAACTGGGTGACTATGGATCCCCTTGTCTAAGACCAAAAACTGATTTAAAGAGTCATTTCCTCCATCCCATGAAGAAAACAGAGAGCCACAGAGAACTCCAACATCTAAACAATAGGTCTATAGCCCAAGAATAAAAGCCATTGCTTCTATGAACTTTGATAATAAAGGCCCACTAATGTTTTTCATAGAATTTTTTCATATCTAGCTTAATATCCATATTATAACCTTGAGAATTATTATTATTATCCTCTATTATCTCCTGAGCAAGCCCAATAGCACCTTATATGGTCCAACCTTTCAAAAACCCGTGTTGTTCCTCTGAAATCCAGAATGATAGGTGGATACCAATACACCGATTGAGAACACCTGTAAGGATTCTATAAGCAAAGTTGCACATACTGATAGGACTGTATTTCTTGAGCAAAGAAGGATCCTTGAATTTTGAAATGAGAACTAAATTAGTCGCACTAGCCACTCGAGGAAGACTTCCCCTGCAAAAGTAGTCCTGCACTACCTCTATAACATCTGCTTTCACAATACTCCAAGAAGCCACATAGAAGGATCCGAGAAAGCCATCTGGCCTAGGAGAACTCTCAGGATTGAGGCCTGCAACAACCTCTCATATTTCTTTCTCCTCAAGAATATCTATAAGGAATTGATTATTTTCCTCGGTCACCACTCTAGGAATGTTATCAAACATAGGGGATTTCCCACTAGGGTACCCATCCTGCATAGAAGGGTTAGGACCTTCCAAGAGAGATTTAAACAGATCTTCGGACATACCTCCAACAACATAAATATCAATAACAAAGTAACCATCATCGTTGAGAATATTTTTCTTCTTAATAAAAATAATTTCTTTAATGGAAGCATGGAAATAACCAGATTTCCATACATAGTAAGGCATAGGAAAAAGGGTGGGTGCATGGTTAAGGTTCATGGTTTCCAAACCATGTATCCAGTCCAGGTAAACTGTGGTACTTGAGTTAGTGGGATTTTTCATGGTTGGAACATGGTTTTATAACCGTGAAAGGAAAATATACAGGGAACACTTTAGGGTAGCAATAGTCATAGGGTTAGCACAACGTTTTTCAAACCATGTTTTCTAACCATGTGTGGCATAAAAAATTTAGGTTTTCAAAAATGGGAACACTCAGGATTTACCCTAAATCACCCATATCCTCTCCTACTCAAACCGCACTTAGTATTTTCTCTTATTAGGGGTTATGGAACCTATTCCACTCATCTTGGAGGGGTTTTAAAGGGTTTTCTTAGTATGGTAAAGGTGATTATCCTCTAATAAGTCTCCTCTCATGGTTTTTATTGGTTTTAAATAGATATAGATCTCCATCTCTCTCTGTATTCTAGATCTACATATATCGCATGTAGATGGTTGGTTTTCCCCTAAAATGATTGGTGTTGGGATTTTTATGTCATTAAAAGTTATTTACGGAGGTTTGTTAAATTTTCACTGGGATTTGAGGTGCAGTTATGCATTGGTCAATTTATCTAAAAGCCTATGGTAAGTGGATTCACTCTTATCTTAATTTGATTGAACTAGAAGGATTTAATTTAAAATTAATTGTTTTTTCTTGAGGTAGGTCATGATTATGGTGTATGAAGCTTATTTAGAACTCATTTTTTGATGATTTGTGGATATTGAATAAATGGGGGTTTTCAGTTAATGTCCTTTGTGTTGGATTTTAAAATGGTGATTTTAAAATTGGTGGGATGTTTTTTTATGGAAAATGAGTTGTAAAATTGGATTTTTATAAAATGTGGGTTTTATTGAAATGAGTTTGGTCATGGATGTCGTATAATGGTTTTTTCAATAAATGGGATTTTATTGAATGGTTTTAGCTTAATGGTTTATTTTTTTGGAACTTGATGGATTGGAATTATTATTTTCAATGTTGGTTTATATTATGTGACAATTATAAATGGGAATGTTTTATATAATTTGATTGATATTTTTGGCATGGGTGTTGGCTTATGGGTTAATCGTTGTTGGGAAAGGATGAATAATGGGTGTGAAGAAACTCTATCAAAGGGATGTGGGAGTGAAGTACCACTATAAAAAGTCGATAGGTTCGGATGTGAAGTTACACCATCAACGGTAACACTGAGCTCAGGTGTGTGTGTGTGGAACATGGGAACATTGGAGGGACCTCAATGATGCCATGCTAGTTGGAATTATTTATGACATTGAAAAGGTGGATTTGGGTTAATGACATGTTTGCTTTCATTAGTTGGTTATTTTCCTTTTAATTATGTTAAAATTAGTTAATTTTTTTGGGTTATGATTTTTTTCCCTGTTGTTAATTGTTTAAACATTTCAATGGCTTGTATAAATTGTTTATATAATTTTTAAAAAATGTTTTATCTTAGTTTTGTGAGTAGGGAAGTCATTAAGGAAAACACAATGAGTTTTGTACACAACCTATTATTTGGCACTTTGGTAAATTTACAGATGTTGTATTTTGAGACATGGGAAAAGAAAAGGCATCTAATTTATTTAGTAGTGCATCATGATGCTAGGGTAGTATTATGATGCTTAGAGCATAGAGTTTTATGTGGAGATGTGGAGTTGTGTCATATATTATTTGGGATTAATTGTTTTTTTCCACTTAGAACTATAATTATTGATTATTATGGTATTTTAGTATTGGACTTTTGGTTTTACTGAGTTTTTAAACATTCTTGACATGCATCATGTGGTTATTTTTTTATTGGCATGTTTGGTTGCATGTTTTCTTTAAAAATTGGAAATTTTCCCCCACTATTTATAAAGCACTGACATTCATTGCTAGCCTTTAGAGACTTGGGGTGGTCACATAAGGCTATGTGGTACATCCACCTCAACTCAATCCAATGATAAGGGGTGGAATTTTACAGTTGTATTTTCTTTTTAATATATAAGAGGTGTTTGGTTGTGACTTTCCCTCAATGATATTAATCTTAGTATCAAATTGTGAAGTCATAGCCGTACCTCTAAATAGGGATTCTTCTTCAATGCGAATAAGATTTTATAATAATTACAATGAAATAAAATCACTATTTTTAATATGTTATTTACCAAAATAATTCAACAAAGATAGAAATTTAGTAATAATTTCACTAACATTAAAAGTTACTAGTATATTAATCTTAAGGGAAATAATATTGTTTCATATAACTTGAAGTTCATGAAATTTCTCCAATAATGGATTTTTATCAACCGTATTTTAGTTTTGATACATTGAAATAATATATTTATTGGTACCTTTATAGTAAGTATTTTTAATTGAACTCGAGTTCATCACAAATCTCTCGATATGTCTTTATTTGGTGAAAATAGTCATTAAGACGATTTGATAAAATGTTGAGAATATGTCATTGGAACAAAATAAAAACAACTTCAAGTTTCATCCTCATTTACAAAATTTGGTTTAATTGATTCACATCAAATGGCGTGTCATTGGGATTTGAAGTAGTTTCATTAGGAATGGTAGGAAGTTTCAGTTCAAGAATGAAAAAACTCTTCAACACCTTATGAAAAAAACTTCGTCTTGTCCTGCCTCCAGGAGAATTTATTTCTTTATATAAGATAAAATTTTACCATGTCTTGGTTCATCACATTGAGGGATTTAATATCCATCTTATAGGTTTTTCCTTGGGTTTCAAACACTTTTTATTGTAATAAAAATATCTATGAAGATGCAGAAGATAGATTAAATCTCAATGCATTAATTTAATTCATTGTCTAAAAGGTTTTGATACATCCCCACTTTGATGTTGTTGGGTTTTCATTGTATGTTTTCTGGGATGATTTATACATGATTTTGGGAAATTCTAACACCAATTTTTAATTTCCCTATAACACTGATGTTGAATACAATATCTGGACAATTTCTTTGATTGAAGACTAATTTTAATACATAAGCGATCTCATCATCAATTATTTATAAATCCAAATTAGTTTTAATCACCCTGGTTTAATATAATTATTTGGAAAAAAAACATGGTTTGACTGAAATAGTAAAACTACTGAGGAGCGGCACCCATTTAGTTTTCGAAAAATCAAAAATATAATGCATATGACTAATCACATTATTAGCTATTTCTTGTAAAATATTTTATTTTATTTTCATTTTCATTTCTTGTTTTTTTGATATATTTATATATATATATATAAAAACATTTTAGTAAATATATATTTATTAAACACTTTCAAATCATTATTCCAAATATATATTTTTTATGAAAATTCAAATTCCTAAGGACAACTTTTTATAAGAGGGGAACTTTGGGAATTCTACACACATTTATAATGTGGGATTCCCAAACAAATTTCCACCACACCAATCCAAATAAATTTTTTTGGATGAATCAAAATATTTTATTAATTTATTATTATTTACGAGTAAAATTATAAAATATTTGGCACTCGAAATATGGTGGAGGACATCATGGTGATGGAGCATATAAAATAGAGGCCATATTTTTACCCAGGATGGAGGAGATGTGGTTATGGAGTGGAGGAGGCGTGGAGGTGGGTTGCTACCAGGGGTTTTCTAATGGGGGAATGTGATGTTAGCTATGAAAGTTTTATGTATCAATCAAAGAAGATAAAAAAACAATGTAATTTGAAAAATAAGAAAACTAATTTTTCAAAAGTAAAATGTTAAAAAATAATAATATTATTATTATTAATAATAAATAAGAATAATAACAAGATGTTAATACTATTACATATTTAGTTATGTAATATAAATTACAATGAAATATATATGCATATACTTTCATAGATATATAAATATATAGATATATATATAAAAAATATTTATTTGAATATATAATTAGATATTAGTATTAATATATATAATAAGATACTCATATAATAATACTAGTATTAAAAATCATAAAAATAATGGCTAATAAAATCTAGTAAAAAAATAAAAATGATGATGAAAATAATAATAATACTAAATAAAATACTACTGAAAAAAATAAATATAATAAAATAATAATCACATTAATATAGTGTTAAAAGAAGTAAATGTTAAAGGTAAGCCCAATTAATAAAAAATATTAGTAGTGAAAATATTATTAAAATTAACATACACTGGCTAAAATTTTTAAAAATGTTACAAAACATTGAAATTATAAAAAAGTAAAAAAAATCACAAAAAAAATTATAATATTTAATTAAAACTAATTTTGAAGATTATAAAAAAACGTTCATAAAATCTATATACCTGAAATCCCCTACACTTAAACTTTTGAACTCCTAAGAAAAAAAATAAAAAAAATACACAAATGGACCTATAGACAAATCAAAACATCAAAATTACATGTCCAAAAAATTTTAATCCCTTTTACCAATATAATATCATACTTTATTTAATATTACAATTTTAAAATTTATTTTTTCTTCCACTCCCATTCTTTATAAAAGAATTATATACACAAATACATCAAAGTGAACTACCTTGTTATCACTGACATCACTCAAGGCAGTTCATTGACAAAGTTATGCTCTATTCTCATACACCTACAAAATTACTATATTATTTCCCTTAATATCAAATCTCCACTTATTGAAATCAAAATAATTCATTAATATTAGGACATCATATTAAGATTAAATATCTCTAGGGATATAGAATGGTGGGTCATAAAAAATTGACAATTTTTTTTTGAAAAAATGAGGGTTGAATATTGAATTATATGAATGATAAATTTTAATCCAAATGTCACCCTCGAAATCTCACTCCCCTACACATAAACTGTTTTACTTAAATATTATAATCCAATCCCTCTCTCTCAAAAATTTGGTGTTTTTTAAGGAACACAACTCACTCAAACATCGTGGATAGGTAATCAAGTGAGTATCAACTCTTGAACTCCATGAAATATATATAAGATTATATCTAATAAAATGTGCATAAATAGATTTTAATTAGAGTAATCATTGTGAAAAATATTTCATATAGAAAACTACTTATCTCCTAGTGTAATGGATCATCACTTTTATTGGTACCGCAAAAGGCGAGGGTTACCACATAATGAAAAAAAAAGTATTCATTATTGGAACAAAAAAGAATATATATCCATATCAAAATTCATGAAATAAATGGATAAATTTTGAAAAAATATCACATAAAAAATATTGATAGAATTTCAATTTTTGTGCAAAAAAAGACTCACTATCCCTAAAACAACTCTCTCTATAAATAAATGTCTCCCCAAAACTTTTATAGAAAATCATCATGAAAATATTCAAAAAATGTGTGCGGAGGGTATATTCTATGGTCCCATACTAAAATAGGATTCTATATAACTTTTAATTGATACACATTGGTAAAAAATCAATGGTTTCCTAGTGGTTCAATGTCACTAAATAAATCAAACAAATCCCTTAGTCAGTTTAGTGAAAATTCAAAAATTATTATCACTTTGATTGAAAAACATGGAATGTTATACAAGACATAACATGACTATGATTACATCAATAAATAAATAATCAATAAGACATTTTGAAAGGTATAGACTCATATTGGGTATGGAAATAAAATTTTTGATAAAACAGAAGAGCATGAGTGAAAATAAGTGTCTCAAAAAATGAGTTTCAGGAAAACAATTTCAAAACATTGGATAATATCAGAAATTGTTAAAATATGGTTATTATGATTTAAAAAATCTCCAACATGAATCATTTTCTCAAACAATCCATGGATACAATTTGAATTCCTCCAACTTTGTTATGATAAAAATATAATATATTTCATGTGTGTTAAAAAATGATAGGAATGTTAGTTTTTTTAAAATAATTTTTTATTTTTTTAGTTAGTTATTTTACATGGTTATTTTGAAATTATAAAATATATAAAAAATAAAAAAATTCCTATGTATGTGTAGACAGATGCAGAACAGATTTATGTATACAATGAAGGTCAAGAAGTGATTTACCAATAAAATCAACACATGGACAGCACATACATGAATCATATCATAAAGATAACACTAAATAGGGAATATATTAAATAAGATACATGAGAAAATAAAAAATATAAAAAATATTGGGTGTAGTTGAAAATATTCCACACATTCTAGGTTTTCCCTAAAAAATATATAAATAATAAAAAATGATTGAAAAAAATAAAACATATGTTTCCTCCCATAAATATATATATTTTATGTATTCATATATATGGATTAACAATGGTTAATTTGCTTTGTCCCTTGGCTAAGAACTCCTTGACAACATTTCCAAACTTGATGTAGTGTCTTCTGGCTCAAATGATATCTTCCCAATGTTCAAACTATCAATATTTATAACATGTAACCATTCATGGGATAATTTCTTCATCCACTCCTCTCTCACAATACTTGGTAACATTTCATGTGGTATCTTTCCTTTAATTTCATTCATCCAACACATATCATGAAGTTGTTTTCCATGAATTTCCAAATGGGATTCGAATTTCACCTTTAGGTCACTAAAGCATTGAAATTCATGTGTGGAATTAACCATAATTTTAGATTTATTGGAGTGAGACATTGTTTTCCACTACACCCACAAATAGAGAGAGATATATTATGAAAACATGGACCTAGTAATGTATAAGTAGTTAGGTTTCCTCCAAATTAGTGATAAGTTTAATTTCTTTATCTAGACGGATAACTTCTCATTTTAAATAAATTTTTTTAATGATTCCTATTATAACTTATATGTGATAATTTTTGAGATAATGAGCATTAACCTTAAATGTCTACATCCTCAAATTAAATATTTTAATGGATATATGGGAATAAACAATTGTAATTGTGTTAGGACCCAACCACTTTGATTTTAGATTACCTGTTATGGCTTGAATCCTTGAGTTGAAGAGTAAAACATTATCACTCTGTGAAATATTTCATTGTTGGATATATTTATGATTACATGCTTGAGTTTTGTTTTTATAGATCAAAGAGTTTTCTTACACTACCCTCTTCATCTCATCCAATTCATTCATATTTTGATAATATGTCTTTTGAAATCTTGAAATCTGAATTCTACTTCCTCATGGCCTAGTAAGATTTGTGTTCCAGTTCTATAGGAAGGTGGAATTCGTTTTTACAAATACAAAGAGGTATGAGTAAACTCTAATGGGGTTTTTATGAATTCCAATAATATCAAAGTGTATATTAAATTGTTTTTTCTCATTCTTTTTGAGACATACACACAATTTTCTGAAAAAACACTCTTAATATCTCTGTTTGAAACCATGTCTTGTCTATTGGTCTATGGATGTTATGGGGTGCTCATGTAGTGGTGAAATCTATGGAAATTAATTAGCTTATAAAATAGAGAATTATTGAAGTGGGTACCATGGTCATTGATGATGATCCTTGGAATTCAGGACTGAGTAAAAAAATGTGTTACTTTAAAATTTTAATGAAAACCTGAGCATTATTTTATGCCAATGCTTTAGCTTCTACCCACATTGATACATAGTCAACACTGACAAGGATCTATTATTTCCAAAATTATTTGGGAAAAGAACCCATGAATTTTATTCCCCATATGTGAAAAATTTCAATTCCCATGATCAGATGTTATGGAATCTCACACTTCTAACTTATACCTCAAGTTCATTGGAATTTATCAAAATTCTTGATAATCTCATGAATATGTTGATGCATGATGGCCCAGTAAAAAAATAAATTATAACTCATTCTTAATTGAATGTTGAATTCCATGGTTTCTACCATATTTTATAGAATGACACAAATTCAAAACACTATCAAATTCTTCTTATCAGATATATCTTTTAATCACATCATAACCACAGTCCTTCAGAAGCTATGTATCATCCTAGTAGTAATAACTTGTTTCTTTCAAAAAGCATTTTCTTATGACCTTTGATAAATATGGATGTAACACACCTAATGTTAGGATATATTTGAAATTTTGATACAAAGGTTTTTTTTTCTCAGTTTCATAGAGTTGTTCATCCTGAAATGTTTCATTGATTAATTCCATATTGATTTCCATTGCTTACAGTTCTAATAATGATAAATGATTAAAAAATATTCTCATTTCCTTTTTTTCGAAGACTTGAATGTCAAATTACTAAATAAAAAATATCCATCGTATGAGTTTATTCTTCCCTTAATTTGTGGTCATCAGATACCATTGAAAAATTTATCCATATACATTGTGACTTTGTAGAACAATAGGTAAGATCAAAATTTATCAAATTTTATGAATACTCATAGATAATATTTTTTATTAATTGTTTAATTATTTTGAGCCTAATTCAATGTTCAGATTGTATATTAGATTGATAGAAAGATCCATTATTACCATTTTCCCATGGTATCACCAACTAACCAGTCATTTGAATCACACATTAACACAAGTAGTTATTCCTTGTCTAGCAAAATCTTAATTGAGTCATAAACCAAGTGTTTAGTTAAAAATTTGAAAATTTTCTGGATAATTAGATCCAAATTATAATTTGATATATTTTCTTAATATGATGGTAAGGGGATATCCAATAACTGAGAAATCTATAATGAAGCATCGATAGAATCTATGATTCCCAAGAAAACCAATAATTTAATGAATTTAAGTAGGCATGGGTAGCTCATATTGATATTGGATGCATTAAATTCAATTCTTTTTCATTGAAATTTGATGACCTAAAGCTATCCTGCTTTCTTCCATGAATTGTGAATTTTCCCAATTCAGCACTAGATTCATATCTTCACATCATTCCAAAAGCTAATATAAATAATCCTTGCATTCAATTAAATAATTACAATAAATAGAGAATTAATCCATGAATTTTTCTAAGAACTGTTCATTCTTTTCAAAGAGAATTTGTAACACCTTGAGATTTTTTGAAATATATTTTTTCAAATTAATTAAATCTTTTTATATTTTTCATTTCACGCAACACTAAAAAAAGTTTTTCACTAAGACCAACATTCCTTTCCCATAGCACCTAATTGACATATGTTACACGCAACACCGACTTGGAGTACGTTACATGGAATAAGAAGGTTAGCATACATTACACATAATATTCACCTTCCTCGATGGCTTGCCTAACACGCACGATCAAGTGTTACCAAACTATAATATATTATTAAAAATATTATTGTAATGATATATAACTTATATGTTAAGTTATTTTATATGAATATTATTAACTAAATTATGAAAATATTCATTTTAATAAAATATAAGATGTATGTATACGTTACCAATTAATTATAAATGAATATGAATTCTGATTGAATGCAATAGAAAATAGTATCGTGGTCACAAAGATATTATAACCTAATAAATTAAAATAATTAAAATTACCAAGTAATATTAATGTAATAAATATGATATATATCTAATAAAAAAATTTATAGTAATTAAATATATTTAAAAAAAAGATAAGAACACGCCAAATTGTATGCTTAAAACCCATTATTTTTACTGTGGTATTTTTACCGCAATTAATGGATAACCATTTTAAATATAATTATTATAACTTTTATAGATTTAATATGTCAAAATAAAATTTATATTTGAAAGTGAAACATAAAAATTAGGTTAGGATAAATATTTTATATTTTTATGTAAGGTTTTGTATTTTAATGAATTGTTAAAAATACTAGATTTTAATTCAAAATATATTTTTAATAAAAAAAATATATAGTTAAATTTAAATTTAATATTTTTGATAGTTTTTTTAGATACCATTTTTATAAATTAATTCAATGTGGGTCATTGGAACCAATTTCACATTGAAATTGGATATAAAAACATAGCAAACTTTTTGACATTTTTAGGTTAAAAACCCATAGTGTCATCCTATCAGTGAGATTAATTATAAATTAATTTCTACAACTTATATGATTAAAATTTGGAAAATGTATTAAAAAATACAAATCATAAAAATATATAATTTCTAATAGGTTCTTCTTTTTTTTGACTAAATATATAAGTGAAAGTGATTAAAATTAATTACATTGGTTAAGAGATAAATAAGGTTAATAAATTACTAAACCATAAATATAAGACCCAACATGACATAGAATCTTTTAGAAAAGCCATTGGTTGTACATGAACCTTCCATTATTTATTTATTTTTGGTTTGTTAATCATTTTATTAGGTAAAAACGTTGTGACACCTAACTTGTTTTCAAGAATTCCATGTGTGTCATTTCCCTTCCCTATAAAAGGCCACCACCTCTACCCATATACTTATACCTCTAAAACCCCTTATCTCGCCAAAAATATAATAAAATAAGCTCCCAAATTCCCAACATCTCTTGTAATCCTTACATTCGGAATATGGAAACTCAAGGAATCATTTTTGGCACAAACCAAAACAAGTTACCTGATTAAGAGGTAATGTCTTCTCTCAAGTTTGTTTCCTTTAATTTCCTTCACCACCCCTACACTCTTTATTATATTATTGTATGAAAAAAATAAGTATCCTCAATATAATACAATTTTTTTTATGTTATCGGTTATACATACACTTACACACACCTCTATATAATGGATATTGAACATACTGTTTCTGTATATGGTGAAGTGATGCCTCAAGAAACGATGATTATTTATTTTTCCTTTACCACCAATCATAGTGGAAATTTTTATAGAAAATATTTTTAGATATGATATATATAAAATTTATTATTAATTATATATTATTTATTACATTTTATAACTCATACCTTTTTTCTTTCCATTTAGTGTTAATATGATAATCTCATTTGAGGAAGTGAGGTTTACCACCACCTTAAAGCGATGTGATTCATTCATAGACCACATGGAATTTATTAAAGATGCATTTTGTGAAAATATATGACATATATAATAGTATAATTATACTTTAATGGTATTATATATATATATATCATTTTCTTTCTTTCTTTCTATACGATAGTAAAAATAGAAACAATGTTCATGCGTACGTATGGCTTACCGTCTCCATGAACAGTGTATTCCTTTTCAAACTCCTATATTATATATATAATTATAATGAAAATATAATGGATATAACATATATTTATATCATTTTAAACATTATGGAATCGTGATATATTTATAAGAACCACCAACATAACAAATTAAGACACATGTGAAGAATAAAGCGAATATTACCCAAAGTGAAACCTTAACATATGATCATTAATAATGGGTTGATATAAGGTCATAATAAAACCATATATGGTATTATGTATAATAAAATTATTATTTAAAAAATTTATATTAAAATTATATTTATTATAAAGGAATATTTTATGAGTGCGAAGAGAGTCAAGGAACAAGGTAAGAGTATTTTGTATCACTTTTAATTTCTATGAGATACATGTTATATTCGCCACTCTTTCCTTTTGTGTGGTGTATGTACTGACCAAGAATGTATTATATATGTCCTGTACCTAAATTTATAGGTATTAAAATGTCTATTTCATGTTATTTATTTCATAGGGATTAACATTCAAAAGGTACAAAATCGGTGAAATAGTTTTATCTCAATTTACTTTCCTTGAGACTCATGTTTTTTTATGCACCAAAATTATTTTTCTGAGGTTTATATACATCCGTTAAATATTTAATATCATAAAAATAATAATATTCATGATACTTTAAGATCATTTAATTTTATTTTCTTAAATGGAGTGTATGATCCCATGTTACCAAGTGATAATAGTTTTTTGAAACAATCTTATTGATTTCCAAGATTGGTTATGTTTACGTCTCCTTTGATGAATTAGTATGTTCCATATCTCAAGAAATTAATTAAATATATTATACTTTAATTATTCATGATATATTAATGTGTTGGTAATATTTTATACTCTTTGGTATGTAAGATATTTAAGAAAGTGTTTTTAAAAAACTCGATTTTACCCTCTCTTTGATCGGAAATATGTGTTCATTCAAAACCACGTTTTGTAAAAATAGATTCCAAGAATATTCTAAAAATATCCTTTGATAATTAATATAAATTTTTACCCATTTTTCTAACAATTAATTCAATGGAATCTTCATGTCGCTTTCCAAACGAGGCAATTTTCTATCATTTTTACTAGGCATAAGGAAGGTTATTTTTACCTCATACGACATGTACGGATTTATCCTTCATCAACACTATGAAGATTAATTTTCATTTTAAAAGGTTTTTTTAAAGAAAATGTTTTTAAAATATATTTTCAATGAAAATTTTTTTCACAAATATTTCAAACATATTTTATATGTTTTCAGGTAAATGGTTTTCGAAACATTTTCAGGATTTATTTATATGTTTTCAAATTATATTAAAGGAAAATATTTCTAAAATAGTTTTTCTTGAATTATTTAAAAAAATTCAAAGTATATTCAAGGAAAATAGTTCTCCAAATGTTTGAAAGATTTATTTATATGATTTCAAAATAAAAAAAATGGTTTTCAATATGTTTTCAAAGAATCCTTTATATGTTTTAAAATATATTTTAGAAGAAAAAAGTTTTATGTAATAAAAACATTTCTAAATAATGAAAGAAATTTTTTTCGAGAAGTATTTTTAAAAGACATTTCAAAATTATTTCCCATCTAAGATAACATCCATTAGTGTTAATTATGCCTTGATGAGAAAATTATTAAAGGTTTCCAATAATGTTTGTCTAGTGAATGGATTATGATTTGATTGAAGGATGATTATGAAACTTGTATATCTTTCATAGATTTTATGCTTTTGAAACCCACTTCTTTTCATCAGTTATGTTTATGATGAATTTATTATGAAAACCATATCATTTTCCATTGGTTATTATACGATTACATGTTTATAATAACCATTTAATTTCTTGGGTTATGATATGATTGTTTATGATCATGTGGAATATGTATGTATGATTTCATTATGAGACATTTGAGACCTATATCTCCCTCAAATGCCAGGGGTAAAGATGTATATATGATGATATAGACTAAGATGTCCATGGGAGTGAACTATGATTACCTAGATGGTATGGGGAGTGAAATCAGGCTAATAAGATGGCGATGGGAGTAAACCATTACTACTAAGATGGTATGGGGAGTGAACCCATACTACCAATATGGTCTTTGTAGATATTCTTTAGCTACTATGGAAAACATATTTTATTTCTATCTATTTTTCATAATTTTGTGTTGTATTCCTATGTTATTCTTCCATGGAATATGTTCTTTATTTTCTTATGATTCATTTCTTATGAACAACCAAGATTTATGCCATGATTCATGTTTAAGATCTTTCACATATAGGGTATGATCTTTTATTTTGATGATCATGATCTTATACCCTTATTCTTATGATTATGATTTCATATCTCCCTTGTTTACCATTACATAGCATATGAGCTCACCACTTTCCATGTTACATTCCCTAGGTTACGAAGATATATTTTCAATATGATATGTCTATGAAGGGTGTTAGTCTTGGAAAACCTAGTGGGAGATAATTTACCTTTCTCTTTTACTAGTGTTTATGTTTCCATGATTCCAAAGGCACTAGACCAAATACGGTAGTTGGGTGTTGGTTTGTATAATGTTTATGTATTCCGAAAAAGTTATGTAATGTTAATGTTTTGAAAAGTAAGGGTCACTATAGTTGGTATCATAGAAAAGGTATAATATACCGTTGGAATCTAGGATGAGAAAACATTGTTGAGTTCCCTAGGTATATTTCTAATGATTTTTCTAGGGAATATCATTAATGATAAGTATAAGGATGAGTTAACATTTAAGAAAATATACTAGAATTTTGTGTAAGGATGGATTGATTAGTTTCATAGAAATAAATCCATATATGGATATTATAAGTGGATGTGGTTCTATAACATGTGTAACTATGGGAAAAAAATCCAACAAGATGTTTTGGGCCTAACTCGGGGTAATCTAGTACATGACAATGGGCCTTGTTGCACACCTAGTTTGACACTCTATAGGGAAATGCTTTGTAAATTCATAAACTCTTATTAACCATCATTAAATATTTAACTAAAAGATAGATTTTAATAACCTAGCTTGTCATATATTAATGAAGGTTTCAAGATTTTAATATAATATATGTAATACATTTCATGACTATGTAGTTATCTATTATGATAAGTGATTCTCACACTATGCTTTTGGTTTTTTTCAATGGATGGAACCATAGGGAACTGGATTAGTGTTGAATGTGATGGAATATTTTTTGAGGAGGATTCAAGTTGAATGATCACTAGAGTGAAAGTAGTTATGATCATTCCTAATTAGTTTTCACATAACATGATTAACAACTTTTAACTTAAAGAACTATTGGACTCACCATGAAAGATAAATAATGATTCCATTAAGAGTGAGGGTAATGAAGACCATGGAAGAAATCATATTCAGTTTCTTTTATTTAAAGAATGTGGAAATAATCACCTATGTTAATGTCTTAAAGGAACAAGAATATTTTTTGACTGTGGAAAAGAAGAACACAAATAAAGTAACTATAATGGAAAATGAAGACTTTGGTTATTCAAATAGAGGAGAATATTTTCCTCCATAAGATATCATCAAAGGTTAAGTGTTTTAAATGTGGAGTAAATGGTCATTATGAAACTCAATGTCCCAAGAATAATGTTCCTAAATAGAATCATCAAGGTGGTTCGAGTAATGGTTGTATTGTGGATGTTGACGAGACTATAGATGAAATGTGAAGGTAAAGAGGTATTATGTAATAATATGAGGTAGCACTATTAATGGATTAAGGATGAGTTAATAAATGTTTTCATGTTTTTGTATTCAAAATTCATGAGTGATGAAATATACAAGGATTTTTATAGTTATGTTTTTTCACTTTTTATTTAGAAGTTTATATTGAATGTTCTTGATGGACTAGTTAAGTGATTTAATGACATGGTGATATTTGGGTAAAGAAAGGTACCCCTTAATACGTTATTTATGTTAATACAATGTTGTATGGATAAATATATGTGGATATGGATATGTAAATTATATGGTACTAATTACCTTGGAACTATATAAGGACTTGTTGATATGTGGTTTAAGCTATCAATGATGAAGTTTACATAATTTTGAAATTTAAGGAATAGATCCAATATAATTTGAAATAAGGAAGCATGCTTGTTTTCCAAAATTATTTATGGTAATTCAGGTTATTACCATGATTTGAGGAAATATATGATGAGGGTATTAATGTGTTTGGAATATGACAAACACGAGAAACATTGTGATCTGTAGGGTAATAAATTGTAAACTAATTTCATGACACGTTTTCTATAGTTTTGGGTTTTCACCCTCAAGAAGGGTTGTAAGGTTAACCATTCAATAAAAGTTTATGTTATACTTTTGTGGAAGTATTTATGAATTGAGTTTGTATTGAAAACCATTTTTAAAAATAAACTTAGTGATAAACCATACATTAAGGATATTCATGTAATATATTTTTTAAATTGTATTTTTGTTATTTTAGAAATGGACATCATGTATGTTGGGTGAAAACCAATCAAGTCCAGCAAGGTCGCAGGTCTTGAACCCATGATTGAAGCAAAAGAAAAGAATGTATTTTTTTTATAGAAACATATCATCTAAGTATATATCCTTATATTCTTGGACAATATAATAATTAACCAAAGATAGTATAATGGTAAAAAAAATAATGACCTAATACCTTATATTTTTCTAACCAATGGCCATATAAATGATCACAAATTTATGAATTTGAGGCCCTTATATTTTCTTTTATCATTCACTTGTTTTGGATTGATGACCTCAATCACTCCCTATATATATTTACTATTTTCCTCCATATAGGATCTTCACTCTAAACCTATGTTCTCTTATTTCGAAACCTTTTTATATGTTACTTTGGGTAACCATTATGGTTCCAACATTACGTTGTTAAGGGGAGTTTTATAATCCATTTTTACAATGTGGGTTTCTATGAATGAAGCTTTCAAGTATTAAACAATTGATAACCTTGATGAATTTCAAAGGCCAAATTCATTTTAATGGGGGTAGAATGTAACATCCTGAGATTTTGTGAAATATTTTTTTTGAATTAATTTAATCTTTTGATATTTTTCATTTCACGCAACACTGAAAATAGATTTTTCAAAAAGTTTAACACTATATTCACATGGAACCAGCTTCTATTATGGGACATGCAACACTGAATTGGTGTATGACACATAGAACAACACGATTAGAATACATTTCATACGAGATCGACATTCCTTGATGGGTTGTGTAACACGTAATACCGAGTGTTACCTAATAATAATATATTATTAATAATAATATTATAATGGGATATAACCTAACCGTTATGTTGATGGATATGAATAGTATTAAATAAATTTTGAAAATATGTGGTTTAAACAAATATAAGATGAATTCATATGTTACTAACTAATTAGAAATAAATATGAAAACCGATTAAAAGTAAAGGAAAATATAATTATGGACACAAAGATGTTCTAACCTAATAATATAAATAAATGAAAATTAATGAGTACTATTAAAGTAATAAATATGATATATATATAATTTTATATTTTTATATTCATTCAATATATTTTGTTGACATAAGATATGAAAAAACCCAATTTTATGCTTTAAAACTATATTTTTATTAAGGAATTTTTACCATATTTAATGGAGAACCCATTTTAAATATTTTTTTTTTAAATTTTATATATTTAATATTTCAAAATAAAATTTATCTTTTTATGATAAAAAAAATATTTTGTTAGGATAAACTTTTGGTATTATTATGTAAGGTTTCATCTTTTAATGAATAGATAAAAATATGTGATTTTAATTAAAAAAAATTTCATCTAATTTTTTTATAACGATAAAATATATTTTTAATTAATTTTATAGTTTATTTAGATAATATTTTTATCAATTAACCTTATTTAGGTCATTGGAACCAATTCCACATTGAAATTTGATATAAAAACTTGCCAAACTTTTAGACATTTTTACTTTAAAAACCCGTACTATCGTCCCGTCAGTGGAATTAATTTTAATTTAATTTTAAAAACATATGTGATTATAATTTCTAAAAATGGATTAAAAATTTGTAATAATAATAATATAAAAATTTTAATAAGTTAAAATTTGTTTTTGACCAAAACGATTAGTGAAAGTGATTAAAATTAATTACATCAGTTAAGAGAAAAATAAAGTGAATAAAGTACTAAACCACTAATATAAAACCAAAAAAAACATAGAAAATTATCCAAAACCGATTTTATTTAAATTATTAGTCAATTAACCTTCCATTATTGACTTTTTTTTGGTTTGGTATGACTTTTTTTAGGTAAAAATGTTGGCATACCTAACTTGTTTTAAAAAATTCCGAGTCTGCCTTTCCCTTCCTTATAAAAGGCCACCACCTCTACCAACAACATCACACCAATAAAGGCCCTTGAATCACCCAAAATCATAATAATAAATCTCCCAACTTCCCTAAATTCTTCATATAACCCTTACCTTGGGGATAAGGTAACTTAAGAAATCTCTTTGGAATAAATCAAAAGGAGTTACCCGATTAAGAGGTAACGTCTTCTCTCAAGATTCTTTACCCTATTTTCCTTCTTCACCCCTACACTCTCTTTAACCCATTATTGTATGAAAACACCAGTATCCTCAATATAATAGTATTATTTATTCTAAAGGTTCGAGCTACACTTACACACACCTCTATCTAATGGATACTGAACATACTGTTTCAGTGTATGGAGAACTACTACCTCACGAAACGATGATCGTTCATTTTTCATTTACCACCAATAATGGTGACCATTATGATGGAAAATATATTCATATATTTTATACATAACATTTATTTTTTATTTAATATTATTTTTTACTTTTTACAACTCATACCTTTTTACTTTCCATTTGGTGTTATTACACTAATCTCGTTTGAGGAAATGTGGACTACCACCACCTCAAAGCAATGTGATTCGTTCACACACCACATGGAATGTATTAAGGATGAGTTTAGTAAAAATATATGATATATATAAAACTATAATTCTACTGTAATTATATTATATATATACATTCCATTTTATGTCTTTATTTCAATACGATAATAAAAATGGAAACATCGTTCATGAATATTTACGACTTACCGTCTCTATCAACAGTGTATTCTATATCATACTTTTATATTATATAGATAATTATAATAAATATATACATGATATAAAAAATATTTAAATCATATTCTTAATTAAAAATAATGATATAATTATAAGGACCAATTATATAAAAAATTTAGAAACATGTGAAAAACAAAGAGAATGTTACCATAAGTGAAACCTTAACATTGGATCGTTAAAAAGCAGGTAATATATGGTCACAATAAATAAATGGTATAATATATATTAATATGATTCTATAAAATATTTATTATAAAATTATATCTATTATATATGAATCTTGTATGAGTACGAAGAGATTCAAGACACAAGGTAAGGTGATTTCATCTCACTTTTAATTTTCGTGAGATACATGTTATGTTCACAACTCTATCCTTTTTTGTGGTGTATGTACTAAACATGATTGTATTATATGTTTAATATACCTAAATTTATGGGTATTAATATATATATTTCTTGATATTTCTTTCATGGGTATTAATTTACAAATTTTACCAAATCAGTGAAATAGTTTTGTCTCAACTTACCTTCCTTGAGACTCATGTTTGGCTATACACCTAAATTATTTTTTTGATGTGTATATAATTCCATTTAAAATGTTATATAATGAAAATATTTCTTTTAAGGAAATTTAAAGCTTCATGTAATTTTATTTTCTTACATGGGGAGTATGATCCCATGTTACCAAGTGATAAGAGTTCATTGAATCAATCTCATTGCTTTTCATGATTGTTTATGTTTCTGCTTCATTTTATGAATTATTATGTCCCATATCTCAATAAATGCATTAAATTTATTCTCATGTTTATATTCATGTTATATTCATGTATTTTTACCATTATCTACACTTTTGTATAAAAGAAATTTATCAAATTGTTTTAAAGAAAGCCTGAATTTACCCTCTATTTGGTCGGAAATTTGTGTTGTTTGAAAAACAAATTTTATAAAAATAATTTCCAAGAATATTATACTAATATCATATGATCATTAAGTGAAATTTTCCCCTTTTTTATTTCACTAATTTTTTAAAACAAATATTCTTTTCGTTTTCTGAATTTGAAAATGTTCTATCCATTTTAACGTGCAAAAGGAATGTTCTTTTTAGCTTATATAACATGTACATATTTCCCTTCCATAAATCTGTTGAAGAATTATTTTCTTGTTTAAAGGTTATTTTTTAAGAATTTTTTTTGGAAATATATTTTCAATGAAAATGGTTATCAAAACATTTTCAGACTTCTTTTATAAGTTTTCCAGGGAAATGGTTGTCAAAAAAATGTCAAGATTCTTTTATAAGTTGTCAAGAAAAATGGATTTCAAAAAATTTTCAATCTTTATTTATACAATTTCAGTGTTATTTAAAGTAAAATGGGTTTCAAAATGTTTTCAAGATATATTTATAAATTTTAAAAGTATTTTCAAAGGAATTATTTTTCAAAATTTTTTCAAGCTCTTTTTATAATTTTTCAAAGTATTTTCATAAAAATGATTTCCAAACCCTTTTCAAAGCTTCCTTTATAACTTTTAAAATCTATTTTCAAAAAACGATATTTAAAATATTTTAACTTATAAAATTTTTTTTCAAAGAAGAATATTTATTTTACTCAAGAAATGTTTTAAAATACCTTTTAAAATTACTTCCCCTCTAAGATAACATCCAATGGAGTTACTCATGCCTTTATGAGGTAATTTTAAAATATTTCAATTCATATTATTTCATGAAATGGATTATTTTTTATGGTAATATGTTTATGAAACTTGTTTCTATTTCATGGGTTATTTTCTTTTGAAACCCACTTCTTTTCCTGAGTTATGTTTATGATGAAATTGTTATGATAAATGTATCTTTTTCCACAGTTTATTATACGATTACATGTTTATTATACCCATTTCTTTTCATGTGTTACAATATGATTTTTATTATCTTGTGGAAAATGTATGTATGATTTAATTATGAGATGGGTGAGACCTATATCTACCTCCAATTCATTATATAATTATTTATATCTCATGCGAAAGACTAAGATGGTCATGTGAGTGAACCATGACTACTAAGATGGTATGAGGAGTGAACTCATGCTACTAAGATGGACATGAGAGTGAACCATGACTATAAATATGGTATGGGGAGTGAACCTGTACTATCAAAGTGTTCTTGGCATCAATTACATGGATACTATAGAATTCATGTTATATTCATATATGTTTTCCATAATTCCATGCTCTGTTCATATGTTATGATTTCAAGAATTATGTTCCTTATTTCCTTATGAATCATGTCTTATGAACTTCAAATATTTATGTCATGATTCATGTCTATGATATTTTACATATAGGGTATGATCTTCTATTTTCAAGATCATGTTCTCATACACTTATGCTCATGATTATGCTTACATGCCTCCCTTGTTTACCCTTATTTTGTATCTGAGCTCACCCATTTTCATGTTTCTTTACCTAGGTAATGAAGATATATATTTTTTATGATATTTATAAGAGGGGTGATAGTCATTTTGAACCTAGTGGGAGATAATTTATCTTTATCATGTACTAGTGTCTACATTTCCATGTTTCCAAAGGCACTAGACAAAATACGGTCTTTAGGAGTCTGTTTGTACAATGTTTACGTATTCTACAAAAGTTATGTTATGTTAATGTTTTGAAAAGAGAGGGTCACTATAGTATTTTCATCATTGATCATCGAAATATGGATGGTGAGTTTCGCATTCCAAAAGTCATTCACAGATAAGTGAATGTATCATATGGAAAAGGGAATGTTTCTTTCTCATGAACTTTGAGTGTAAAAACTATTTGATTATAACCTGAGTATTTATCCTGAAAATAATAGTAATCTATTTATGCCTCTTTTTCAAGGATTTGATTAATAAAGGGTAATTATAAGTGACCCTATTAGTGGAATAATTAAATTTTTCATAATTGATGAAACCTCTCCATCCAGTCATTTTTTTAGTGGGAATCAATTATACTTTATAATTTTCTATAAATGTGGTCCCTCCATTTTTTGGTACCACTTGAAATGGGATGACCCACTGACTTTTAGAGATATTAAATAATAAACTAGCATAGAGAAGTTTAAGGACTTATTTATTAAATAATTCATTCATTGGTGGTGTAAAGAATATTTTTGTATTTCTTTAATGTTTTATGTTATCATCCATATGTATTTCATGAGGGAAGATTGTAGGACTGATACCCTTTAAATAAGTAATAGTCTAGCCTATTGATGGATTCTACTATGAATAGAATTCGATCAATTTACTTTATCATTCACTCAAAATATTTTTATTTATGATGACTTTCAAGGTGTTTAAATATAAAGAGTAGTTATATCTCAGGATTGGTGGATGTGGTTTAAGCTCATGTTTTGGATTCTTTCCATGTGATGGATTCATATTGGTTAAATCATTCTTATCCAAAGGATGAACTATATTTCTTATGAATTTCACATATTATATGGATTAAATTAACTCCTCATTTTCCATATGTAAATATTTTAGACTCAGAACATCATTTTCCAACTAAACACATTCATTAATCATACCCAATAAATGATAGTCCACTATAGAGGGGTTCTGTATAGTTTTCAGTACATCAAATGTGTTGATTTCTTCTGCAAATATAAACATTAATTGTCCCTCTTAAAAAATAATGAGATCTCTATATATAAAAATTAATGGTCTTTAATGAATGGGTGGGATGTCCCAATATTATTCCATATCAAGGATAATGAAATCAATAGTTAAGTAAATTTTATCAACCTTAATAAGCACATTCTCTATTTTTATAGAGGATGATTAACAGACCAGTCCGCCATTTGAAAGGTGACCCTAGTTGGATTTAAATTATTGATGTATAGTTACTAAATAACTCCATATGGATTGTGGATTACACTATCTTCAAGGTTGCAAAAATCTATCTCAAATTGATATCATCTAATATTCCATGGTATACTGAAACTTCCATGGTCTCTTAGTTTAAGATGTATTGATTTGGGTATGACTTCTAAACATTCCATGTGCATTATGGATCTTCCCCCATCACATAATTTTATTATTTTTTTATAAAATATCTTTGATAAATATAGATTATTGGGTAATTTATGTAATGAATTCCATAAAAGTCATATTTATGTTAATCTTCTTTAAAATCCCCATGAATTTCAAAAATTGTGTTTCCAACTTCCTTTGCATCTACCATTGTGAAGATGGAGGTGGTGTGTGAAATTTCAATATTTTATTGAGGGGTTCGTCTTCAATTTATATTATCGCCTTTTTAATTTTCACATGTTCATTTTTATCTTCCCCCTCTATATCTGTCATAAATACTTTTAACAGAATGACTATATGCGATGGAATTAATTTTTTCGTAAAAAGACCATTACAATTAATATTGAGTTAAAACCTAGTGCACACCCATTTCTTCCCCCCTCATCATTATCTCCTTCTTATAAACCACCACAACGCACGAAGCCCAGGTCGAAACCATCTCTGACATATTCTATTGCAACGAATTTTCTGTAGAACCATATTTAAATCACCTTGGTATAGATTCTACATGTCACCTTTTTAATTTTTCGGGTTTTATTCATTTTATTACCTGATTTAGTTTTAAAAAACCCTATGTTTAGAAATTTATATGATTTTAATTTTATATTTGGTATTTTAATTGCTATAAATTTATTATTTCCCAATTGTATGTTAATCAAGTCTGCATGATTTATTTCGATTGATTTGTAGGTATTTTGCTAATGTTTAATTTTTATATTTGTATGTGTCTGTGTGTGTATACATTAACATGTGAATATATATATATATATATATATATTTTTATGTGTGTGTGTACAATTTTTTATATATATTTATATATGTATGTTTGTATGTATGTATGTATCCATGTATTTATAAATCTTTTATGTATTATTTCTTAACAAAATTTTCATAATATATTTGATATGTTAATATTAATTAAGGAATATTTTAATATATATATATATATATAAATATATAATACCTTCTAAATATTAATATATAATCATTTAAAAAATCATGCACGGATATATATAAATACAGACATATATATATATATATATATTTATATAAAAAACAATTCAGGTTTTTAATATATATATATATATTTATATATTAACATGTGAAAATATATATATGATTAAAAAAACGTGTAATGTTTTATATATATATATTTGCACACACACATTTATAAATGTTTTAAAAAATGTACAATCTTATATATATATATATATATCTGATATGTATATTAGTTTAAAACATGTAAAAATATATTTGATTCAGAAATCATGTGATATATATATATATATAAACATCTGAATATGTATATATAAACATTATTAAAAACCTGTATGGTTTATTATATTTATATAAATGTATATATGTTTATATAGATTTTATATGTATATTTGTTTTAAAAAAAGCTGGAATATATATAACGACCCATACTTTACATACAGTGTTATTACTTCAAAATTGAAGCATACTTATTACAACATATAACAAAACCATGAAAGGACCGTATAGGTATAGTGTCTTTAGAAACTGGGAAACATAAACAACTGGTTCATAAAGCGTCTACACTGTTTCCCATTTATTTCATCATATCTATAATCCCTTTTGGCATATCTTATATAATAACCTTCTTCCTGACCTGGGGAAAGAAAACATACAAAACGGTGAGCTCAAATGCTCAGTAAGGGTAAACAAAATAAATATCAATGACATCATATTCATAAGAACATAAAATTTTGGAAATCTTAACCTGCAAAAGAGAGCATAATTTCATAACATGGGATGAATCATAGTAGTGAAATGATGTCCCCATAATCATAACTTAAAACATGAAACTTTGTGGCATACACACATAATCATAGATAATCATTTCTTATTAGTAAAGAATCATTTCCAAGACTATCTTAGTGGACAAAGTCCATTTCTGAACCGAGTTCACTCCTCGTTTCAGTCCTGTTTCACTGAACCGATTTAACCTGCCATTCCAGCCATGTCTATATCATGAGATATAAAATCTTTACCCAATGCATTGGAGGGAGATATAGGTCCCACACATCTCATAATGATACCATTCTTATGTTTGCCACAAAATCATAAATCATACATCATTGCATAACCCATGTAATAAAAATGGGATTCTTAAGAAACATGACATCATAAAACAATTCATATAAGATAAAGAAATTCATAAAAATAATTCTATCATAACATAATTAAATCAATGTAATAATAGGGATATAAACAGAACCCTATATTATCTTATATGGAAAATAATTTTGATAAAACACTTGAACTCCATTCTTGAGGAAAATATCCTTTCTACTTCAAAAACATTTTCCTTTCTTAAAATGTCATACAATTTTAAACTAAAAAAATTGATTAAAAATAAACTTGAAAACTTGTAAAGGAATCTTCTTGGAAATTATGTTTTAAAAATCCATTCATTCAGTATAATCTAAAAAAACATTCTTCTCATACTTTTGTCGTAAATGTCAAAAAGTACCTCGAACGAAAAACGACAAAAGATTCCTTTTATATCTTTTACTAAAAACTCAACAAAGGGTAAATTTGGATATAAACTATTTTATAAGGATATAAATATTAAATATTGAGGAAACATGGATGTTGATGATAAATATTCCCCAGTAAATTCTGAAGTATAAACAATCTCGGATAAAAATTGAGATTGAGAGATTTTCCCTTACCTTAGGTCCGATTTGCTTCATAAGTGTCTGAACCACCTTTATAATGATTTAAATAATTTTATTGACTTCTTCCAGAATCATAATTATTTTTATGATATCATATATGGTCATATTCTTATCTTCTTATTAGTATTATTTCATTACTACTTGTTATGCGGGTGTTTATTACTTTTTGTTCTTATGCGTGTTTTGTCAAATAAATTCTTATTTTTCTTTTTAGGTTATAGATACCTCATTTCCAAAATGGTATTAGTGTAATATATATCATATTCATTCACTGAATTCATTTATATAATCATTATTCAATTAAGATCATGTATAACGAGTCGCATCACATCGTGGAGACGGTATTCCGTACGTACGCACGAGCGATGATATCGTTCCCATGATCATGGAATTATATTGGAATGTATGTATACTATTTCAGAATCAATGTAACATTACAATAATCATATATATAGTTTTTATTTACACCATTATACCCATCCGAGTAAGGTGGTGATGGAAAATAGATTACACCACGGCGTGGAGACGGTATTCCGTACATACGCAGGCGTGGTGATTTCATTTTCCGTAAGATGGATAGATAGTGAAATAGGGTTTTTTAATACTTATAGTAACATATTAGTATATTAGTGATACTGATGTTATTACTTCATAATGAAACAACTAAAGAAGAAGAAGTGGAAGAAGAAATAAAGATGAAAGAATAGGTAACGGGTATTACCTCTTCTTTGAAGCGCCTCTTTGAGACCTCCTCTTAGGGCACTAAAATTAGTATTTAAAGAAGACCAGGAACTCTAGGATGTTTCTAGGGAAGTGGAGAGGAGATATTGGTAGGGTTTTTCCAAGCTTGAAGGTTCAAAGTGGTATGAGGAATAGAGGGAGGAGGTTCTCCTTTATAAGGGAGGAGAGGGGCACCTTTGGAATAACTAAAAATATTATTTTATTATAAAGTCAAATTCGGTTTCTAATAGCTCCAAATTGATATATTTTGAATCTAAGGTGGGTATGGGTCGAAATAATATCATCCAATATAATTTATACAGGTTTAGATATCAATTTTAACCTTATCATTTAGATTTAACATTAAGTTAGATAATTTAACTTTTACGGTGTCTTCATGTTTTCTTACACTATAAGGTTAATAAACATACTATATCAAGCCAAACGAACACCAAGTTATTTATTATTAATATATATAACCTTATATAAGTCATTTGGCCGATCCTTAGATTTTTAGGAATAAAATAACAATTAAGAATATAGTATTTTTTTAAAAAACTATTTTATGTCAATTTTGACACTATTTGGTAATTGATTTTTGTGAAAATCATAACAGAATGATTAGTTAGAAAAAATTTAATTAAATAAATAATAACATGTCATATTAACATATAAAATTATTTTAATTCATAAAAAGTCTCAAATTACATTTATTTGGGTATTTATAACATCAATTATGTCAATATTTCATTAATAAGATAATTACTGCATCATCATTGTGTCATAAATAAATTAAATTATTTTAAGTCTAAAAATTACTAATAAAATACCATTATGTAGGAAATATTTTTAGATTTCTAAAGAATATTTATAGTCTAATTTATCTTATGTATAACCATATATTAAAAATTCTTTAGTTATTAAACTTTGATTTTTACTATTTTAACCCTTCTTTAAATAAACTGATAATAAATGTCCCAATCTAATCCAAGTGGGCCTAAGTGGTCATATTTTATTCTTAAGGTTGTTTTTGGTCGAATTAAACTTATCCAATAGAATTAGAACATGTGTTAGGGTAATAATAATATCATTTTAACCCTTAATTACCCTATTTACTTTTAACCGTGGTAAAAAAATTAAAAAGTCACTATTCACCAAAAATTATTTTCATCTCATTGAACCAAATTTTAGTCCTTGATATTAACCATATCTCTTGGATTTTCTAAATTCCACTCACAGAAGCATTAAAATTCAGTTTTAAGAAAAATTCAGTTTTTTAACTACCACTTTGTGGTTTCACTATTCATCAAAAAATGAAAGTTTCCAGAAAAATACCAAAAATTAGGCCTAAGCTATATTTGATATTATGATTTAAAAAATGATTTCTATTTTATCAAATTCAAAACATATCAGTTACATTAAATAATTTAAAAATTAATTCTCGTCGTCAAAACAAGTAGCGTGTTTTTAAGAGATAATAACTATCAAAAGATTGACACTTGTTTATGTTTGGTTTAGATGTGAAATTACATCCAATGAACAAAATTGTATTGAATTGTAAAAATATATTATAAATATACATTAAAACCACTCAAATTAATAATTTATCACTATTAATTATTTTGATTAAAAATTTTGTTTTTAATTAAAATTTAATAATTTTCACTATTCATCAGAATATGAAAGTTATCCAAAAAGTACCAAAATTTCACCCTAAGCTAATTTCTATATTCCGAATCCAAAAATGAAGTCTAGTTTCAAAAATAAAATTTACAAAATTTCAAAAAGTGGTTATTACTATTCATAACAGGTAGTTTTAATAATATTTTGATAGCATATCGTTGTTTAGTGAAACTCGGTATTGCGTACGACGCAAGATATCTAGGAAGGCCGTAGTTGCATGTAAAGCAAGACAAGCTAGTGTTTTGTGTAGTGAAAGATTTTTTTGATGATTTATATAACATAAAAACAAAATATTTCTAATAAAAGTCTCGGGTGTTACATTCGACCCCCCTTAAAATGAATTTCGCCCTCAAAATTTGTCACTTTGTAACAAAAAGATGAGGATACCTCTCCCTCATCATATCCTCAATCTCCCATGTAGCTTCTTCTAATTGGTGGTTCCTCCATAAAACTTTCACCAAGCAAGTGGTCTTTTTCCGTAGGACTTTTTCAATATGATCGATAATCTCTATCGGTTGTTCTTCATAAGAAAGATCTTGTTCCAGAGGTACAACTTCTGAGCTGAGTACATGTGAAGGGTCAGGTATGTACTTTTTCAGGAGAGATACATGGAACACATCATGAACTTGAGAGAGATTTGGTGGAAGCACCAATCAGTAAGCTACCTTTCCAACACGATCAAGTATTTCGAAATGACCGATATATCTAGGGCTCAACTTCCCCTTCTTTCCAAATCTCATGACCCTCTTCCAGGGAGATATTCGTAAGAAAACTTTATCACCCACTTCAAACTCTAGGTCTTTTCATCGGTTGTAGGCATAACGTTTTTGTCAACTCTGATCTTCTCATATGTGTTGTTGAATAGATCAGACCTTTTATTCCATCTCATCAACAAGATCAGGTCCTAATAGCTTTCTTTCCCCAACTTCATCCCAGCAAGTTGGAGTCCTGCATTTCTTTCCATAGAGAGCTTTAGAAGGAGCCATATGAATACTGGAGTGAAAGATATTATTATAAGAAAATTCCTCCAAAGGTAGGTGTTGATCCCAACCACCATTGAAATCCATAGAGCAAGACCTCAACATATCTTCTAGTGTTTGAATTGTTCTCTCAGACTGATCGTCTATCTGAGGATGATAAGCAGTGATGAAACTTAACTTTGTATCCATAGTATGCTGAAAACTTCGCCAGAACTTTGAGGTAAATCTCAGATCACGATCAGATATAATAGAAAGTGGTACTCTATGCAATCTTACCACTTCCTTTACATATATCCTGGCAAGTTGATCCAGAGAGAAATCCTCTCTAATAGCAATGAAGTGTGCAGACTTTGTAAGACAATCAACTATGACCCAGATAGCATTATTGCCTTTGGATGTTTTAGGAAGTCCTGTGACAAAGTCCATAGTGATGTTTTCTCATTTCCATTCGGGTATGGGTAATGGTTGTAACAACCCCTTATACTTCTGTCTCTCAGCTTTAACTTGCTGACAAACCAAGCATCAAGAGACATATTCTGCAACATCTCTTTTCTTTCCATCCCAACAGAAGTACTCTTTCAGGTCCCTATACATCTTCATGCTTCCAGGATGAATAGAGAAGGAAGAACTATGAGCCTCATCCAGCAGCTCCTTTAATTCTAGGATGGGAGGAACACAAACCCGATTCCTGAAATTTATTATCCCATCACAATCAAGGTTGAATTCAGGAATATTTCTTACCTTCTTTTGTAACTCTACATCTTCTTTATGTGCCTATTTAATCTTCACATGTATATATGGTTGAACATTCATTTGAGAAAGATACGATTTTCCCCCTTCCATTAAAATTCCAAGATCCATCCTTTGTAAATCCATAAATATTGGATCTTTTGTTATCCTCGTCATGGATAAGCTAGCATGGTCTTGTCGACTTAATGCATCTGCCACTTTGTTTTCTTTCCCAGGGTTGTAATGAATTGAGCAGTCGTAATCCTTAATCAGCTCCAACCATCTTCTTTGGCGCATATTCAGCTCCTTTTGTGTGAAAATATACTTTAAACTTTTATGATCAGTATAAATGTCACACCTTTCTCCATAAAGATAATGCCTCCAAATATTTTATGCAAAGATTACCGCAGCTAACTCCAAATCATGAGTTGGGTAATTTTGCTCATGGATTTTCAACTGTCGTGAGGCATAATCTATCACCATATCATTTTTCATAAGAAAACACCCCAATCCCTTCTTGGATGCATCACTGTAGATCTCAAACTTTTCTCCACTACAAGGCAGGGTGAGCACGAGTGCTCTAGATAACCTTATTTTCAACTCCTTGAAATTCTCTTCACATTCCTCCGTCCAAACAAACAAAACTCCTTTCCGAGTCAACCTGGTGAGTGGATTAGATAATCGTGAAAAATCTTTCACAAAAAGTTGATAATATCCAGCCAAACCAAGAAAACTTCGGATATCAGTTACTTTTGTTGGTCTTGACAATCTTTCGACAACCTCTGTTTTTTCTGGATCCACATATATCCCCTCTTTTGATATTATGTGACCCAAAAATGAAAATTTTTGAAGCCAAAATTCACACTTGGTAAATTTGTAATAATGCTTCTCCTTTCTCAGGGTCTTCAATATAATTCTCAAGTGATCTTCATGTTCTTCCTTGCTCTTTGAATAGACAAGAATATCGTCTATAAAGACTACCAAAAATTGATCAAGATAGTCTCTAAAGACTCTATTCATCAGATCCATGAAGATAGCAAGGGCATTAGTAAGACCAAATGGAATCACTATATATTCATAGTGTCCTTACCTTGTACGGAAAGCCGTCTTTGGTATATCCTTCCTTTTTACCCTTAATTGATGATACCCTGAACGAAGATCAATCTTGGAAAAGTATTGAGCTCCTTGTAGTTGGTCAAATAAGTCATCAATGCGCGGGAGAGGATATTTGTTCTTGATAGTGATCTTGTTAAGTTCTCGATAATCAATGCAGAGTCTCATTGATCCATCTTTCTTCTTAACAAATAGAACAGGTGCTCCCAAAGGTGACACACTAGGGCATATAAATCCTTTATCAATATTCTCTTGGAGTTTCTTCTTCAATTCCTGCAACTCAATTGGGGCCATTCTATAAGGTGTGTTTGAAATAGGCAAAGCACCCGGTACAAGTTCTATTGAAAAATCGACTTCGCGATTTGGTGGAAGACCCGACAATTCCTCTGAAAAGACATCATCAAACTCCCGTAAAATGGGCATATTATTAATCATGAGTTCCTTACCAAGCATTTGAGATAAATAACCTTCATTTAATGGAATCAAGACCCATAAGATGGAAGAAATTTCCACTGGAAGGTTATGTTCATTCTTGCATTGATAGATGATCATAGATTGATCTGGTATATGAAATGTGACTTCCCTTCTTTGGAAATTGATATGAGATCCATATAAAGAAAGCCAATCCATGCCAAGAATCACATCAAATTAAACTATAGGAAGGATCACAAGATTTTCAGGAAGCACTTTCCCACAATCTTCAATCAGAGAAGAATTATAAACTTTTGATGTGACCGTTGTGCCATTAGGGGTTGTCATAGCTAACTCAACATCTAATTGTTGAGGTAATACGGTGATACTCTTAGAAAAATCTTCAGAAATAAAAGAGTGGGTGGATCTAGAATCAAATAAAACATTTTCTACTTTAGAGTGGATGGTAAGTGTACCTTTCACCACATCATTATCGTTCTCCACATCGCTGATAAAAATTGCATGTGACATTCCTTTGTCTTTAGCCTTAATATTTTGTTGATGTCGATCATCATCAACAACCCTTGGATTTGGGCATTTATTGGCATAATTCCCCATCTCCTTGCACTTGATACATTGAAGTGTAGTAGGTTAATTCTGTGTATCCCTTCCTTTGTTTGCATCATTAGACATCTTCTTCCCATCCTTGCGGCATTCAAATGCCCGATGACCTTCCTTTCCACATTTGAAACATTTACTTGTCCCTTTAAGACAACTCCCTCCATTTTTCTTTCCACACTTTGAGCATAAGGGAAAGCTCATCTTCTTTTCAGTGTGCTCCTTAGATTTTCCTTTGAATTCCATTTTCCTCTTCTTATCAAACCCATATGACTAATGGGTTACTCCAATATCCATCTCAACTTTGAGAGCACATCAAACGATTTCCTCATAGCTATTGAAGTCCCTTATGGCTAAGGCCCTTCGAAGACTTGGTTTTAAGCCACTAAAGAATCGATCGATCTTACTCTCAGGTTGGATAATAATACCAGAAGCATACCTGGCATGTCTTGTAAAATTTGCTTCATAGGTACCAACAGATTCATCATCCTTTTGATTCAGTTCAAGAAACTCTTTCTCCATATTTTTTTGGAGAATATGGGGGAAGTACTTATTGAGAAATAAGTTCTTGAACTCATCCCATTCCATGGACTCAATTTCATCCCTTTTCCTCGTATTCTTAATAATATTCCACCATTGATCAGCTTCTCCTTCCAAACAATATACTGCTAGGATGACTTTATCATGTTCAGAACATTGAAGAACTGAAAATATCTTTTCAATAGTATTAATCCATTGTTCAGCAACTATGGATCAATAGACCCGCTGAAAGAAGGTGGACGCTGCCTCATGAAGGATTCAACAGAATGTTGCTCCTTCCTTTGCTCGTTTGGAAGTCGTACATGATTCATAGCTTGAGAAAGTTGTGTGAGCATGGCTACAAGATTTTTCTTTCCAGATCCCATAATGTTTGGTTGCTCAGGGGGACAATCATTGCATTTCCCATCGCATTCCGCATTAACATAGTTCCTTCGGGTTCCAGCCATTGACTAAAACCAAGAAGAATAGTGTGAGAAACACTAATTATAATAGGAAAAACACATAATCAAGAATAAAATTTCACTCTTAAGGCCTTATCCAAGGTTATTCATGGTCATTTCTATGACACTATGATTGTGTTCTATGCTTAGACTTATCCTTAGGATTCTTACTAAGGCTTTCACATCCTAGTTTCCAAAGGTTGACTATACCCTTCCTCTGATACCAACTATAACGACCCATACTTTACAGACAATGTTATTACTTCGAAATCAAAGCATACTTATTACAACATATAACAAAACCATGAAAGGACCGTATAGGTATAGTGTCTTTAGAAAATGGGAAACATAAACAATTGGTTCATAAAGCGTCTACACTGTCTCCCATTTATTTCATCATATCTAGAATCCCTTTTGGCATATCTTACTTAATAACGTTCTTCCTGACCTGGGGAAAGACAACATACAAAAGGGTGAGCTCAAATGCTCAGTAAGGGTAATCAAAAGCAATATCAAACACATCATATTCATAAGAACATAACATTTTGGAAATCTTAACCTAAAAAAGAGAGCATAATTTCATAACATGGGATAAATCATAGTAGTGAAATAAAATCCCAATAATCATAACTCAAAACATGAAACTTTTTGGAATACACACATAATCATAGAGAATCATTTATTATTAGTCAAGACTAATTGCCAAGACTATCTTAGTGGACAAAGTATATTTCTGAAACGAGTTCACTCCTCGTTTCAGTCATGTTTCACTGAACCGGTTTAACCTGCCGTTCCAGCCATGTCTATCTCATGAGATATAAAATCTTTACCCAATGAATTGGAGGGATATATATGTCCCACCCATCTTATAATGATACCATTCTTATGTGTACCACAAAATCATAAATCATACATAATTGCATAACCCATGAATTGAAAATGGGATTCTTAAACAACATGACATCATAAAACAATTCATATAAGATAAAGGAATTCATAAAAATAATTCTATCACAAAATAATAAAATCAATGTAATAATAGGGATAGAAACAGAGCCCTATATTATCTTAGATGGAAAATAATTTTGATAAAACACTTAAACTCTATTCTTGAGGAAAATATCCTTTCTACTTCAAAAACATTTTCCTTTCTTAACATGTCATACAATTTTAAACTAAAAAAAATTGATTAAAAATAAAATTGAAAACTTGTAAAGGAAGCTTCTTGAAAATAATGTTTTAAAATTCCATTCATTCCGTATAAGTTAAAAAAAATATTCTTCTCATACTTTTGTCGGAAAAGTCAAAAAGTACCTCGTACGAGAAATGACAAAAGATTCCTTTCCTATCTTTTACTAAAAACTCACCGAAGGGTAAAATTGGATATGAACTATTGTATAAGGATATAAATATTAAATATTTAGGAAACATGGATGGGGATTATAAATATTCCCCAGTAAATTCTAAAGTATAAACAATCTCGGATAAAAATTGAGATTGCGAGATTTTCCCTTACCTTAGGTCTGATTTGTTTCGTAAGTGTCTGAACCTCCTGTATAATGATTTAAATAATGTTATTGACTTATTCCAGAATCATACTTATTTTTATGATATCATATATGGTCATATTCTTATCTTCTTATTAGTAATATTTCCTTACTACTTGTTATTCGGGTGTTTATTACTTTTTGTTCTTATGCGTGTTTTGTCGAATAAATTCTTATTTTTCTTTTTAGGTTATAGATACCACATTTCCAGAATGGTATTAGTGTAATATATATCATATTCATTCACTCAATTCATTTATATAATCATTATGCAACGAAGATCATGTATAACGAGTCGCATCACATCGTGGAGACGGTATTCCGTACGTACGCACGAGCGATGATATCGTTCCCATGATCATGGAATTATATTGGAGTCTATGTATACTATTTCAGAATCAATATCACATTACAATAATAATATATATAGTTATTATTTACACCATTATACCCATCCGAGTAAGGTGGTGGTGGAAAATAGATTACACCACGGCGTGGAGACGGTATTCTGTACGTACGCACGCGTGGTGATTTCGTTTTCCGTAGGATGGATAGATGGTCAAATAGGGTTGTTTCATACTTATAATAACATATCAGTATATGATTGATACTGATGTTATTACTTTATAACGAAACAACTAAAGAAGAATAAGTGGAAGAAGAAATAAAGATGAAAGAATAGGTAACGGGCATTACCTCTTCTTTGAAGCGCCTCTTCGACACCTCCTCTTAGGGCACTAAAATTGGTCTTTAAAGAATACCATCACCTCTAGGATGTTTCTAGGGAAGTGGAGAGGAGATATTGGCAGGGGGTGTCCGAGATTGAAGGCTCAAAGTGGTGTGAGGAAGAGAGGGATGAGGTTTCCTTTTATAAGGGAGGAGAGGGGCACCTTTGGAATAACTAAAAATATTATTTTATTATAAAGTCAAATTCGGTTTTTAATAGCTCCAAATTGATATATTTAGAAGCTAAGGTGGGGATGGGTCGAAATCCTCTCATCCAATAGAATTTAGGCAAGTTTAGGTATCAATTTTAACCTTATCATTTAGATTTAACTTTAAGTTAGATAATTTAACTTTTACGGTGTCTTCATTTTTTCTTAAACTATAAGGTTAATAAACATACTATATCAAGAAAAACGAACCCCAAGTTATTTATTATTAATATATATAACCTTATCTAAGTCATTCGGCCGATCCTTAGATTTTTAGTAATAAAATAACAATTAATAATATAGTATTTGTTTTAAAAACTATTTTATGTCAATTTTGACACTATTTGGTAATTGATTTTTGTGAAAATCATAACAGAATGATCAGTTCGAATAAATTTAATTAAATCAATAATAACATGTCATATTAATATATAAAATTATTGTAATTCATAAAAAGTCTCAAATTACATTTATTTGGGTATTTATAACATCAATTATGTCAATATTTCATTAATAAGATAATTAATGCATCATCATTGTATCATAAATAAATTAAATTATTTTAAGTTTAAAAATTAAAAATAAAATACCATTATGTAGAAAATATTTTTATATTTCTAATGAATGTTTATAGTCGAATTTATCATATGTATAACCCTATATTAAAAATGCTTTAGTTATTAAACTTTGATTTTAACTATTTTAACCCTTCTTTAAATAAACTGATAATAAGTGTCTCAATCTAATCCAAGTGGGCCTAAATGGTCATATGTTATTTCTAAGGTTGTTTTTGGTCGAATTACACTTGTCCAATAGTATTAGAGCATGTGTTAGGGTAATAATAATATCATTTTTACCCTTAATTACCCTATTTAATTTTAACTGTGGTAAAAAAAAGTATAAAGTTACTATTCACCAAAAAATATTTTCATCTCATTGAACCACATTTTAGTCCTTGATATTAACCGTGTCTCTCAGATTTTCGAAATTCCACTCACAGAAGCGGTAAAATTATGTTTTATGAAAAATTCAGTTTTTTAACTACCACTTAGAGGTTTCACTATTCATCAAAAAAATGAAAGTTTCCAGAAAAATACCAAAACATAGGCCTAAGCTATATTTGATATGATGAATTAAAAAATGATGTCTATTTTATCAAATTCAAAACATATCAGTTACATTAACTAATTTAAAAATTAATTCTCGTCGTCAAAACAAATAGCGTGTTTTTAAGAGATAATAACTATCAAAAGATTGACACTTGTTTATGTTTGGTTTAGATGTGAAATTACATCCAATGAACAACATTGTATTGAATTGTTAAAAAATATTATAAATATACATTAAAACCACTCAAATTAATAATTTATCAGTATTAATTATTTCGATTAAAAAAGTTGTTTTTAATTAAAATTTAATAATTTTCACTATTCATCAGAATATCAAAGTTATCCGAAAAGTACCAAAATTTCACCCTAAGCTAATTTCAATATTCCGAATCCAAAAACGAAGTCCAGTTTGAAAAATAAAATTTACAAAATTTCATAAAGTGGTTATTACTATTCATAACGGCTAGTATTAATAATATTTTAATAGCATATCGTTGTTTAGTGAAACTCAGTATTGCGTACGACACAAGCTATCGAGGAAGGTCGTGGTTGCGTGTAAAGCAAGCCAAGCTAGTGTTGTGTGTAGTGAAATATTCCTTTGATGATTTATATAACATAAAAACAAAATATTTCTAATAAAAGTCTCGGGTGTTACAATATATTTGATGTATTAATATTAATTAAGAAATCATGATATAAATATATATAGTAATTATAAAAAATATAATAATAATTTAAATAATTATTAATAATTATTCAATAATTTATTATAATTAAAAACTAATTATTAAATATTATTACTAAATAGTAAATACTAGTTTTAATTACAAAATATTATAAATAATTTGAAAATTTGTGGAAATTAATGAAATCTTTAAATGAAGAAAATATAAAATACAAGTAATTGTTTAAAATTAGTAATATTTATTATTAATTCAGTTATAAATAAAAAATAATTAATATCATTTAACAGATAATTATATCAACTATAAAAAATTTAATTTTGTTAAGAAATAATAAAATATTTTTCAAACCACAAAGAAAATAAAAATAAAAATAACTATTATAAATTCACAATATTTTTTTAAATGCTTTATTAATTTAAATAATTTTTTTTATAATATGTATAAATGTTGTAATATATATTATTAATTAAATATTAAAATGACACTCTCATGTGAGATGTTATGAAACACCCAATGAACTCATAAGATATATCACACCTTGGTTAAACCCAGTATCTCAAATCTAATGGTGGTATAAAATTTCAAATATGATATACAGTTATAGTGGTACTTCAATTTTTCGTTAAAAATTATAATAAAAATAGTAAATGGAATTACCATCATGTATGATGTTGTAAGAACCCAGACCTTCTTTTCAGGTATGTTTTTTCTTTTTCTGGAGTTTTTGAGAAAATAGGAGTTTCTGGAAATTTTTGAAGTACACACCTTATACTTCGATGACGCACGAGGATGCATACTGGCCGTGTTGGGGGCAGAGACATGGTCGTGTGGGGTGATATTGAGGCTGCATAAAGCAGAGTATAGAAAAGCCTAGTACACGCCATGTACTCCAAAATTACATGTTGTGTACTTTATTTTTTTTCATTAAACGGACCAGGCTCGCGTCTGACCACCAGAATCATCTTCTTCAAGGTCCCGTTTGACCAAGAGAATTTGTACAATGCTAGAACTTCTTTGAGGCCCTAAACCTTTGTCCGTTCTCCGAATCGACTGCCAAAAATTGCGTTGGAACCACATCGGTAAACTCTTCCTTTTTCTAGAGTATCATTTCCCAATTTCTCCTCTTTTGCAAGTTATCGTGGGTTGAGTGTTTTGTGCATTTTCATAAATCTAAGATGTTCTAATGAGATTCAAGCCTCATGGTTAAATTATAACGATCTCCTAGCATCAAGGTAGGTGGTTTGTGCCTTTCCGTTCAATGTCATTGAGTATTATGCGAAAATTCCACCAATACCCATGAACGGGGTATTGCATCTTTACTGGTTTGACCCTATTAGTTTCCTGGCTTTCTTGTATGCTTGTGTAGAGGTAATTTGGTTATGTATGAGGATAATTTCTACGTTTGTATGTTTTTCCCATGGCCTTTTCTATTTATGACCTTTTGGTCTTGTTCAGCCTTTGACCGTTATACCTGCATTCCATGCCTTGTGACCGTAGGATGGAGTGTTGTTCCCTGACATGATTGTTATTCTATAGACTGGTTATCCAAGTAGATCTATAGGATTACTTTGGCCTTATAGCATTATTATGAACTAACTGGCACAGGGCCGTGAGAACCTGGTGCTATAGACTATAAGGGGATAAACCCAGTGAGCTTCCTTAGAGAGTCTTGGACATTATAGACTATAGGGGATAGACCGAGTGATCTTCCCAGAGAGTCTTGGACATTATAGACTATAGGAGGATAGACCGAGTGAGCTTCCTCATAGAGTCTTGAGATTTATAGACTATATGAGGATAGACCGAGTGAGCTTCCTCGAAGAGTATTTGTTTTGTTTGAATTTCCTTAAACCATTCCAGGATATAGGAGGAATTGACCGAGTGGGCTTCCCCAGAGAGTATGTGATCGACTAGAGGCTATAAGAGGAATTGAACGAGTGAGCTTCCTCAGAGAGTCTCTAGACTTTGTGGCTATAAGGGTAATTGACTGCATAATCTTCTTCAGAGAGACCCAGAATACCTTAGACTATAAGTGGAATTGACTGAGCATGCTTCCTTAGAGAGTCTTATAATTTCGTATGACCAAACCAGAGGGGTTAGGCTGAGTGTACAGCCCAGAGGGTGGTTAGTACTTCTTGGATAGGACCAGAGGGGATGGCTGTGAGTACTTCCTAGAGGGATTACTATTTGTGGTTAGTTGTTTACTTCACTGCTTCTTGTTGATCTATCGGTTGTTTACTCTTGTGTATCATTCTTTTTACTTCCTAATGTTTACTACTTACTGAACTATTACATACCATATACTCACTGACTATTAGGCACAGATATTTGGGTGGTTTCCTTCTGGTATTTTGTCTCACACCATGTTTAGGTCATGCTTTTGGGCCCAAACAGACTATATTGTTGCAGGTATAGACATGGGAATGTTCCCTTTTACTTCAGGTACTTGACTTGCATTGGAGCAGGAGAGCATGTGACCAAGACGAGGCATGCGATGCTGAGGATTTTCTTATCTAATTTTCTTTTTTACTTTTTCTTAGTATTGTATTCAGAATTGTGATAGTTTGGATTCTTTCCAAGACATATGAATCATGCATCCTTTCATATATATATGTGTGTGTGTGTGTGTGCTCTAGTTTTTTATTGTTTTAGTCTTGCACTGTTTACTGTTGTTGGATATTTATTGCTTCCGCTATTGTTTATTTTTTTCTCTTCGAATGTTTACTCTGCCAATGAGGGCATAGTTTCCCCACTATCACACCCAAGGCCCTTGCTGCTAGTCAGAAGCCTATGGAATTCGGGGAAATACACTTGAGGTCGTGTGACCAACTGGGTACGGAGCGCCTCTAGGTGGTTTCCAGAACCAGGTCATTACAAAGTGGTATCAGAGGATTTCTTTTCTCTTGACTTATTATTTGGAGCCTATAACCAGGGATATGATGGAATAGGTTCTTGATAATAAGTTGTGCCCGGGAGTAGCTAAACCATGAAAAGGTTAAATCCAGTCTACCTCCTTTATTGAAATTTCATCAGGTTTTTCAATTTTTAAAGTTGATTTGATTTCACCTTGATTGATTCACATGCTTTGTGTTATTGTCGTTGTTGTTATAGCGGTTCTATTTCTGTCACAACCCTATGAGATGTGGGTATGCAGTCTCCTGCATCATATAGGCACTTTTTAGTAATCACATGCCATGCATTCATACCATTCCTTCTAGGATTCATTAGATATTGCATGTTGTTGTGATAGACGTTGTGTAGATTATGCATGGTGTTGTGATATATGCTTTGATAGAATCTCGTTTGTTTGATAGAGAATTTGTTTGTATAGTACTTTTCTTAGATGGATGCCAATATTTGGTTCTTGAGGTGTTATGGGTCCTCATGGACCGGAATTTGGTGGATCAGTGCCTGGTTTCCTTGTTATAACTAGTATAAGATGCCAAGATTTGATTCGCGGGGAGTATGGGCCCTCACGGAGCAGAATTTGGCACCTTAACTCGTGTTTTCTGTGTTTTCTAGGATTCAGAGCATTTTCTAAGCTACTTCCCATAAAAACCAAGAATACACAACCTATACTTTATTAATACATGTTGTGTAGTTTTTAAACCATGTCACTAACTGTGTAGGAAGAAACATGGGGTTGTGAAAAATCATCAGGAACATGCTGTGTATGGTAAGTACAAGTTGTGTTGTAGTGACCATGTGTCTACCTGTGTGGCTAACAACACGGATGGATGAAACTTTGAATTTACACACCATGTCCTGTTATCACACATTGTGCCATGTAACATAGGTTCCCGGTCATGTCACGAACAACACGGGTCAGGGAAAACCTTCAAGTACATGCCCTGTTCTCAGGGAGCACGCCGAGTAGAGTGAACCGTGTAGATGATCGTGTAACTAACAACACAGGTTGTTGAAACCTTGTTTGGTACACGCCATGTCCTTCGTGAACACTAAGTGTAGTCTATGATTAATAGGACTATGTGGTTTAGCCGTGTAAGGAGACTCAAGCAAGCTAATAGAGTTCAAGTACACGCCGTGTGTAGGGAAAACACGTCGTGTGGTTGGGGTGTTACACGATCAGTTGTGGCAGAAGTACATGCCCATGTGAACGGATTAAAAGAACATGCCGTGTAGTTTTTATACCCATAGTGTAGTCATGTTCTGTAAAACATGAACGTTTCTTTCTCTTATTCCTCTCTTGTACTATTATGTTCTCAGTCTTTGATAATCATGATATAAGGTGTGCTTTTGAACTATTAGAATTATTCCACCGAGACGTCCTCCGGTTGTACATCAGCTGTGAGACGGTGATCCGACACTAGATACGGCCAATCAGGGACATCCTGAAGATACTCCTGCTATTCCAGCCTTGGCACTAGCAGTTATACCAGTTGCAGGCACCAATGCGTAGTTTAGGGATGAATTTCTGAGGATGATGCAGACCTTCCTGGAAGCTTCACCTCCTACCCTGTTGATGGTAGAGTTGACGTGGGTTTTCTAGTAGCCGTATCCTCCTACATTCTAAGGGGTTGGAGGACCTCAGGCTGAAGAGTCATGGATAGAGGCCACATTGACAATTTTCTAACATCTAGAGATACCTATAGAAAAGAGGGTGAATCTCACTACCTATATACTCTAGGACTCCGCCATGAGGTGGTGGGAGGTGATCTCTTATTCAATGCGCCAACAGAGTATGACTTGGGATGACTTTTGGTGCATCTTCTACGATTAATTCTACCCAAAGACCTTGAGGGCTGATCGAGCCCGAGATTTTATGAGTCTAGTGCATGGTACGATTTTTGTTATGGAGTAATCATCTCGCTTTACGGAGCTGCAGCGTTTCACGCCTATTCGAAGCGGTGATGAGTTGTTCCTTTCACACAAGTTTGAGGATGGTCTGAGGCACGAAATCTGCTCGCAGGTGAACATCTTCAGGTTTACTTCAATATCATCTATCGTAAACCAGGCGCTAATCACTAAACGCAATCTGAGGGATTATGGAGCAGTGAGCCAGGGTGGTTCGACATCTAGAGTGTGTGTTCCTCATACTGATAGCTGGAACTGCCGCAGGGAGTCTGTTCGAGGAGAGCAGGTTAGGAGGAATGCATCCTCGGCCAGCCAGGCAGTATGCTACCAATGCGGTAGGAGCGGGCATACTAGGCCTCAGTGCTAGAAAGACTCGATAGAGTGCCAGTCTTGTAGAAATATGGGCCTTCTTCAGCATTTCTGTCAGTTCTTCTCACATACAGCTTGTGGTAAGGGTTCTTTTATGACCCCACGTTTAGGGGATGCATCGCCAGTTTCCCACCAGTCTAGGAACTAGAGTTTTCCGGCCGTTCGGGCTGAGGTGGAGTTCACGGCCATTGTGGTCAGTCACCAGGTTACCAGCGATTGCAGAGTAGATCAGCTCAGAGTGGTCAGCCAGGGTCGTAGGGTCGCGGTACAGGCCAAACGTTTTCCATGGATCTGACCCATTAGAAGCTGGATCCCAACCCTTATGCAGTTCAAGGTACGATCTTAGTAGCCTCAGTTTTATCATCAAATCTTTCCAATATAGGTGCTACACATAGCTTTATCTCTATCACTGTTGTGGAGAGCCTTAGGCTCTGTATATTTTCCTCTACCGATACTTTGACGCTAGATTCACCGTTGGGGACTAGAGTGGTTAGTGTACATCAGTGTAGAGATTTCCCTCTTGAGGTTGTAGGGTGTCACTTTATATGGGACCTCTATGTCCTAGTGATGACAAACTATGATGTCATTCTCATAATGGACGGGCTAGTTCCTTTCCAAGCAGTCGTCGACTGTTATCGCCGCAGGGTGAGTTTCATATCACCAGAGGGTGGATATATTCTTCATTGGGGTGAGTGGGATGTCTAGGTGAGTCGAGCAGGACATGAGCATCATGGGATAGGAGGAGTTACATCCTAGATTGCTTGTCTATATAAGGATGACCAGGTGACTTGACAGTTATAATTTCCCCTAGTGGTGGATCGTTTCAATGATTTCTTTTGAGAGGACTTTTCAGGTTTGCCTCCAGAGCGGGAGGTAGACTTCTCGATTGAACTCATGCCAGGATCTACACCGGTTTCCATTCCTCCTTATAGGATGGCTACACCTGAGTTGTAGGAGCTCAAGAAGCAGTTGGAGGTGTTGAAGGCAAAGGGTTTCATCCAACCCAGTACATCTCCTTGGGGTTCGCATGTCCTATTTGTGAAGAAGTCAGACGACACCCTATGGATTTCTGTGGATTATCGGAAGCTAAACCAGTTGACGGTTAAGAACTGATCTCCCTCTCCGAAGATCGATGATCTCTTTGATCAGCTTCGAGGATCCCGAGTGTTCTTGAAGACTGACTTGAGATCCAGTTATCATCATTTGCGCGTTAGACCATATGATATACCTCTTACGACCTTCAGGAGTATGTATGGTCTATACGATTATATGGTTATGCCATTCGGCCTCACAAACACGCCGGTATTTTTCATGGAACTGATGAACTGGGTGTTCCATCCATACTTGGATTCCATCATGGTGGTTTTAGGGGATGGAATCTTGGTGTACCCTCACACTCAAAATGACCATGCTACCCATCTTGAGATCATTTTGAGTACACTGAGAGAGAATCATTTATATGCTAAGCTGTCAAAATTTAACTTTTGGATAGACCAGATTCACTTCTTAGGTCATGTTATCTCAGAGGAAGGAGTATCAGTAGACCCAGATAAAGTGAGATCAGTAGTTTCCTGGGAGCATCCGAAGAATGAATTTTAGGTGAGGAGCTTTCTAGGGCTTGATAGATACTACATACACTTCATACATGACTTTTCATGCTTAGCAGCACCACTGAAAGGTCTGACCAAGAAATGGGCGAAGTTCTTATGGTCAAATTATTGTGAGTCATCCTTTCAAGAGTTGAAAGGGAGGTTGACATCAGCAGCGATACTTGTCTTTCCAGATCCAGGCAAGAGCTATACTGTTTACTGCGATGCTTCAGGTATCGGGCTGGGAGTCGTGTATATACAGGGAGATGGAGTCGTTGCGTACGGGTCTCGATAGTTGAGGCCACATGAGAGGAATTACCCGACGCACGATCTGGAGTTGGTAGCTGTTGTTCATGCCTTATATTGTTGGATACATTTTCTTCTGGGAGAGCACTTTGTGGTGTTTACTGGCCACAAGACTCTCAAGTACATCTTCATTCAGCATGATCTGAATTTGAGACAGTGTAGGTGGGTCGATTATCTTCAGTCCTTTGTCTTTGAGTTTTCCTACATGCCAGGGAAAGGCAATGTTCTGGCTGATGCACTGAGCAGGAGAACATAGATACATGCAGTTCAGAAGGTCAGTAGTGAGTGGCAGCTTATGGATCTATTTTCTGAGATTCATTTGGAGGTGAAAGATAGACAAGGTTAGACTTTTATATCTTATGTATCTGTTATCTCTACTCTTCTCGATCGGGTATGGATGAGGCAACTATCAGACTCAGAAGGCCTAGTCCTGTGGGAGAGTGTGTCAGGAGAGGACCCCCTTCCTGGATGGATCGTATGAGAGGATGAGATCCTACATTTTCAGGGACGTTTATGGGTGCCGACAGATATACGCGAAGATCTAATGTGGGACTTTCATTCCACAGTTTGGGCAGTTCATCCTGGAATCGCCAAGATGTATCGTGATTTACACCGCCAGTATTGCTGGCCAGGTATGAAGAGAGATGTTTCTGGTTTTGTCATGAGGTGGTCCACTTGTTAGTAGTTGAAAGTGGGGCATCGATGAATTTTAGGTATTTTATAGTAGTTACCCATTCCCTAGTGAAAGTGGAATGACATCGTGTTAGATTTTATGAATGGTTTGCCGAGGTCTCCTCGAGGAATGACACAGTGTGGGTCATCATTGAAAGACTCACCAAGGTTGCTCACTTCTTGCCGATCAAGGAGACCTTCATTGTTGATGAGATGGGGTGGTTGTACATCCGAGAGATTTTATGTCTGCATGGAGTTCTGAACTCATTGTTTCCGACTGGGATTCACGTTTTACTTCTCTGTTCTGGAAGAGGCTTCAGAAGGCTTTGGGGACACAGGTACTTTTGAGTACAGCATACCATCCCCATATGGCTGTCCTATTCGAGCGTATGATTCAGGTTCTTGAGGATATGTTACATGCATGAATTATGGACTTTGGAGGTTCTTGGGAGAAGCATATACCTCTTGTTGAGTTTTCCTACAACAATAGTTTTCAAGTGACTATTTAGATGGCACCTTACGAGGATTTGTGTGGTAGGCCATGCCGATCACCTTTATGCAGGCTAGAGGCGGGATATTCAGCTTTGCTGGGACCTCATCTTTTTCAAGAGACCTCAGAGCAGATATAGTTGATTTGGAAGAGGATGGCTATAGCCCAGTCTTGACAGAAGTCTTATGCTGATCAGCGGAGACGACCTCTGGAGTTCGAGGTCGGGGATCAGGTTTTCCTACGTGTCGCACCGATGTTGGGATACAAGAGGATTCAGAGACGGGGTAAGCTTTCACCATGGTACATCGGGCTGTTTAAGGTGTTGGAGAGAGTTGTTCCAGTTTTCTATCAGTTTCAGTTACCTCAGAGGTACTGGGTTATGCAGGAATTCATCCATGTTTCTCAGCTCCGACGTTACTTTTCAGACCTGTCTCATGTCCTTCAACCTAAGTAGGTTGAGCTTGAAGCGGATGCATTGTTTGAGGAGCATCCTATCTGGATTGTTGATCGAAGTACAAAGGTTCTCCATGTCCGGTCTATTCCTATGGTATGGGTGCTATGGTAGCACGAGCGAGTACAGGATGAGACTTGGGAGAGGGAAGCCGATGTATGATCGCAATGGCTGGAGCTATTCGGGGATTCTTCTTCCACACTTCGTTAGGGAAATTCAGGGATATATTTTATTAATTGGGATGTCTTTAAGAACCCAGAACTTCTTTTCATGTATGTTTTTCCTTTTTCGGGAGTTTTTTAGAAAAGAGGAGTTTCTGGAAAATTTTGATGTACACGTCATGTACGTTATATGTACATGTCGTGTACTTCGATGTTGCGCGCGGCCATGTGTTGGCCATGTCCCAGAAACACACACGGTCGTGTGGGGTGATGTGGAGTCCACATAAAGCAGAGTACGGAAAGGCCTAATACATGTCGTGTACTCCAAAATTTTATGTCGTGTACCTTATTTTTTTCATTAAACGGATCGGGCTCGCGTCTGACTTCTAGAATCATCTTCTTCTAGGTCCCGTTTGACCGAGAGAAGCCGTACGGCGCCTGAACTTCTCCGATCCCCCGAACCTCTGTCCGTTCTCCGAATCAACAACCATCAATTGCACTAGAACTTCAACAGTATTTTCTTCCATCTTCTAGAGCATCGTTTACCAATTCCTCATATTTTGAATGTTATCGTGCGTTGAGCGTTTTTTGCGTTTTCATAGATCTATGATGTTCTAAGGATATTCAAGCCTCATGTTTAATGTATATCGATCTCCTAGCATCAAGGTATGTGTTTTGTGCCTTTCCGTTCAATGTCCTTCAGTATTATGCAAAAATTCCACCAATACCCATGAACGTGGTATTGCGTGTTTACCGTTTAGCCCCTGTTGATTTCCTGCCTTGATTGTATTCTTTTGTAGAGGTAATTTGGTTATGTATGAGGATAATTTCTTTTCTTGGATGTTTTTCCCATGAATTTTTTCTATTTAAGGACTTTTGATCTTGTTCAGCCTTTGGCCGTTACACCTGTTTTCCATGCCTTATGACTGTTGGATAGAGTGTTGTTCCCTGAAATGCATGTTTTGTTGTAGACTGGTTAGCCAAGTAGCTGTTTTGGTTTACTTTGGCCTTAAGGCACTATTACGAACTAACTAGCTCAGGGTCGTGAGAACCTGGTGCTATAGACTATAAGGGGATAGACAGAGTGAGCTTCCTCAGAGAGTCTTGGACATTATATACTATAGGGGATAGATCGAGTGAGATTCCCAGAGAGTCTTGGACATTATAGACTACAGGACGATAGACCGAGTGAGCTTCTTCAGAGAGTCTTGAGCATTATAGACAATACGGGGATAGACCGAGTGAGCTTCCTCAGAGAGTTTTGGTTTTGTTTGAATTTCCTTAAACCATTCCAGGCTATAGGAGGAATTGACTGAGTGAGCTACTTCAGAGTGTCTGTGATCGACCTGAGGCTATAAGTGGAATTGACTGAGTGAGCTTCCTCATAGAGCCTCTAGAATTTGGGCCTATAATTGGAATTGATCACATGATATTCCTCAGAGAGTCCCAGAATACCTTAGACTATAAGGGGAATTGACTGATCGTGCTTCCTCCGAGAGTCATATAATTTCGTATGACCAAACCAGAGGGGTTAGGCTGAGTGTACTACCAAGAGAGTGGTTGGTACTTCTTGGTTAGGACCAGAGGGGATGGCTATGAGTACTTACCAGATGGATTCATGTTTATGGTTCGCTATTTTCTTCAGTGCTACGTGTGGATCAGTGGGTTGTTTACTGTTGTGTATCATCCTATTTACCACCTACTGTTTACTGCTTATTGTACTATTACCTACCATATACTCACTGACTGTTAGGCACAGATCTTTGGGTGGTTGCATACTAGGATTTAGTCTTACACCCTGTTTGGGTCATGATTTTGGGCCCAAAAAGATTATATTGTTATAGGTATAAACAAGGGAAAACGCCCATCTACTTCAGGTACTTGACTTGCATTGGAGGAGGAGAGCATGTGACCAAGTCGAGGATTGCGATGTTGAGGAGTTTCTTATCTGTTTTTATTCTGTAATTTGGCTTAGTAATGTATTCAACATTATGACTTATTTGGCTGCTTTCCTAGACATATGTATCATGCATCCTTTCATATATATGTGTGTGTTCTCTAGTTTTTTATTGTTTTATTCTTCCACTGTTTACTTTTGTTGGATATTTACTGCTTATGCTATTGTTTATTGTTTTCTCTTCCATTGTGTACTCCGCCATTGAGGGAATAGTTTCCCCACTATCACACCCAAGGCCCTCGCTACTAGTCAAAAGCCTATGGAATTTGGGGAAATGTGTTTGAAGCCATGTGACCAACTGGGTACAGAGCGCCTCTGGGTGGCTTCCAGAACTGGGGCGTTACAAATGTAACAAAACTCTTGATGCACAAAAAATGTTATGTCATGTCTAAGGTAAACCACATATCCCAGACCTAACGGTGGTCTCATATTTCTCATATGACATGTAGTTTTATAGATACATAAATTTTTTATAAGAAATTATAATAAAAATATTAAATGAATTCCTCTCACGTGTCATGTAACCAAACGCCCAATGTACACACATATTATGTCACACCTAGATTAATCTCAATATCCCTAATCTAAAAATGGCCTCATAACTCTGACATGATACACCATTACAAATATATTTCAATTTATTTTATAAAATGATAATAAAAATATTAAATGGAATTACCATTGTGCGTGATGTTACCAAACTCTCAATGCACAAAAAAAGTTATGTCATGTATAGGGTAAACCACATATTCTGGACCTAATGGCAGTCTCTAATTTACACAAAATACACAGTTTGAGAGATACAATAAATTTTTATAATAAAGTATATTAAAAATATTAAATTAATTACTCTCACGTGTCATGCAACCAAATCCATGATGCACACAAATGTTACCTCACAGCTAGGGTAAACATAGCATCCCTGATATAATGGTGGTCTCATATTTCTGATACGATTCACCATTATGTATACACATTAATTTTTTACAAAAAAAATATAATAAAAAATACATAATGGACTTACCTTTATGTGTGGTGTTAATAAACTCTCAACGTGCTAAAATGTTAGGTCACACATACGGTAAACCCCACATCCTAGAATTAATGGTGGTCTCATATTTCTTATATGAGACATCGTTCAGGAGATATTATATTATTTTAAAGAATATTGTCTGTATGATATTGTATATTTATTGTTTTTATTCTATCTACGGTGAGCCTCTATGAGCCCCAGAATCCCTTGCTAACCCAACACCTCACTCTGATCATATTCCATAGAATATTTCAAGGTTTAAAAATATAATAATAATTTTTAATTATTCAAAATGACCCGTAAAATTTATTTTTATTCCTATTTTTTTATATAACTATTGACTCAAGAAGTACACATCATTTTATATTATGCGACCAGGATTGGTTAAATCAACACAAAAATACCAATGTTTCTAGTATAAATTATGTCTTTATTGAAGGTGATAAAACATTTATATCATTTGAATCATTAAATTCAAAAAAATAATTAATTAATATTATTACTAAATAGTAAATACTAGTGTTAATTACAAAATATTATAAATAATTTAAAAATTTGAGGAAATTAATGAAATATATAAATGAAGAAAATATAAAATACAAGAAATTGTGAAAAATTAGGAATATTTATTATTAATTCAGTTATAAATAAGAAATAATTAATATTATTTAACAGATAATTATATCAACTATAAAAATTTTAATTTTGTTAAGAAATACTAAAATATTTGTCAAACCCCAAAAAAAATTAAAATAAAAATAACTATTATAAATTCACAATATTTTTTAAATGATTTATTAATTTAAATAATTTTTTATTAATAATATGTATAAATATTGTAATATATATTATTAATTAAATATTAAAATGACACTCTCGTGTGAGATTTTATGAAACACCCAATGAACTCATAAGATATATCACACCTTGGTTAAACCCAATATCTCAAATCTAATGGTGGTCTCAAATTTCAAATATGATATACAGTTATAGAGGTACTTCAATTTTTTGTTAAAAATTATAATAAAAATGGTAAATGGAATTACCATCATGTATGATGTTATAAGAACCCAGACCTTCTTTTTAGGTATGTTTTTTCTTTTTCTGGAGTTTTTAGAAAATAAGAGTTTCTGTAAATTTTTGAAGTACACACCTTGTACTTCGATGATGCACGAGGCTACGTATTGGCCGTGTTAGGGCCAAACACATGGTCGTGTGGGGTGATATTGAGGCCGCTTAAAGAAGAGTATATAAAATCCTAGTACACGCCATGTACTCCAAAAGTACATGTCGTGTACTTTATTTTTTTCATTAAAGGGATCGGGCTCGCGTCTGACCACCAGAATCGTCTTCTTCTAGGTCCCGTTTGACCGAGAGAAGTCGTATGACACTAGAAATTCTTTGAGCCCCCGAACCTTTGTCCGTTATCCGAATTGTCTGTTGTCAATTGCGTTGGAACCGCATCGCTAAACTCTTCCTTTTTCTATAGTATCATTTCCCAATTTCTCCTCTTTTGCAAGTTATCGTGGGTTGAGTGTTTTGTGCATTTTCATAAATCTACGATGTTCTAAGGAGATTCAAGCCTCATGGTTAAATTATATTGATCTACTAGCATCAAGGTAGGTGGTTTGTGCCTTTCTGTTCTATTTCATTGAGTATTATGCGCAAATTCCACCAATACCCGTGAACACGGTATTGCGTCTTTAATGTTTTGCCCCTATTAGTTTCCTACCTTGCTTGTATTCTTGTGTAGAGGTAATTTGGTTATTTATGAGGATAATTTCTATGTTTGGATGTTTTTACAATGGCTTTTTCAATTTATGACTTTTTGGTCTTGTGCAGCCTTTGACCGTTATACCTGCATTCCATGCCTTGTGACCGTAGGATGGATTGTTGTTCCCAGACATGCTTTTTATGCTGTATACTAGTTATCCAAGTAGATCTATAGGTTTACATGGGACTTATAGCATTATTATGCATTGACTGGCACATGGTCGTGAGAACCTGATGCTATAGACTATAAGGGGATAAACCCAGTGAGCTTCCTTAGAGAGTCTTGGACATTATAGAATATAGGGGATATACTGATTGATCTTCCCAGAGAGTCTTGGACATTATAGACTATAGCAGGATAGACCGGGTGAGCTTCCTCATAGAGTCTTGATCTTTATAGACTATACGAGGATAGACTGAGTGAGCTTCCTCGGAGAGTCTTTGTTTTGTTTGAATTTCCTTAAACCATTCCAGGCTATAGGAGGAATTGACCGAGTGAGCATCCCCAGAGAGTCTGTGATTGACCAGAGGCTATAAGAGGAATTCAACGAGTGATATTCCTCAGAGAGTCTCTAGACTTTGGGGATATATGGGGAATTGACCGCATGATATTCTGCAGAGAGTCCCAGAATACCTCAGACTATAAGTGGAATTGACTGAGCGTGCTTCCTCAGAGAGTCTTATAATTTTGTATGACCAAACCAAAGGGGTTAGGCTGAGTATACAGCCCAGAGGGTGGTTAGTACTTCTTGGATAGGACATGAGGGGATGTCTATGAGTACTTCCCAGAGGAATTCCTATTTATGGTTAGTTGTTTACTTCACTGATACTTGTTGATCTATCAGCTGTTTACTGTTGTGTATCATCCTTTTTAATTCCAATTGTTTACTACTTACTGAACTATTACCTACCATATACTCACTAACTATTAGGCACATATCTTTGGGTGGTTTCCTTCTGGTATTTTGTCTCACACCATGTTTAGGTCATGCTTTTAGGCCCAAACAGACTATATTGTTGCGGGTATAGACATGAGAATGTGCCCTTTTACTTCAGGTACTTGACTTGAATTGGAGAAGGAGAGCATGGGACCAAGATGAGGCATGCGATACTGAATAGTTGCTTATCTATTTTTCCTTTTTACTTTTGCTGATTACTGTATTCAGCATTGTGATAGTTTGGATGCTTTCCAAGACATATGTATCATGCATCCTTTCATATATATATATATGTGTGTGTGTGTGTGTGTGTGTGTTCTCTAGTTGTTTATTGTTTTATTCTTGCTCTGTTTACTATTGTTGGATATTTATTGCTTCCGCTATTGTTTATTTTTTTCTCTTCCACTGTTTACTATGCCAATGAGGGCATAGTTTCCCCACTATCACACACAAGTCCCTTGCTGCTAGTCGGCAGCCTATGGCGTTTGGGGAAATACGCTTGAGGTTGTGTGACCAACTAGGTACGGAGCGCCTATGGGTGGCTTCCGAAACCAGGGCATTACAAAGTGGTATCAGAGAATTTCTTTTCTCTTGACTTATTGTTTGGAGCCTATAACAAGTGATAGGATGGAATAGGTTCTTGATAATAAGTTGTGCCTGAGAGTAGCTAACCCTTGAAAAGGGAAAATCCAGTCTACCTCCTTTATTAAAATTTCATCAGGTTTTGCAATTTTTAAAGTTGATTTGATTTCACCTTGAGTGATTCACATGCTTTGTGTTGTTACCGTTGTTGTTATAGCGGTTCTATTTCTGTAGTAACCCTATGAGATGTGTGTATGCAGTCTCATGCATCATATAGGCACTTGTTAGTAATCACAAGCCATTCATTCTTACCATGCCATCTAGGATTCATTAGATATTGTATGTTGTTGTGATAGATGTTGTGTAGATCATGCATGATGTTGTGATAGATGCTTTGATAGAATCTCCTCTGTTTGATAGAGAATTTGTTTGTATAGTACTTTGTTTATATGGACGCCAAACTTTGGTTCTTGAGGTGTTATGGGTCATCATGGACTGGAATTTGGTGGATCATTTCCTGTATGCCTTGTTATAACTAGTATATGATGCCAAGATTTGATTCGCAGGGAGTATGGCCCCTCACGGAGTGAAATTTGGCAACTTAACTCTTATTTTCTGTGTTTTCTGGGATTCAGAGCAGTTTCTGAGCTACTGCATAGAAAAACCCAGAATACACAACCTTTACTTTATTAATACACACTGTGCAGTTTTCAAACCGTGTCACTGACTGTGTGGGAAGAAACATGGGGTTGTGAAAAATCATCAGGAACATGCTGTGTACGGTAAGTACACGCCGTGTTGTAGTGACTGTGTGTCTACCCGTGTCGCAAACAACACAGATGGATGAAACTTTGACTTTACACACCATGTCCTGTTATCACACACCGTGCCATGTAACCTAAGTGCCTGGTCATGTCACGAACAACACGGGTCGGGGAAAACCTTCAAGTACACGCCATGTTCTCAGGGAGCACACCATGTAGAGTGAACCATGTATCCGGCCATGTAATTGAAAACACGGGTCTTTGAAACCTAGTCTGGTACACGCCATGTCCTTCGTGAACACTAAGTGTATTCTACGATTAAGAGTACTATGTTCTTTATCCATGTAAGGAGACTCGAGCAGGGGAATAGAGTTCTAGAACACACCGTGTGTGGGGAAAACACACCGTGTGGTTGGGGGGTTACATGACCAGTTGTGGAAGAAGTACACCCCCATGTGAATGGATTAAAAGAACATTCCATGTAGTTTTTATACACTCCGTGTAGTTATGTTTTGTAAAACATGAATGTTTCTTTCTCCTGTTCCCCTCTTGTACTATTATGTTCTCAGTCTTTGATAATCATGATCTAAGGTGCTTTTGAACTTTTCGAATTATGCCACCGAGATTTCCTCTGGTTGTACATCAGCAGCAAGACGGTGATCTGACACTAGATATTGCCAATCAGGGACCTCCTACAGATCCTCCTACTGTGCCAGCCTTGGCACCAGCAGTTATACCAGTTGCAGGAACCAATGTGTAGTTTAGGGAAGACTTTCTGAGGATGATGCAAACCTTCCAGGGAGCTTCACCTCTTGACCTGTTGATGGTAGAGTTGACATGGGTTTTCCAGCAACCGTATCCTCCTACTTTCTAAGGGGATGGAGGACCTCAGGCTATAGAGTCATGGATAGAGGCCACACTGACAATTTTCAAGCATCTGGAGATACCTCCAGAAAAGAGGGTGAATCTCACTACCTATATGCTCCAAGACTCCACCAAGAGGAGGTGGGAGGTGATCTCTCATTCAAGGCACCAATAGAGTATGACTTGGGATGACTTTTGGTGCATCTTCTACGATTACTTATACCCAGAGACCTTGAGGGCCGATCGAGCCTGGGAGTTTATGAGTCTGGTGTAGGGTGATATTTTTTGTTATGGAGTACTCATCTCTCTTTACTGAGCTGTAATGTTTCACGCCTATTTGAGGAGGCGATGAGTTGTTCCTTGCACAAATGTTAGAGGATGGTCTGAGTCATGAAATCTGCTCACAGGTGAACATCTTCAGGTTTACTACGATATCATCTATCATCAACCAGGCACTAATCACTAAGCATAATCTCAGGGATTATGGAGCAGTGATCCAGGTAGGTTCGACATCTAAAGTATGTGTTCCTCATACTGATAGTTGTAAGCGCCCCAGGGAGTCTATTCGAGGAGAGCAGGGTAGGAGTAATGTATCCTCGGTTAGCCAGGTAGTATGCTACCAATGTGGGAGGAGTGGGCATACTAGGCCTCAGTGCCAGAGAGACTCGATAGAGTTCTGATCTTGTAGAAATATGGGCCATCTTCAGCGTTTCTGTCAGTTATTCTCACCTAAATCTTGTGGTAAGGGTTCTTTTATGACCCCACATTTAGGGGATGCATCGTCAGTTTCTCACCATTCTGGGAACTAGAGTTTCCTGGCCGTTCGGGCTGAGGTGGAGGTCACGACCATTGTGGTCAGTCACCAGGTTACCAGCGACTGTAGAGTGGATCAGCTCAGAGTGGTCAGCTAGGGTCGTAGGGCCACGGTACAGGACAAACTTTTACCATGGATCTGACCCATTAGAAGCTGGATCCCAACCCTTATACAGTTCAAGGTACGATCTTAGTATCTCATTTTTATCTTCATCTCTTTCCGATAAGGGTTCTACACATAGCTTTATCTCTATCACTATTGTAGAGAGCCTTGGGCTCTGTATATTTTCCTCTACTGATACTTTGATGCTAGACTCACCATTGGGGACTAGAGCAGTTAGTGTATGTCAGTGCAGAGATTTCTCTCTTGAGGTTGCAGGGTGTCACTCATATGGGACCTCTATGTCCCAGTGTTGACGAACTATGATGTCATTCTCAGAATGGACAGTCTAGTTCCTTTCCAGGCAGTCGTCGACTATTATCACCATAGGGTGAGTTTCGTATCACCAGATGGTGGATATTTTCTTCATATGGGTGAGTGGGATGTCCAGGTGAGTCGAGTAGGACCCGAGCATCCTGGGATAGGAGGAGTTACAACCTAGATTGCTAGTCTATATATGGATGACCAGGTGACTTCACAGTTAGACATTCCTCTAGTGGTGGATTGTTTCAGAGATTTATTTCGAGAGGAATTTTCAGGTTTGCCTCCAGAGCGTGAGGTATAATTCTCGATTGAACTCATGCCAGGAGCTGCACAAGTTTCCATTCATCCTTATAGGATGGCTACACCTGAGTTTCAAGAGCTCAAGAAGCAGTTGGAGGAGTTGCAGGCAAAGGTTTTCATCCGACCCAGTACTTCTCCTTGGGGTTCTCTTGACCTATTTGTAAAGAAGGAAGACGACACCCTATGGATTTATGTGGATTATCGGAAGATAAACCAGTTGACGATCAAGAACCGATATCCCTTTCCGAAGATATATGATCTCTTTGATCAGCTTCGAGGAGCCCGAGTGTTCTTGAAGATTGACTTAAGATCCAGTTATCATCAGTTGTGCGTTAGACCATCTGATATAACTCTTACGACCTTCAGAAGTATGTATGGTCTAAATGAGTATATGGTTATGCCATTCGGCCTCACGAATGAACTGGTAATTTTCATGGCACTGATGAACTGGGTGTTCCATCCATACTTGGATTCCTTCGTGGTGGTTTTCGGGGATGACATCTTGGTGTACTCTCACACTCAACATGACAATGCTACCCATCTTGAGATCGTTTTGAATACACTGAGAGAGCATCATTTATATGCTAAGATATTGAAATTTAACTTTTGGATAGACTAGATTCACTTCTTGGGTCATATTATCTCAGAGGAAGGAGTATCAGTAGACCCAGATAAAGTGAGAGCAGTAGTTTCCAGGGAGAATCTGAAGAACAAATTTTAGGTGAGGAGTTTTCTAGGGCTCGATGGATAATACATACACTTCATACAAGACCTTTCATGCTTAGCAGCGCCACTGAAATGTCTGACCATGAAAGGGGTGATGTTATTATGGTCAAATTATTGTGAGTCAGCCTTTCTAGAGTTGAAAGGGAGGTTTACATCAGCACCGATACTAGTCTTTCCAGAGATAAGAAAGAGCTACACTGTTTACTGCGATGCTTCAGGTATCAGGCTAGGAGTCGTGCATATGCTGGGAGATGGATTCGTTGCGTACAGGTCTCGATAGTTGAGTCCACATGAGAGGAATTACCCGACACACGATCTGGAGTTGGTAGCTGTTGTTCATGCCTTATGTTGTTGGAGACATTTTCTTCTGGGAGATCACTTTGTGGTGTTTACCAGCCACAAGACTCTCAAGTACATATTCATTTAGCGTGATCTGAATTTGAGATAGTGCATGTGGGTCGAGTATCTTCAGTCCTTTGACTTTGAGTTTTCCTACACGCCTGGGAAAGGCAATGTTGTGGCTAATGCATTGAGGAGGTGAACATGGATACATGCAGTTTAGGAGGCCAGCAGTGAGTGGAAGATTATGGATCTATTTTCTAAGATGCATTTGGAGGTGAAATATAGACAGAGTTAGACTTTTATATCTTATGTAGTTGTTACCTCTACTCTTCTCGATCAGGTACAGATGAGGGAACTATCAGACTCAGAAGGCCTAGTCCTGTGGGAGAGTGTGTCAGGAGAGGACCCTCTTCCTGGATGGATCTTAAGATAGGATTATATATTGCATTTCCAGGGACGTGTATGGGTACCAACAGACATACGTGAAGAGATGATGTGGGACTTTCATTCCACATTTTGGGCAGTTCATCCTGGCGTCACCAAGATGTATCTTGATTTACACCAGCAGTATTGGTGACCAGGTACAAAGAGAGATGTTCCTAATTTTTTCATGAGGTGTTTCACTTTTCAGTAGGTGAAAGCGGGGCATCAGTAACTTGTAGGTCTTTTATAGTAGTTACCCATTCCCTAGTGGAAGTGGAATGACATCGTGTTAGATTTTGTGACCGGTTTTCCGAGGTCTCCTCGAGGAACAACACAGTTTGGGTCATCATTGAAAGACTCATGAAGGTTGCTCACTTCTTGCTGATCAAGGAGACCTTCAGTGTTGATGAGATGGGGTGGTTGTACATCTGAGAGATTTTATGTCTTCATGGAGTTCTGAACTCATTGTTTTCGACTGGGATTCATGTTTTACTTCTCGGTTCTAGAAGAGGCTTCATAAGGCTTTGGGAACACAGGTACTTTTGAGTACAGCATACCATCCCTAGATGGATGGACTGTTCAAGCATATGATTCAGGTTCTAGAGGATATGATACATGCATGCATCATGGACTTTGGAGGTTCTTGGGAGAACCATATACCTCTTGTAGTGTTTGCCTACAACGATAGTTTTCAAGTGTCTATTCAGATGGCACCTTATGAGGCTTTGTGCGGTAGGCCATGCTGATCACCTTTATGCAGGCTGGAGGTGGGAGAGGTAGCTTTGAGGGGACCTCATCTTTTTCAGGAGACCTCAGATCAGATAGAGTTGATTTGGAAGAGGATGGATATAGAATAGTCTTGATAGAAGTCTTATGCTGATCAGCGGAGACGACCTCTGGAGTTAGAAGTCGGGGATTAGGTTTTCCTGCGTGTCACACCGAGGTTGGGAAACAAGAGGATTCAGAGACAGGGTAAGCTTTCACCATGGTACGTTGGGCCATTTGAGGTGTTGGAGAGAGTTGGTCTAGTTTCCTATCAGTTGAAATTACCTCAGAGGTACCGGGATATGCACGACGTCTTCCACGTTTCTTTGCTCCGACGTTACTTTTCTGACCTGTCTCATGTCCTTCAACCTGAGGAGGTTGAGCTCGAAGCGGATGCATCATTTGGGGAGCATCCTATCTAGATTTTTGATCGTAGTACAAAGTTTCTCCATGGCCAGTCTATTCCTCTGGTACGGGTGCTATGGAAGCACGAGTAAGTACAGGATGAGACTTGGGAGAGGGAAGTCGATGTACGATCGCAGTGGCTAGAGCTGTTCGGGGATTCTTCTTCCACACTTTGCTAGGGAAATTTGGGGACAAATTTTATTAAGGGGGGATGTTTTTAAGAACACAGACCTTCATTTCATGTATGTTTTACTTTTTCTGGAGTTTTTGAGAAAATAGGAGTTTCTGGAAATTTTTGATGTACACGTCGTGTACTTTATAAGTACATGTCGTGTACTTCGATGCTGCGCGAGGCCATGTGCTGGCCGTGTCTCGGAAACACACATGGTCGTGTGGGGTGATGTGGAGGCCACATAAAGTGGAGTACGGAATAGCCTAATACATGCCTTGTACTCCAAAAGTACATGTCGTGTACTTTCCTTTTTTCATTAAACGGATTGGGCTCACGTTTGACATCCAGAATCATCTTCTTCTAGGTCCCGTTTGACCGAGAGAAGTCTTACAGCGCCGAAACTTCTCCGAGCCCCCGAAACTCTATCCTTTCTCCGAATCGACTTCCATCAATTGAGCTAGAACCGCAACAGTATGTTCTTCCTTCTTCTAGAGCATCGTTTCCCAATTTCTCATATTTTGAATGTTATTGTGGGTTCAGCATTTTGTGAGTTTTCATAGATCTGTGATCTTCTAAGGAGATTCAAGCCTCATGGTTAAAGTATATCGATCTCCTAGCATCAAGGTATGTGTTTTGTGCCTTTACGTTCAAATTCCATCAGTATTATTCACAAATTCCACCAATACCCATGAACGTGGTATTGCGTGTTTACTATTTTTCCCCTATTGATTTCCTGCCTTTCATGTATTCTTGTGTAGAGGTAATTTGTTTATGTATGAGGATAATTGCTTTGCTTGGATTTTTTTCCCATGCATTTTTCTATTTACGACCTTTTGGTCTTGTTCAGCCTTTGGCCGTTACATCTGTTTTCCATTCCTTATGATCGCTGGATAGAGTGTTGTTCCCTGACATGCTTGTTTTGCTATAGACTGGTTAGCCAAGTAGTTGTTTTGTTTTACTTTTTCCTTAAATCATTATTATGAACTAACTGGCTCGGGGTCATGAGAACCTGGGGCTATAGACTATAAGGGGATAGACCGAGTGAGATTCCTCAGAGAGTCTTAGACATTATAGACTATAGGGGATAGACCGAGTTAGATTCCCAGAGAGTCTTGGACATTATAGACTATAGGAGGATAGACTGAGTGAGGTTCCTCAGAGATTCTTGAGCTTTATAGACTATACGGGGATAGACCAAGTGAGCTTCCTCAGGGAGTTTTGGTTTTGTTTGAATTTCCTTAAACCATTCCAGGATATATGAGGAATTGACTGAGTGAGCTGCCTTAGAGAGTCTATGATCAACCTGAGTCTATAAGAGGAATTGACCGAGTGAGCTTTCTCAGAGAGTCTCTAGACTTTGGGGCTATAATGGGAATTGATCTGTGATATTCCTGATAGAGTCCCAGAATACATTAGACTATAAGGGGAATTGACTGAGCATGCTTCCTCCAAGAGTCTTATAATTTCATATGACCAAACCAGAGGGGTTAGGCTGAGTGTACTTCCCAGAGGGTGGTTGGTACTTCTTGGTTAGGACTAGAGGGGATGGTTGTGATTACTTCCCAGAGGGATTCTTGTTTATGGTTAGATATTTTCTTCACTGCTACTTGTGAATCTGTGGGTTGTTTACGGTTGTGTATCATCCTGTTTACTGCCTATTGTTTACTGCTTACTGTACTATTACCTGCCATATACTCACTGACTTCTAGGCACATATCTTTCGGTGGTTTCCTACTAGGATTTAGTCTTACACCCTGTTTGGGTCATGATTTTGGGCCCAAAAAAGATTATATTGTTATGGGTATAGACAAGGGAAAACACCCTTCTACTTCAGTTACATGACTTGCATTGGAGCAGGGGAGCATGGGACCAAGTCGAGGATTGCGATGCTGAGGAGTTGCTTATCTGTTTTTATTTTGTACTTTGTCTTAGTATTGTATTCATCATTATGACTTGTTTGGATACTTTCCTAGACATATGTATCATGAATCCTTTCTTATATATATGTGTGTTCTCCAGTTGTTTATTATTTTAGTCTTCCACTGTTTACTGTTGTTGGATATTTACTGCTTTTTCTATTGTTTATTGTTTTCTCTTCCATTGTTTACTCCGCCAATGAGGGAATAGTTTCCCCACTATCACACCCAAGTCCCTCGCTGCTAGTCAGAAGCCTATGGAATTTGGGGAAATGTGTTTGAAGCCATGTGACCAACTGGGTACAGAGCGCCTCTAGGTGGCTTCTGGAACTGGGGCATTACAGATGTAACCAAACTCTCGATGCACAAAAATGTTATGTCATGTCTAAGGTAGACCACACATCCCATACCTAACGGTGGTCTCAGATTTCTCATATGATATGTAGTTTTATAGATACATAATTTTTTTATATGAAATTATAATAAAAATATTAAATGAATTCCTCTCACGTGTCATGTGACCAAACACCTGATATACACACATAATATGTCGCACATAGAGTAATCTCAATATCCCTAATCTAAAAATGGCCTCATAACTCTGACACGATACACCATTACAAATATATTTCAATGTTTTTTCTAAAATGATATTAAAAATAGTAAATATAATTACCATTGTGCGTGATGTTACCAAACTCTCAACGCACAATAATTTTATGTCATGTCTACGGTAAACCACATATTCTGGACCTAATGGCGGTCTCTAATTTACATAAAATACACAGTTTGAGAGATACAATAATTTTTTATAATAAAGTATATTAAAAATGTTAAACTAATTACTCTCACGTGTCATGCAACCAAATCCATGATGCGCACAAATGTTACCTCGCACCTAGGGTAAACATAGCATCCCTGATATAATGTTGGTCTCATATTTTTTATACGATACACCATTATGGATACACATTAATAATTTACAAAACAAATACAATAAAAATACATAATGGACTTACCTTTATGCGTGGTGTTAATAAACTCTCAACGTGCTAAAATGTTAGGTCACACGTATGGTAAAACCCACATCCTAGAATTAATGGTGGTCTCATATTTCTTATATGAGACATCGTTCATGAGAAATTATATTATTTTAAAAAATATTCTGTGTCTGATATTTTATATTTAATGTTTTTATTCTATCTACGGCGAGACTCTATGAGCCCCAGAATACCTTGCTAACCCAACACCTCACTCTGATCATGTTCCATAGAATATTTCAAGGTGTAAAAATATAATAATATTTTTTAATTATTCAAAATAACCCATAAAATTTATTATTCTTCCTATTTTTTTATATAACTATAGACTCAAGAAGTACAAATCATTTTCTATTATGCGACCAGGATTGGTTAAATCAACACAAAAATACCAATGGTTCTAGTATAAATTATGTCTATATTGAAGGTGATAAAACATTAATATCATTTGAATCATTGAATTCATATTTTGTTTATGAAGGAACATTTAAATGTCCATAACAGAAATGATATCTTAAAGATTCAAAATGTTTGACAATGTTAGTCTTCAACAATTGTATTTTAGTTTTCAAAAGGATTATATTTTTTGATATCAACATGGTGATATTTTTTGTTGAAAAAAAAATTTGTTTCAGATCATTCATTTCAAAATATAATACATGAGGCCAATGGTCTGTCTATTCTAGAATCAAAAATTTAGAATGATATTTGAAATCCTGAATCATTACCTTCTTAGTTTTACAATTTATTGAAATATTCTTAGGAGCCCATATATCCATGATGTGAGAGGAGAAAACATAAACTAATTACAAAATTTATATCTATTAAATCATATTTTGGAATGTCAAAGAGTTTTTCAATTAGATATTATTATTAGTGAAATCATTTTTTCCTGACAGAAATACATTACCTATAAGTTTTTTAGAAAGTAAGAGTTCAGACCATAATTTCAATCTTAGTTAACAGAAGATTCATGAGTGTTAAAATGGTTGCATATTATAATATGATGATTATGAATATTTGGTTAATTATCCAAAATCTATATAATCGAGGTATCAAGAGAAACAATAATGAAATTCTATATTTCCTTTGAAAAACATGAATTATTTTTCAATTACACCTCCTTTACAACATTTATTTATGCCTCGAAACACAACTTCATTGATTAAAGAGAATAAATAAAATATTTATATCAGTAAAAGATTAAATAATTCATGTAATGGTGATTTATGGAAATAATTTGATCAGGTTCAATCTTTATTTGATTTAGAACCTTGTAACATATAGTTGGGTCATTCTACAAATGGTTTTTCCATTTGATGATTACGACAATCAATATTCTTATTGTCCTATTTTCATTACTCCATATGACTAAATTCATTGGTTATTGGTGAAGGAACCATATATATATATGGTTCTCTTAACTATAGGGAATCTAACAAAGAATATTGAGGTTCCTTTGATGAAACTAATTGATGAGTTAATTTCACTAGGGAACAATGGTGTGACAATATTTTATATATTTGAATATAGGAATTTTACACTGAAGGTTTCATTAATATGGATGATCCATGAATTTCGAGTGTATTGTTTGTTATCAAGATGGAGAACACATGGTCTAAATTATGTCTGTACAACACGTTTGAGAAAAAAGCATTTATTTTTAGTAATTGGATAAAGACTAATTATTTTGACTACCATAAAAGACTTATTCCTATAGATCAACCTTTTTGAAAGAACAGAAATAATTTTACCAAAGATTGAATTGAAAGAGACAAACCTACAACAGTGCTCTGAAGTATTTATGTAAAATATACCATCTCTACATTACCTCTTATTACTTTTGGATCAACTATAAACGAATCAAAAATAAATGGTTTTTGTAGAGATCATAAATGAATAAATTAGAGTATTTTTGGGGACCACCCAAATTAGTTTAATTTATTGGTTCATCACATGTTTGATGTAATTAATATTAAGAAGAATTTTTTTTAAAAAAATATTTTATACCATATTGGACACACCCGATAAGATCAGAGATAATATAAAGACATGGTTAGATCTTGAAAAGATTTGTTGACATCCTAAACATGAATTATTTGAAGATGAATGATCACACAATTTAATGAATCTAATAGTAGCCTACAAAATTTCTAATGAAATTCATTTATTATTTTGTTAATGGATTCTGGATTTTAAGTTATCATATGGTTATGCATCTAATTTGTCTTACTATATCAGAAATGGGCATATTAGCGTTTTAAAAATTCATGACTGACGTGTTATAATGGAATTATTACAACTTATTGGTCTTAGAAGGATGTTGAATTATTCAATCTGAGACATGTTGAGATACATATCATATTTTTCTAAGATATTTTTATGGAATCATTAGATTATGATTAATTGAGTTTGTTGTAAAAGGATGTAGTTTTAATTTTATGCAAATTGGAGAAAATAATTCCACCTTGTTTCTTTGACTCAAAGGAACAATTAATATTTCATTTTTCATTTGAAGATAAATTTGGAGGATTGATAAAATTCATATGGATGTACCCATTTGAGAGATTTATAGAAAAGATAAATTATAAAGTATGTAATAAACCTTTAGTTGAATGGTCAATTGAATAAGCGTACTTAATGGTGAAAATTTAAAATTTCTTCTCTTGTAATTTTCAATTGGAATATCCTTCAAAAAAAAGCTATAAGGGTCATAATGAGACAAATTTTAATGATTTCACATACCAACAATTTTTTGTTTTTAATCATCTCGAGCTTGGTTTTAGTGGTTATTATGAATGATGGATTTAAGATGAGGAACTCTACAAATCTCATACATATGTTCTCCCAAATTGTAAATAAATGACATGATTTGTGTATTAAGTACAATTTTATAGTATTTTTTAATACTTTATAAAAGATACATTTGTTGACATTAATTTTTGTGTATACTATAAGATCATCATAACAAAAAAAAAATTATTAAAATTACATCTTCTGCCCTTGATGAACGTCATCAAAAAAAATGGGAAATTGGTTTCAATGATTTGTAATTTAAGTTTATTTCGATGGAAAAATAAATCAATTTTGCAATTATATATTTTATTTATAATTTTTATTGTTTGAAAACAAAACTATATAAAAATAATATTGATAGTCGATTATGGGTGTTCAAAAATGCTACATTGAAATTTGTAAAATCTTTTAATGGATACGTGGTAAATTAATTTCGATTCTAGACATGCATATATAGCACTAACATATATCCCACTACTGGAAAATGCCCCTACGCTCATGGTTTTCCCAAAACCGTGGGTATAGGTAGAGGATGGGACCCTATACCGACGGTTTTGTAAAACCGTGGGTATAGGATATTTTTAAAGACCGATATCAACGGTTTTATAGAAACTGTTTGTATAGGGTTGTTTATCAATACCTATACACATGGTTTTTTTTAAACCATTTGTATATGGTTTAGTTGAAGACCTATACCCAAAGATTTTCAAAACTATTGGTATAGATTTCCTGCCTTATTGTGGGGAAAACTTTTTCACGGGACACAAAAAAACAATTTCATGGGAACACCTATACCCACTGTTTTCTATACATCTCAACAGTTTAAACAAATATATATAAGTAAAGATATATTTATATAATTGTATGTGAAATAGAGTAGTGGTTAGGAATGAGAAGAATAAAGGGGCAGTCTAGGGATCAAATTTCGCGACCATGTATTTTATCAATGTTATACCCACAGTTTTACAAACCATGAGTATGGATTAAGGACACAGTGGCATAGGTAACTCATATCACATAAAATAATAGTTTTCAAACCATTGGTAATGACACGTATACCAGTTATTTCCCAAAATCAATGGTATAGGTCTATATCGACACCACGGTAGCCCACAGTCACCCAAACTATTAGTATGGGTCAGGTTTCTAGTAGTGTCCAAGCATGGGATGCACCGAGTTTTATCAGTGCTAAGCAGAAAGTGCTGATAAAAATGGGCCTTAATCAGCACTAGATAAAAGCGATGATAAAAATTTCTATTGAAAAATATTATTGATTTATATAAATTTGTTATATTTATATTAAATATTATGTTTATTTTTATAAATTAAATAAAAAATGAAATTTTATAATTAATAAATATTTTTTAATAATTAAAAAATATATATAATGTTCAAAAATAATTATTTATAAGATTATAATTAATTAAATATATATATAATTAAATATAAGATTATAATAAATTTCCTCAAATAATATATACATTTATATATTTATTAGATTTATTAGATTTATTAGATTATTTAGATTACTTATATTTTTTTGATTTTGTTATATTTTTTATATTTTTTATATTTATTATATTTATTATATTTATTCCATTTATTCTATTTACTATATTTATTATATCTATTATATTTTTTATATTTGTTAGATTTGTTATATTAATTATATTTATTATATTTATTATATTTATTATTAGGATGATTCAGGACCCGAACGTACTCGGACATAAAATTTATTAAAGAAAATTAAAGTGCAACCAAACAACACAATACATGTGGTACACAAACCACCACCAAACACAAAGTGAAAAACACACCCATGAGCCTATAAAAGCATCAACCCCCCCCCCCCAGCCCAAAAACCCCCTGTAGATCATACATCATAACGAAGAATGACCCAATGGCCCAAATGAACATTGACCGACCAAAAAAATAAGGCCCAAAATAAAACATTCCCCACTTACAGTCAGTAGGAATATTTTTCCCAAACACACTCAGTAGTGCCCAAGATCTAATAGGAAAACAACCTGTAATCCATCAATTACGCTAGGCAAAGCCAAAGACATCAGGAAGATAGCATGTAATCAGAAAAATCCATCCTAAATGTCACCCGCACTAGTTCTCGATGAATTTGGTCAATATTGATGCTTAAGCATAATTAACGTGCATATATTTTATGCACTAATCATGAATGTTCATTTTTACATTATGCCCTTCTTATTATTCATGTTGTCCATATGTGATAACTCGTTTTTTATTATCTATAATTTATTAGGTATATGATCCATTCATGTTATACTCATGGATCTATTATGTTCTAAAAAATACTTATATTACAGTAAATATATTCATATAGTAAATATAATAAATATATTTATAATTTAAAAAAATTATTTATATATAATTACTTTTTAAATGTATTTATTTGTAATTATAATTATAACAATATATATTTAAATAATTATAAAATTACAATAAATACATTTATTATAATATATATATATATATTTAATTATATAAAAATATTTGTAAAAATATTTATCTATAGTTTATAATTATAACTATAAATAAATATATACACATATAAATAATTATAAAATTATAATAAATATATTTATTATACTTATAAAGTTATAAATATTTATAATTAAATAAATATATTTTTAAATATATATAAATATTTATAAATAAATAAAAATCATTATAATTATAATTCTAAATAAATATAAATATATTTATATAATTATAAAATTATAATAAATATATTAATTATATATATTTATAAAATTACAAATTTATTTGTTATAGTTTTTTAATCATTAAAATATATACATATATATAATTAAAACTATAAATAAAAATATATTTAATATAATTTTTACTGAAAAATAAATAAATATTTATTTATAGTTATATATATAATTAAATAAATATTTATTTAAATAATTATAAATTTATAAAGAATATATTTATTATTCTTACATAATGTTATATATAATTAAACAAATATATTTATAAATAAAAAAAATATTTTCAATTATAATTCAAAATAAATTTAGATATATTTAAATAATTATAACAATATAATAAATTATTTAATTATATTTAAAATCATAAAAATAAGCAATACAGTTTTTATATTTTTCTAACTATTTAAATAAATATATATAAATATATAGTTATTTAATTTTTATAATATTATAACAAAAATTTACGAATATTTATAATTATAAATCTAAATAAATATAGATATATTTAAATAATTATAAAATTATAACAAATTTATTAATTATATATAATTATAATTATATTAATTATATTAATTTATAATAATAAATATAAGTAAATAAATATTTATTTATAGTTATTATTATAAATAAGTATAAATATATATATATTATAAAATTTTATAAATATATATAAAAATATAAACAATTTATTATCATTATAGTATTTTCCCCGCATTTTTAGTTCTAATAATGTTTGTCCTTTATCAGCGCTAAAAAAGTGCTGATAAAGGTCTGTTTTATCCTCACTTTCTATTTTAGCATAGATAAAACATACATTTATTAGCACTTTTAAGATAGCACTCATAAAATGTTCACCCGATTTTATAAATAAATTCTAATAGTATCCTCTTTCTCTCGCAAACCTCATGATCTCGCAAAAGTTGACCCCTACTGCCACCACCTCCTCCTCATTGTCTCCAATCGTTGACTCCTCCACCACAGTGGAGCCATCCTACACCGCCGTGAGTCGCTCCTCTATCATGAACTTGTTATCTATCACTGAACCCCACCTCTGCTGCAACCTCAACTCCACTACATACCAAACCCCACCTCCACCCTGAACCTCTCCATTACTGCAAAACCACCACCTCTGCATACTCCACCTCTGCCGCTTAACCACCACCTCTAATGTGAATCCCTCCTTCCTTCGCGACCACAACTTTTCCATGAACCCCTCAGCAAACTCTGTTTCCACCATCGCTCACTACGACTCCGTCACCGTCGGATTATCGACAACAATAGTCTAAGGTATATGTTTATAGTTTCTTTTTTTTTCTAGTTTATGCATGATTCATTTATCTATATTTGTAAAGTATTACCCTTGTAAAGAAAATATTTTTAAATTATTAATTTGGTAGATTCATTGTTAGTATCTTAGTTCTTACCTACTAGATAATTAAGAGGTATCCTGAATTTCATGGATAATTTTTCTAAAATTATAGTGTAGTGGTAGAAGCCTAAAATTAAGAATGGACAGTTTTGTAGCATTAGTGATGATTCGTGTGTGAGTTCAGAAATATATAAGTCAGTGATAAGTAAATTTATGAAGAGAATTAATGTAATTAGGGTAGAGATTTTGGGGAGACATTAGAGAGAATCAGTAGAAAAGTTGTTGATTAAAACATAAAAAATCAATAAATTGATGTGGTAAGAGAAGACATACATCAGAGATAGGATCTGAATCAACATATATGAATCCTATCTTTTGTCCCTTATTTTCTTATTATATGTCATAAGATTCTCATTTAATATTTCCATTGTAATGATTGTTGGCAAATATTATAAATGGGAAATTATATTACTCAATTGTTAATCATTTACTTCATTCTTTCATTTAATTTTTATTTATTTTCATCAAAATCAAGTGAACTTGATCTTGTTAAAACCAAATTTAACATTTTCTCTGACCTAATTAATTTAAAGGTTGAAATAAAATATAAAGAGTCTGAATCATCCAAGAACTCAAATTTTTGAGAGATAATTTTATTTTTGTATGTACTTGAATGGTGGAATTTTAGGGTCTCTAATATAAATTGTTGACTTCATAGGGAAATATCCACTAAAAAACAAAAATGCTTAATAGTTAAGACCATAGGATGCATCCCATGAAACAACAACACATGTCATGTTTTAGAATCATCGATTGATTTCATTCCTATCATAACAAAACATTAAGGAATAGGTCATGGTATATTTATTTAGAGGTTTCCTATCTCGACTCCCTTTGTTTCTTTTTATAGCGTGGATACCATTATTATTTCTAGGCCACCTCCAAAATTATAGTGGAACTAAAATTCACCCAAGAACCTTCATGACGTGGTTAGCCTTCCCACAACATGTTCTTCTATATGTTCCTCCATATTCCTCTTGGGGATCCATGGTGGCACAATTGATCCTTCCATGGAATGGGGCTACGGTTATTTTGATATCATAATGAATAGACCCTTAATAAAGAAATGATTACCATTACTTATTGGGATTATTATTCTTGGAAAATTAATTGACTATTATATATTATGGTTGGATGAATTTCATTTCTAGTCCAATTCCCTAACAAATTGATATTTCATACACCATGAATAATTCCTAAAATCATAAGTATCCTCACCAACTATAGGTTTTACTTTTACATACCATCCTTATTACATTAAAATATGGGAAGTTAGATGTTTTCAAATTGTTTCTTGGTTGAACATGCATGATATAATTACATTTATTACCAAAGAACTACATTTGTGGGGTATTACTCAATCTTAAAACATTAATAATACTATTATTGATTTTGAGATAAAGAATCATAGTATCCGTGGAGTGATATTGAATAATGATTCTACAAAAATAATTGCATACAAGGAAAATTGACTTGATATTAAACTAGTAAATAGAAAAAAAGATTTAATTTAAGAGTGATTATTTCTTACATTAATAAAATATATTAAAAAACTTTATTATTTTTTCAAAAAGACATTTTTATATGAAGTAATAACCATATTTAATGGTTGAAGGCTGATAATGGTATGTGGGTTGACACAAATGAAGGCACTAAGAATTTAGTAACATATTGTAATCAAATAATATTTTCTTCTCAACATAATTTTATATATAAATATATAATGTATGATTATGTTAAAACTTTAACAAATTATATGAATGAATTATTAACTAATGATACTCTCATCATATTTATTCTTGAGGTTACTGATATGAGTTCAATTATGGATTTTAGAATGAATAGTCTTTGTAATGTCATTTATAATGTCTTATTGATGATTTTATAAAATAGTATATGGAAAATCATTCCATATATTAGTTTATTACCATATCATATTTCTTATATTGGCTTGATACATGAGGTACTTAAAAGGATTGTTACAACAACATAGTTTCTTCTAGTGATGAGAGGCATAGGAAAATTCTATGTGTGAAAGGAAAGACACTTGGGGAATTTTTTATTATATAATGGGTTCATGTCTTTAGATTTTATTAGATTTATTTATAATGGAATGAACCAATAGTACCTTATGTGAGTGATATACATTATTCTTGGGGTGTACAACCAATTGATTTGGTGTGAGCCTAGGATCATTGGGATAATGTAGTGTTTGTAGTAAAATGGAAAATGAGTGTTTCATGGTTGTGAGTCTGGTCACTGACTATGGAACATATGCATTGGGAATCTGGTGTTGTGGTGAAGGATAACAGATATAACTAGATAATGGATCAATGGAACATGAATAATTCATATAGAATATACAAAAATATTAAATGCATATGGAAATTATTATTATTACCCCAACCTTTGGAATAATGTAATGGAACCATACAACACTAATTGATTTGGGATGAATCGAGTTGTTATCTATGACTCTATTATAAAGTGACTCTCTAGGGATTTGTGTCTTTGTAGAAATGACTAAGTATATCTTTTAAAAAGAGACATGTGTTTTCAAATGTTTCATAAAAAAATTATATGTTTTCAACATACACTTTTTTGGTTTAAAATAGCTTTAAAATGATTTAAACACTTTTCATGGACATAGGTTTCATGAAAAGTGTTTTTCAACTCACTTTATTGGCTTTCATAAATGAATGAAAATGTTTTTGAAAGAGTATGTAATGTTGGTATCATTTTAATAAGGGTTGTGTTGTCACGAACCAACTCAGGTCGACTCTGAACTGGTCACCCGAGCCGGTCCGCGACATGACCCGAGAGGCGTTCCCGATCCTCCCAGGCTGGCGACAAGCACCATGGCATCAACAGGGAGCAAGTGAGAATGATTTCGACCAAAAAAAATAAATATAGCAGCAGAAAGAAGTAAAATAGAAAGTAAATAAATGACACTGAAAAGAAAGAGCGGCCAACAAAACACACTAACATGGTCTCGACCAAAAAACTCCTCATGACTCTGAGAGTTGCTCACTAGACCACAACCAACTCTCTCCCACGGGGAGAAAACTCAAGCCAAACCTACAAAAAAACCTAAAATAGGAAAGCACTATAGGCATGAGTATTAAAACTCAGTAGGCATGCCCAACAAACTATTTCCAGTGCACTACCTTTAAATACATAAATTTACTAATTCCAGGTTTGAACTAAATTATATAAAATATTGGTTTCCACTGACGCTTTAAATTCTAAAACATGTATCATTCCATTTCCTTTTTTAATTTTAAAAGAAGTTTAATATTTGAAAGGAACAGGTGCATTTCATTTTAAAATATTTTTGTGACCAGTTCAGAAATCATAATTTTAGTGTTAGTAAAAAGCGAAACCATACACAACACACATCACACACTAAGGGAAATGGAAAAAGTGGTACACAAGGGTGAGCGACTGAACTTGACCTCTCAACTGTCCAACACATACAAATAAACACTAAAAGAAACACGAGTCAAACCTAAGAGATTGTTAACAATCCAGAACATACTATACATGTGACTCATCCTGAAAGCATGCTCTAACTCGATGACGTCATAACGACCTAACGATTGAGATAGCCCTGCATAGCCAAACCGAGGGGCCCAATGTCCATAGCAGCAATAACTCAGTATTCCCCTACTATGGGGCTACTAGCCAGTGCGTAATCTAAACTAGTGCAACAATCATTCTCAGAAGATTCACTCACTATGCCAGGTTCACATGCCAACACATACAATAAAAAGGGGTGTGTCCACAATGTAAGTCAATCAGTCACGATGCAAAAATATCACATACATCTCATGCAATAAACGCACACCAAAGGTCACCCTTGAGTGGGTTTTCCAAAATAATTTATTTTATTAAAGTAACAAACGGGCATTCGCCAATTTTTTTAAAAAGACCATAATTTCTTAGAAAAAACCGCAATAAACACGTTCATGCTTCATAATAAATCATTTAGCATTTAAACCAAAACTACATTGGAAAATCTGTGAATTATGTTTAAAAGACAAACTGGCATTCTTTCATTATTCGGTGTCCGCACGTCAAGAAAATATTTGAAGAGTCGTTTATAAAATAAATGGCAATTTTTACACCAAATAATCATTTAAAAATTAATCATCTTATATTATTTTTTTATTTATTAAAATTAATAAAACATCAAGAAAAAAATAAATTCTAAATTTAAAGGTGAGTGTAGTGGGGGACCCACCTCGAGACCGAGATGAAAAGGAAGACGCACGTCCGACACTACACAATAAGGTCCAACGTACTCCAAACCAAACACTAAGAACTCAAAACACAGAGAAAAACCCCAATTAAAGAATGCAAAATCAAGCATCGGGAAGAAACACTCAACTTGAAACTGAAGCGTGATGATGATGCAAACTCGAAACCGGTGCGCGTTCTCGTTCGCACCTCAACTGCGTACTATAGAAGCTAAAACCAACCCAACATGACAAAAATAACACTTATTAGTCGAAACCTCTGACCATAAAGGAGACAAAACAAGAAAAATAATAGAAATGGACATAGGGTATACTGGAAAATTGTGCACACCAGAAAGAGGCGTTGCGACCTGATGCGGGCCGCTGAAGAGGGTCGCTGGAGGTGCACAAAGGGGCTGGTCAGAAGAGGGGTCGGCAGAGGAGGCTACGGATCAGCGGAAGAGGTTGTTGTGCACTAAGACCGGGGTCCGAGTGGACTGCGCCTAAAGTCACCTATGGGGTTCTAGGGCGCGCTGCATGTACGAGGGGGAGAGAGTGGGCGGGTCCAGGGCGGTTCTATAGGAGGAAGGTGCGACTGGTTTGCTCGAGCAGGAGCTGAGGTACGGAGAGGGTTTGGGGGTCGTGACCGGGGTGGAAGGGTGCACCATCTTGGTAAAAGCCGATCCAAAACTGTTGGTGGGGGAAGGCAGCCTCCCGGGATTTCGTATTAGAAAAGGAGAAGAGGGTGGGGCGCTGGTCTGGCAGTAGGCGGAGGCTGGGAGTCCTATGCTGGGGTGCTAGGGAGCACGATGTGGCTACGGGAGGCGGCTGCTGTGTGCAAGAGTAGGAGAGGGCTGAGCGGGGGTGCTGGGATGCAACAAGAGGTGGACATAGTGCGCTGGAGCTGGGCTGGAGTACAGGGCTTCGCTGCGTGTGTGCTGGAGGAAGGCGAAGGCAAGAGCTGTGCACGTCGAGCAGGGAGCAAGGAAAAGGGCGCCGCATGCAAGGTCAGGACAAGGGGAGCTGAGCAGGAGGCCCGAGCATCTTACAGGAGGAGAAAGTCGGGGCCAGCGCACGGCTGGCTGGGTGCAGCCGATAAAGGAGGGAGCATGGGAGCTTCCGGGTGCTTGGTTTCTATGGCAATGGAGAGGAGAATAAGAGGGGACCGAGGTGCTGGGCAGCTACGCGGGCTGCGAAGTGAAGGAGATCCGGAGGTCAGCGCTAGATGATAGAGAAGAAGAGGCCGGAAGGGAGAGGAGGCGCTGGGGGATACTTATGCTGAAGGACGAGGATGGGATCCTTGGGGTCGCTGCTGTGGCAAGGAGTGATGAGGAGGCGCCGAGTTTCATGCAGGCTAAAGGCGGCAGGAGGGCGCGACGAACAGGAGAGGATCTGGCTGGGCTGCTCTGGAGAAGGAGTAGGGGGGACATGTACGTGGAAGAATAAAAAAAGGGGAGAATAAAAAAAATAAACAGAAGAAAAAATATAAAATAAAGAAAGATAAATAATAATAATAATACTAAACTAATAATAATAATAATAATAATAATAATCTGCAAAATAATAACATTAATAATGATAATAATCTTAATAATAATAAAATTAATAATAATAATAACCATTAATAATAAAATAAAAATAATAATTGGACTCATTTAATTTCAACAATAATAATAAAAATAAAGAAAACGCCACGCAGTTGCATGGGCGAAGCCACACGGCATCACGCTCCGCCCGTGCATCCAGAGTCGTCACCAAAAACACACGTTTTTTTATCAAAATCCCAGAAACCTCGTCCATGACTCACCCCGGACCTTGGAAAAATATTAAAAAGTAGAAAAAATAATTAAATAAAATTAATATCAAAGGTCGGGGTGTGACAATTCTCCCCACCATAACGCTTTCCGTCCCCAGAAATCCACAATACTATCCAACCAGTCGATCAACACATAGGAATTCCACACGACACAATCCAACCTCTTAACACATGGACATTTCATCGACCACCAATGGGACTTAACCCTTTTGCCTGAAACAAAACAGAAACAGAGGGGAGTCCCGAACAGACTCCCCACCATAAGAATTCAACTAGTACATGGACCGGGTCTTACTCAAGATTAAAGAAACACACCAAGAACAATTAATCCAATCAGTTTCGTCCAAAAGGAATTGGAGTTAAACTGAAAAGTCTGTATGAACCCAAAAAGGTACAATTATTGACAATGCACGAGGGATAAGTTCATCATGCTCTTTACAACAAGAGGAAAGTTACGAAAACTATGAAACCCTAATGGACATGCTAAAACTGCCTTGTCGTAACGATGGATGCCCAAGCTTAGCCAAGATTCTTAAAAATTTCCCCGGGGTTCCTGACTACATGCCAGCTTCACTCTGAGGCCTTTTGGCTGGAGCTCTAATGGATAAAGCATCTCCTGCCTCGCAGTCTGATTCTGGTAATCCTAATAAGAAACACACATATTTTTATTTGACAAAGGAAAATACATAGTTTTGAAATGAGAACCACACTGGCATTGAAAACCGAATTTCATAAAAAACCAACAACATTCCCATACATTTCAATCTCAGAACAACACCCGCACAACAACCATGATAAAAGATCCCATACAATGGAAGAAAGCATACATAAGATACCCTAATCAAAAACCAAACAACACATCACTTCTGAGAACTTCCACTACAATGATTTCTAACGATGCCTTGATAGAATCGTTGTAAGTGACCCAAACATCATCAAACATGACACGGCTTCGGAGCACATGTACACAACAGCTTCTTGTGACCCAAATTACCACACAGACAACCCATGAAGATCTCTCTCTCCAAAGAGGCTGATGAAAGATCCTAAGGCCTTTTGATTCCACGTCCTTCTCCATCGACTTTCGATCACTCACCCATCTTCTTATTGGATGTCTCCCCATTACTTCTAAGAATTGATGAAGGGAGGACCACTTTGAGCACTCCCACCATCATGACTTAGACATGAAAAGATTATCTAGACACATCTGTAAATGAAGTTAGGTTGGAAACTGACACCTTCGATTGTAGATCAGGATGGAGACCCACCTTGAAGCGTCGAGCCTTCATGGAGTCATCTATGGCATACCCTGAATCATAAGGGACTAGATTCAAAAAGCAATGGAAATATTACAACACAGATCTGTCTACCTGCTGCAAAAATCACATCTCTATCCTTTTCCTCACTCTTTCTTCCTCATAAAAAACTGATGAATGAATAAAGCCTTGAACAACTCCCAAGTAAGCTCTTGATAGGGCTTGTTCCAAGACAACGACTTCCACCACATCCACGGTGAACCTTCAAGCATGAAGGTCGCAAACATGACCTTCAACGACTCAGGAAACTCAACATGGTTAAAGTCCCTTTCAATCTTCCACATCCACTCCTCCGCTACGGAAGGGTCTGCTTGGCCATAAGAGAGGTGTAAATCTAGCTTCTGAAACTCATGAATAAAATCCGTAGGTTGAGCGACCGTACTATGATCACCCATCAAAGCATCAAGGGGAAATCTCTGGACAAGAAAAGTCAAAAACCCAATCAAGGCCAACGTAATAAATAAAATCCTCAAAATCAAACACTGCATAGGTGACAAGCTATAAACACAAGGAAACATGCTAAATTAACATAAAAAATTTCCTTTTGAAAACATTTTTAAAACAAGACTGGTGGGTTAAACCCTTGCCATCGGTATTCTTTAGAGTCTCACTCACATGCATGTCTCCCTGCCACCCCAGGCATCCATCCTCCATAGCAGACATCCGTCCACATTTCGGCATATCAATATGCATGTGAGCACCCTTATGAATGCCAATTCCAAAACAAATCAACTTCATTACTTTTCAAAAACGAATCATTCTTCCCATTTTCAAAAACAACCATTTTGTATTCAAACCCGACATTTTTTTATTCAAAATTTTTAGAAGTCAGAAGAAACCCAAAACATCTCCACATGGAACTAGTTTCAGTAGAAGATTTGACCATATGGTTGGTGGCCATATTCCAAACACATCACCAACACAGAGAGCCTTTTAGGATTATGCTCCTAGCTCCCCATGCCTTTCCAGGCCATGCGGCTTAGGAGGATTATCATCCCAACTCTTTTTGTCGTATCCCAATAACAAAACACTCCATAAAAACCCAAAGAAAATAATTAAACCAGACTTCCCATGGAAACATGAGGATTAGAATGAGCAAGAGTTCACGACGCTCATCCCGTACCTTTCACTCGAGTCCCGACAATCTTACTCCATCTACCTTGACATCCCAAATAACAAAGGCACTCTGGAAAACTGAGGTCCGATAAGAGTTGACTTCCTATGATACCATTTTTTCATTAACCAATCTGGGTCGACCCTGAACTGGTCAATGATCCGGTCCGCGACATAACCCAAGAGGCATTCCCGATCCTCCCGAGCTGGCGACAGGAACCAGGGCATCAACATGGATCAATGGGGAACAATTTCGCCCAAACAAAAATAAATAGAGAAGTTGAATGAAGTAAAACACAAAGTAAATAAATGACACTGAAAAGAAAGAGTGGCCAACAAAACACACTAACCTGGTGACGACCAAAAACTCCTCACGACTCTGAGAGTCGCTCACCATACCACAAACAACTCTCGCCCACGACAAGCAAACTCGAGCCAAAACTACAACAAAACTAATAATAGGAAAACACTATAGGCGTGAGTATTGAAACTCAGTAGGAGTGCCCAATAAACTATTACCAATGAACTACCATTAAATAAAGAAATTTAATAATTCCAGGTTTGAACTTAATTATATAAAATATTTTTTTCCACACATGCTTTCATTTCTAAAAAATGTATCAGTCCATTGTCATTTTTAATTTTAAAACATGTTTAATATTTGAAAGGAGCAGGTGCATTGCATTTTAAAATATTTTTGTGAATAGTTTAGAAATCCAAATTTCAGTGTTAGTAAAAAGGAAAACCACACACAACACACATCACACACTATGGGAAATGAAAAAAGTGGCGCACATGGGCCAGCGACCGAACTAGACCTCTCAAACATCCAACACATACAAATAAACACCTAAAGAAACATGGGTCAAACCAAGGAGATCATGAACAATCCAGAACGTACTATACATGTGACTCGTCCTGAAATCATGCTCTAACTCGATGACATCATGACACCCTAACGCTCGGCATAGCCCTGCATGGCCTAACCAAGGGGCCCAATCCCTATAGCTACAATAACTCAGTATTCCCCTGCTATGGGACCACTGGCTAGTGCATAATCTAAACTAGTGCATCAATCATTCTTAGAAGATTCACTCACTATGCCAGGTTCCCATGTCAACACATACAATAAAAAGGGGTGTGTCTAAAATGTAAATCAATTAGTCACGATCCAAAAACATAACATATAACTCACTCAATCAACGCACACCAATGGTCACCCCTGAGTGGGTTTTCCAAAATAATTAATTTTATTAAAGTACCAAACCGGCCTTCACAATTTTTTTTTGAAAAACACTCATTTATCAGAAGAAAAACCCAAAATACTCGTTCATGTTTCTGAAGAAATCTTTTATCATTTAAACCAAAACTACATTGGAAATTCCATTAATTATGTTTAAAAGACAAACTGGAATTCTTTCACTACTGGGTGTCCGCTCGTCAAGAAAATATTTCAAGAGTCGTGTATAAAATAAACGGCTCTATTTACACCAAATAATCATTTAAAAATTAATCATCTTATATTATTTTCTATTTATTAAAATTAATAAAACATCAAGCAATTAATAAATTATAAATTTATAGGTGAGTGCACTGGGGGACCCACCTTGAGACTGAGATGAAAAGGAAGACGCACGTCCGACACCACACAGTAAGGTCCAACGTACTGCAAAACAAACCCTAAGAACTCAAAACAGAAACAAAAACCCAAATTAATGAATGAGAAACCAAGCGGCGGGAAGAAACCCTCACCTTGAAACTGAAGCGCGATGATGAAACAAACTCAAAACAGGTGTGTGGTCTCGTTCGCACCCCAACCGCATACTATAGAAGCTAAAACCAACCCAACATGACAAAAATAACACCTATTAGTCGAAACCTCTAACCATTAAGGAGACCAAAAAAGTGTAATAATGGAAATGGACATAGGTATACCGGAGGACGGTGTACACCAGAAAGAGGGGCTGCGACCTGAGGTGGGCCATCGAAGAGGGTCACCGGAGGTGCACAAATGTGCTGGTCAGAAGAGGGGTTGGCTGAGGAGGCTGCCGGTTAGATGGAGAGGTTGCTGCACACTAAGACGCGGTCCGAGGGGACTACGCCTAAAGTCACCTATGGGGTGCTAGGTCGCGCTTCAGGTGTGAGAGGGAGAGAGAGGTCGGGTTGTGGGGGCCACTCCCAATATGGGATGGTTTTTTACAGGGGAGGAATTCGTTGTTGTCGGCAGCAGCAGAAGTCTCCTTGGACGACAACCAACTCAGGCGGCTGTGGAAGTCCTCCATGGCGGGCAGCCGACATAGTGGATGAGAATCGGATGGCTGGACCTTTTTCAAGGGTAGCTGAACCACCCCACCAACCGGAGAAGATATGTGTTTCCATCTGTCTATTTAAATGGGTTGTATTCCAATTGTTTGGAAGAGAATATGTGTGTGAGCTGTGTGTGTTGTGATCCTCCGACGAGAACCGGAGAGAAATGAAATAGTGAAGCAGCCTCCTCCCGTGGATGTAGGTCATACGACCGAACCACGTTAAAATCTTGTGTTCCTCCGTTTTCCTCCTGTTTTGTGTGTTTGAGGTACCACGCACCTCCGCTGCGCCCCAACAAGTGGTATCAGAGGCGAGGGGGAGCGAACGGAGGTGAACCGGCGAGGCGACGTCAAATTTTCCGGTGGCCGGAAAATTGAAAGTGGTCGGAAAATTTTTCCGAGGCCAGATCCGTGAAGAGGACGACGGGACGAGTCCAACGGCGCAAACGGCGTTAAAAACGGAGTTGAAACGAAGAAGATATGGCCGGTCAAAGTTCGGTCAAACCCGCAGGTGAACAGTAACCCCGTGCCGGAGAAGAAGTCACTGTTCACGCCGCCGGCGACAATTCCGGCAAGAGCTCCGGCGTGCCACGTCAGTGCCACGTCAGCGCCACGTCAGCGAGTGATCTGGAGCGTTGAACGTGTTTTGACCATATCTCGGTCAATTGGTGTCCGATTTCGGCGATCTAGGAGTCGATTCCGACTATTTCGACCGTTCCGGACACATCCGTATGGTTAGTTTTTGAAAATTCACACTCTTTAAGGTGGTGATTAAAGGGTGCGACATCGACGGTGGTGATCGCGTTTTGCGACGACGACGATGGCTGGTGGCGGAGCACTACCAAAATTTGACATCGAGAAGTTCGATGGTCGAAACAATTTCGGCTTGTGGCAAAGCACAGTGAAGGATCTTTTGGTGCAGCAGGGCCTGATCAGACCGTTGATCGGAGAAAAGCCCGAGACAACCAGTGCCAATGATTGGGAAGAGCTCGAGATGCGGGTCGTCAGCACAATTCGACTGTGTTTGGCGAATGAGGTAAAGTACTCGGTGTTGGACGAGACATCACCGAAGGAGATTTGGAAGAAGTTGGAGCAGCGATATATGGCGAAGTCGCTCACCAACAAGTTGTTCCTGAAGAAGAAACTGTACCAATTACGCATGGACGAGGGAGCAAATTTGTTGGATCATACCAATGAATTCAACAAGATCCTGACGCAGTTATTGGGGCTCGGTGTGAAGGTTGAAGAGGAAGACAAAGCACTTTTGCTTTTGTCATCACTACCAAGCTCATTTGATGGGCTTGTGACTGCATTGCTCGTGGGGAATGAGACATTGAAGCTGGACGATGTGATGGCGTCACTTCAAGATTTGGAGGCATTCCGAAGACCTTCGACGCATTCAGGCGAGCAAATCATGGCGATGCGAGATGATCAGCGTGGGAGGAGCCGACATCGACAGTCAAGAGGTAAAGAATGGCAGCCAAAATTCAGGGGACGTGATCCGAGCGAAATCACGTGTTTCTGGTGCGAGAAGAAGGGTCACTATAAAAGTGATTGTGAAGAGCGCAAACGGTACGTTGCTGGGAAGAAGAAAGTTGAAGAGGAGGATGTGAACATCACATGATTATCAGCAGATGATGAAATCTGTGTGACAACGGGAAGCATGTACTCATATGAGAGAGTTGAACGGGGAGAAGTGCAATGTCATTACTGCAAAAGATTCGGGCACATGAAGCGGGAATGCCGATTTCTAAAGAGGAAGAACGAGCGGGCTCAAAATCCAAAAGAAGACGGATGAGTTCTGGATTCGGGGAGCTCGACACACATATGTACGGCGAGAGGTACATTTGATACTTTTCAGCAGGTGCAGGACTCGGTGAGACTTGGTGATGGGTCAACATGCGAGGTTCGAGGAGTCGGGACAGTGAAATTGAAGACACCCGATGGAGGAATTCGTACACTGGCTGATGTGAAATTCGTTCCGAGGATGAGGCGGAACTTGATATCATTAAGTAGGCTCGATGCGAGAGGGTTCAAGATTTCCATAGCAGGTGGAGTTTTGGAAGTCTCACGTGGGGATGCAGTGAAGCTTACTGGGAAGGAGTCTCAAGGGTTGTATCATTTGATGGAGACCGCAGTCAGCCCGAGATTGAGTGAAGATGATGTAAGTGCCGCGTCATCTGGCGTGAAGAAGCGTGTTCGATTTGCCGATGAAGTTTTCAACACCTGCAAGGAGAATGCAGGTCTGGTTTCTACCCCAAATTGGTCGTGAGGGGGAGATTTGTGGGGGCCACTCCCAATATGGGATGGTTTTTTACAGGGGAGGAATTCGTTGTTGTCGGCAGCAGCAGAAGTCTCCTTGGACGGCAACCAACTCAGGCGGCTGTGGAAGTCCTCCATGGCGGGCAGCCGACATAGTGGATGAGAATCGGATGGCTGGACCTTTTTCAAGGGTAGCTGAACCACCCCACCAACCGGAGAAGATATGTGTTTCCATCTGTCTATTTAAATGGGTTGTATTCCAATTGTTTGGAAGAGAATATGTGTGTGAGCTGTGTGTGTTGTGATCCTCCGACGAGAACCGGAGAGAAATGAAATAGTGAAGCAGCCTCCTCCCGTGGATGTAGGTCATACGACCGAACCACGTTAAAATCTTGTGTTCCTCCGTTTTTCCTCCTGTTTTGTGTGTTTGAGGTACCACGCACCTCCGCTGCGCCCCAACACGGGTCCATGGTGGTGCTATAGGAGGAAGGCGTGACTGGATTGTTCGAGCAGGAGCCGAGGGCCGGAGAGGGTTTGGGGGTCATGACCGGGGTGGAAGGGCGCACCAACTTGGGAAAAGCTGAGCCTAAACCATAGGTGGGGGAAGGCAGCCTCCCAGGATCGTGTGGGAGAAAAGGAGAAGAGGGAGGGGCGCTGGTCTAGATGTAGGCGGAGGACGAGAGTCCTATGCTGGGGTGCAAGGGAGAAGGACGCGGCTACGGGAGGTGGCTGTTGTGTGCAGGAGCAGGAGAGGGCCAAGCAGGGGTGCTAGGATACAACAGGAGGCAAACTGAGCGTGCTGGAGCTGGGCTGAAGCGTAGGGCTTCGTTGCATTTGTGCTGGAGGAAGAAGTGGGCCGGAGCTCTACACGTTGAGTATGGAGCAGAGAAATGGGTGCCGCATGTGAGGTCAGGACAAGGGGAACCGAAGAGGAGGCCCGAGCGGGCAACAGGAGGAGAAAACCGAGGCCTGCGCGCAGCTGGATGGGTGCGGGATATAGAGGAGGGAGCAGGGGAGCTTCCGGATGCTGGGTTTCTATGGCAAGGGAGAGTAAAATAAGAGGGGACCGAGGTGATGGGAAGCTGCGTGGGCTACGCGGTGAAGGATATCTGGATGTCGGCACTGGCTGCTAGAGAAGAGGACCCAGGAAGGGAAAATAGGCACTGAGGGCTGCTTGCGCTGAAGGATGAGGAATTGATCTTGGGGGTCGCTGCTATGGAAAAGAGCGAGGAGGAGGAGCCAGGTCGCATGCAGGTTGAAGGTGGCAGGAGGGCGCGACGAGCAGGAGAGGATTCAGCTGGGCTGGACTGGAGAAGAAGGAGCAGGGGGGACATGCGCGTTGAAGAATAAAAAAAGGGGAGAATAAAAACATAAATAAAAGAAAAAAAAATGAAATGAAAGGAAGATAAATAATAAAAATAATAGTAGTAAAATAATAATAATAATAATAATAACAATAATCTTCAAAATAATAAAATTAATAATCATAATAATCATACCAATAATAAAATTATTAATTATAATAACCATTAATAATAAAATATAAATAATAATTGGACTCATTTCATTTCAATATTAATAATAAAAATAACGAAAATGCCATGCATTTTCTTGGGCGAAGCCGTGTGGCGTCGCGCTCCGCCCGTGCGTCCAACGACGTCATCCAAAACACACGTTTTTAATCAAAAGTCCCAAAACCTTTTCCGCGACTCACCCCAAACCATGGAAAAATATTCAATTTTAGAAAAAAATAATTAAAAAAAATTAATATCAAGGGTCGGGGTGTGACATGTTTGAAGTTTTAAATAAAAATTTGTGAAATATAGAGGGTTTCCTTTTATTTTAAATTATTAAGATTGTTGGGTCATGAAGTTGATTTGAATGCTTTAAAAAAGTAACTGGGGTTTTGTTAGAGAGTTTTTAGAACTGATTGGTTTATTTTTAAAAGGGTGTGTTATTTTAAAGAGGTATTTTTGTAAATGATAGGTTTCTGAATGGGGTTTCAACTGTGATTTTATAAATATATTTCAAAGGACATCTAAAATTTAGTTTCTCCAAAATCATTTATGATTAGATTTTTATAGAATTTGGAAAACCATTAAATTATATATGGAAATACAAGTAGATAAATAAATACACCATGGAAAGGGTAAATGTATTTGAATAGTTAGAAGGATTGTATTTTAGTTAGATTTTCTCTCATGTTGTAAAGAATATAATAATTTAGATAGTTCTTGACTTGGTTTCCATTGATGTTTTATTTCTAGAACAAATGGATTTCATAATTATATTCCTTCATAGAGATTTAGAGAAATAGATCTACATAGATCAACTGAAAGGCTTCATGTTAAATTTAATAAAGGGTTCATTAACTATAGCATCCCACCTTTTTATAACATAAACTTTCATTACATTACACAAAATTGAGGATCTTTAAGGTTTAGTGTCTTGGAAACCAAGAACATAATACATGAAAACAACATAAAACATTCTTCTTAAACACCTGAAAGGCTTGTCCTTAAGATCATCCTAGGTTCATTACTGCATCTCATAACCTGGGGACATACATCAAAAGAAAGGGTGAGCAGAAGGCCCAGTAAGGGAACAAGAGAAACATTTAACATGTGAACTTGAGATACATCAACTATGTCATGAAAAAGAACTTTACGGCATGAGAAAAAAATAATGTGGCATATCATAATAAAAATAAAAATTTTCATAAATTTAAGATGTGGCTACATCATTTAACATAGAAAATCATGAACATATCACCAAGGTCCATCCCCAAGGTGTCATTTGAAAATTACCAAGGTTATTCACCAAGATATCGTGAAAAGTGTAATCTCTAGTGGTTACATAATTACCAAATACATTGGAGGGATATCAGGGCACACCCTTAAATTTGCCTTTATTATAATGTGAGACACATATATCATCATTAAACATTTCATAAATAACCCATATAGCATAAAATAAATGGGTTTCATTTCATACTCATAACGTTTTTAGAAAAAAACTGCTTTAAAGACATGATCTTTACGTCACTTTAAACCCACGGAAGGGGAGAGCAGGTCTCATGTATGTAAATCCCAGAATTTAAAATAGAACATTTTGATATATATGTGAATAACCCTGTAGAAATAATAGCTTTGAGTATTCACTTTATAACATAAAATAATTTTGAGAAAAGAGAGAGACATTTTGCGACAAAAATTCTGCAACATAACTGTTATGTTTCGGGTTTTTAGAAAACATTGAAAAGAGAGGGGACATGGGTCAAACATTCATAAATGACCCATAAAACAGTATAGGGACAGAATAAGAAGGATATATGAACATGTTAATGAAATTTGAAGGACATACCATTTGAAATGAAAAACATGGAAGGAAGACAAAAATTAGATTTCTCTTATGGAAGTTCGGCAGCCTAACGACGTTACTTAAACTTCAACAAAAATGATTTGAAAAGATCAAATAGGGTCCCTAATCATGAGAACATAAGAGTTCAGTATGATAGATATATAGATCAGACCCCAAAATAATTAAAAATAAACTTAAAAGACTTGACATGAAAGTAGAACTTTGAAAAGAATGAGAAGGGTGAAAGAATCCCTTAAAAATTCGGCAGCATAACGGCGCCACATAAACATTCATAAACCGAAATGATGAGAGTAAGAGGGGGTATATCATCATATGAAGATAAAAAGGACAGTGTAATTAAGATAAAATAACATCCTCCAACATAAGAACATTGAGCATAAAAGAAATGACATAAAATAGATTACTTGAAAAGAAAGAGAGAGGTCAGATCCCTTACCTTAAAACGTAACTCTTAAAACTCAATGGTTTGGACCTTGAGGGCTTGGGGGAACCTTGGGAGGACTAATTGGGAGGTAAGGAGACCAGAACTTCGTGGAGAATGATTTTGGAGTCCAAAGGATGGGAGAATGGATTAGTATTTATAGGGAAAGTGAGGGGACAAGGCACTAATGGCCAAGGGACACCTCAAAAGTGGGTTTTTCAAAACCATGTGCTCTCCCAAGATATTTCCCATGAAGTTAGGCCACATGGGCCCCCCAATACAATAATTCATCACCTTTGGTCGTCCAACCCATCAAATATCTCATGACATCATCATGACATAGTTATGATGTCATTAAACATACCGAAACCCAAAAAACTGTATATTTACTATTCACTGAAAATTCAACTTTCTCATAAAAATCCCAAAATTTCACCTTAACCAAATATCAATGCTCTGATTTCGAAAATGAACTCCATTTTATAAAAAAAAATTCTTAATATTTTTAATTTAATTTTTAATTAAAAAAACACTATTCACCCGAAAAAACTAATACTTGAATAATAATTTATGAAACCGTTATTTAACCATTTTATTGAATCACATTACTAATCAAGGTGCCTAGATTATATTAACACTTTCTATAAGTGAGATTACTAATCCATTTGGTCACATTACTAATCCTAAGCATAAAATCACTATTCATAATTTACTATTCATCAAAAATTAAGTTGATCTTATTAGACTCTAAATTTCGTACTGAACATAATTACAGAAGACCATTTTTTGAAAATCATTACACAATTGTAATTATTTAATGTTTACATAAATATTTTTAAAATATCCTTTCCCTAAAATTCACCAAAAATATGCATACTATATTTATTCATACATTTGAAAAGTCATAAACATCATCATAAGAAGAAATCCCAATTTTTATTTAAAACAAAGGATTACACAAGGAAGTTACGGCTCCTTACATAGAACCTTATCACACCAGCATAGGACCTAAGTGTAAGGTGTGCTAAGGTGAGAGAATCCGAGGGAGGCTCGACCAACATCACACGAGTAGTAATTTCTATCAGTTTGAACTTCTCGCGAAGGCAATCCCGTTCTAGCTTCACACGATGAAGTTCAGCTTGGGTTTGGTCCAGAGCAAAGCCCAGTGGTGCTACCTCCTTCCCAAGTTCTGTTAGATGGGCTTCGATCGGTCCAAGACTACTGGGTGAGGCCATCAAATATTCTTTCTATATTAATTAACCAATATTACTTGTATTTAGAGACAATAATCAAAACTTTTAGTTTCCAGAGGTCATATTGACCAATGGTCATATAACAGTCAAAACCCAACAGTCTCATTTTAATTATACTCATGTTATCAAATGAAACATTTTTGTTGAGTATAAAAATGAAATAAAATAACACACAAAATTATGAAAAAAGATTTATTCAGAATTTCGGGTCGTTACAATCTTCCCCCCTAAAGAAATTGCGTCCTCGCAATTTTTAAAATTGGGTTTTGAAATTTCATTGAAAGTCCCACATCAGAAAAGGATTCAGTAACACTATTACTTTAAAATAAATAAATGGAAGTACAAAGGTCACCCGAGTTATCCCATACTAGGATTCCATGGAGGAAACCATGGATATGGAAGAAAATAAAGGGTCAAGTTTTGGGGGAGAGTGATAGAAAACATGATTAGGAGAAATTTGACCACGAGAAAATCCCAAACTTATGATGTGTGTAAACAGTCTTTGATTACCTATTATGAAACATAAACCAACAACATTTTTGTTTTACGTTTCTTTTCATAATTTTGAGGAATTCATTTACTACATAGAACAAAAATATAAGGAAATATACCTACCTTCATGTAGAGTTTCATCCTTTAAGAAGTTTCTACCAAAACTAATCTTTTCTCCAAACGATGAGTATTCAAAACTACTTAGTCTCATCAAAACAAAAGAATCATCTTCTAGAGAATCACATAATCCACAAAAGATTAACTATCTATTTTTCTATCTTTAAACATTATCCCAAAAATAGAAAGGTTAAGGTAAAACAACTCTTCAAAAAGAAAGAATCCCATAGGAATGGAAACTACTTTTAAATCTTCAAAGTTCCATGGTACTACTCAAAGTTCATCATAGAACATTCCATAAATAATGATTCTTAAAATTCCTCAAAATAAACCAAATGATTGAAACCCAAATACAAGAAGGATTTGATAACATAGTCTTCCAAAATAAACTTCATTGTTCATCTCCAAACAACATCAACCACTCCTTACATCTTATAACAAAAGTAGCTAACCTAAAAATATTTTACCCATGATATGTTAATCATTCCCATAAGTAACCTAAATTACTATACGTCCACCTTAAATTCATCGATTCTTTAAAATATAAGTCAACCTTACTCCTCAATGAAAATACCGTAGTAATCTATTTACCTCGATCATATAGGGTCCCCAAAATAGTGAACGTTTTCCAAAATAATAATCATCTTTTAATACCCTAATCATATCTACCATATTAATACAGAAATCATCACATTTCCTATCACATTGGTTGTTGGGACATGTTCTTCCATTTCGCACCATTAACTAAGAAGAGAAAGTATAATTAGGGGCTTAAATACTTATCAAATAATCATGAAAAGGAACTTAAAGCATATAAGGATAACTTGTAGAAGAATAGTATACCATAACTTGTGTTCCCCTAGGTTTCAAACTAGTTTATCCATGATCATACATTCTTATGCGAATCTTTATTTTATTTTATCTTTGTTCCTTTAATTATAGTTCATACTAAGCTTATGAATTTACCAAAGCATATCCCCCCGGAGTGTCGTAACCAAGAGTGCAGCAAGACCCATTGTCGTGTACTAGTTTCTATTTGAGTCTAGCTCAAAGTAGTGTTTTCGAGTATTACCCCTATGTACATCTGTGCCAGAGACACCTCTACCTGCTCGTATCCAGACAAGGATGTATTTGCTTGGCAACCCCTTACTCAATACTCATCAAAATACAAAGAATATTTCCTATATATAAACTTTTCTAGAGGATTCTTCCTGAAGTTTTCATATCCTAATTTTTACAAATACCTAAACCATCCTTTGATACCAACTATAGAATCCCGCATTTTTATAACATAAACATTCATTACATTACACAAAACTGAGGATCTTTAAGGTTTAGTGTCTTGGAAACCAGGAACATAATACATGAAAACAACATAAAACATTCTTCTTAAACTCTTGAAAGGCTTCTCCTTAAGTTAATCCTAGGTTCATTACAACATCTCATAACCTGGGGACATACATCAAAAGAAAGGGTGAGCAGAAGGCCCAGTAAGGGAACAATAGAAACAATTAACATGTGAACTTGAGATACATCAACTATGTCATGAAAAAGAACATTAAGGCATGAGAAAGAAATCATGTGGCATATCATAATAAAAATAAAATTTTTCATAACTTTAAGATTTGGATACATCATTTAACATAGACAATCATGAACATATCACCAAGGTCCATCCCTAAGGTGTCATTTGAAAATTACCAAGGTTATTCACCAAGATATCATGAAAATTGTAATCTCTAGTGGTTACATCATTACCGAATGAATTGGAGCGCTATCAGGGCGCACCCTTAAATTTTCCTTTATTATCATGTGAGACACATATATCATCATCAAACATTTCATAAATAACCCATATAGCATAAAATAAATGGGTTTCATTTCATAATCATAACATTTTTAGAAAAAAAATGCTTTAAAGACATGATCTTTACGTCACTTTAAACCCACGGAAGGGGAGATCGGGTCTCATGTATGTAAATAACAGAATTTAAAATAGAACATTTTGATATATATGTGAATACCCCTGTAGAAATAAGAGCTTTGAGTATTCACTTTATAACATAAAATAATTTTTAGAAAAGAGAGAGGCATTTTGAGACGAAAATTCTGCAGCATAACGGCTATGTTTTGGGTTTTTAGAAAACATTGAAAAGAGAGGGGACATGGGTAAAACATTCATAAATGACCCATAAAACAGTATAGGGACAGAATAAGAAGGATATACGAACATGGTAATTAAATTTTAAGGACATACCATTTGAAATGAAAAACATGGAAGGAAGACAAAAATTAGATTTCTCTTATGAAAGTTCGGCAGCCTAACGGTGTTACTTAAAATTCAACAAAAATGATTTGAAAAGATCAAATAGGGTCTCTCATCATGTGAAAATAGGATTTCAGTATTATATTTATAGAGATAATACCCCAAAATAATTAAAAAGTTACTTGAAAGACTTGACATGAAAGTAGAACTTTGAAAAGATTGAGAAGGGTGAAAGAATCCCTTAAAAATTCGGCAGCCTAACAACGCCACATAAACATTCATAAAACGAAATGATGAGAGTAAGAGGGGGTCTATAATCATATGAGCATAAAAAGGACAGTATAATGAAGTTAAAATAATATCCTCCGACATAATAACATGGTGCATAAAAGAAATTACACAAAAGAGATTACTTGAAAAGAAAGAGAGAGGTTGAATCCCTTACCTTAAAACGTAACTCTTAAAACTCAATGGTTTGGACCTTGAGGGCTTGGGGGCACCTTGGGAGGACTCTTTGGGAGGTAAGGAGACCCTAAATTCATTGATAATGATTTTGGAGTCCAAAGGATGAGAGAATGTCTTGGTATTTATATGGAAAGTGAGGGGACAAGGCATTAATGACCAAGGGACACCTCATAAGTGGTTTTCTCAAAACCATGTTCTCTCCCAATATATTTCCCATGATGTTAGGAAAAATGGGGCCCCAATACAATAAATCATCACCTTTGGCTGGCCAACCCACAAAATAACTCATGACATCATCATGACATAGTTATGATGTCACTAAACATTCCGAAACCCTAAAACTGTATATTTTCTATTCACTGAAAATTCAACTTTCTCAGAAAAATCCCAAAATCTCACCTTAACCAAATATCAATTATCTGATTTCAAAAATAAACTCCATTTTATAAAAATAATTTTCTAAAAAATTTTAATTTAATTTTAAATTAAAAAACACTATTCACCTGAAAAAACTAATACTTGAATAATAATTTATGAAACCGTTATTTAACCATTTTATTGAATCACATTACTTGATCAAGGTGCCTAAATTATATTAATACTTTATTTAAGTGATATTACTAATCCATTTGGTCACATTAATATTCCTAATCATAAAATCACTATTCGTAATTTACTATTCATAAAAAATTATGTTGATCTTATAAGGCTCTAAATTTCGTACTGAACATAATTGCAGAAGACAATTTTTTGAAAATAATTACACATTTTTAATTATTTAAGGTTTACATAATTTTTTTTAAAATATCCTTTCTCTAAAAATCACCAAAAATATGCATACTATATTGATCTTGACATTTGAAAAGTCATAAACATCATCATAAGAAGAAATCCCAATTTTTATTTAAAAAAAACGATTACACAAGGCAATTACAATCTCATTACATAGCCCCTTATCACACCAGCATAGGACCTAAGTGTAAGGTGTGCTAAGGTGAGAGAATCCGAGGGAGGCTCCGCCAACATCGCACGAGTAGTAATTTCTATCAGTTTGAACTTTTCGAGAAGGCGATCCTGTTCTAGCTTCACACGATGAAGTTCATCTTGGGTTTGGTCCAGAGCAAAGCCCAGTGGTGCTACCTTCCCAAGTTCTGTTAGATGGGCTTCGATCGGTCCAAGACTACTGGGTGAGGACATCAAATATTCTTTCTATATTAATTAACCAAGATTACTTGTATTTAGATACAATAATAAAAACATTTAGTTTCCAGTTTTCATATTGACTAAATGGTCATATAACTGTCCAAACCCAACACTCTCATTTTAATTATACTCATGTTATCAAATGAAACATTTTTGTTGAGTATAAAAATAAAATTAAATAACACACAAAATTAGGAAACAATATTTATTCAAAATTTCGGGTCGTTACAGTTACAATATGAAATTGTGTGTTTTTGTCCTTAAGTAGGAACCATGTCTATGTAACTAGAATTTCAATGCTTTCATGGTAGTATTAACGTTAATTTTGTGTAATGTAAATAATTTTTACTATATTAAGGTTTATTATAACGAGAGTATTTTCATTTATTTATTTATATGGATGAATTTATCTTAGTTTTACCAATAAAAGAAAAACTAGAAGAGATAATTATTGATTTATATAGATAATCCCAAATGAAGGACCTTGGTTCTAGAAAGTTGATATTGGGGGAAAATATTGAAAAATAATTATAGTCTGTAACTTTTTTTAGACTTGGTTAATTTTTATATTAATGTTTTGTGTATTTATTTTGTTTAATATTTATATTACTAAATAGAATATGATGGATATAAATAAATAACTGATGAATGTGAATTTTATGACAAAAGAGTATGATGATTGAGTGAAAGAGTTCATCAAGTTTGTAAAATATCAAACATATCACCCCTGTAAAAACATTTTCCCATGTTTACACTATTATTATTCTGAAAAAATTGGCACAAAGGAGATGGAAGAACACTTGACCTGTCATATAATAGATCAAAGTTATAAATGATGGAATAAACACAATGAAAAGTGAATACTTCTAGTGGATGGGATGACACTGTGTTTTATAGATCATCTAATTTGATTACAAGTGCCAAAAATGGATAAGAATATATCAAGGATGCCATTACAGATGTGAATGATGATGAAGATCATTTTGAAGAAATTAAAAAGGATAGTTGAAGATGAACTTTGTGATTGCCCAAAATTGTTTGAGAAGTTAAAGAGTTGTGAAAAGATTCCATTGCATTGTGTTTTTAGTAAATATATTGTATTGTATTCCGTACAAAAAAATTATAATTTTAAAGCATAAAATGGATGGAGTGATGCTTGTTTTATGGAATTAATTTCTCTCTTGAATGAAAATCTCCCATAAGACAATAAGCTCCTGATCTGAATACACAATTCCAAATTAATTCTATGATCAAAGGGTATGATCTTTGAAAGAATAAGTTTTTTCCCGAATAACTGTATAATGTTTTTAATGGACCAAAAATCACATAGTGAATTCCCAAAGTGTGGCGTTTCTCGATACCAGAATGATGAATCTTTTCCTATGAATGTTTTAAGGCACATTCCAATCATTCCATGGTTTAGGTGCCTATATAGAAGTGAGGAGACTGTAGGGAAATTAACGTGGAACACATATACATGAAATAAAGAAGGAAAACTACGTCACTCATTAGAATCTCCTTAGTGGAAGAGAAATGATCATGAGTATCCTGAATTATAAAATGAGATGAGAAACCTTTGTCTTCCGTTATCTATAGATGAAGTGAATGCTTTTGGTTTTTCAAATTAGTAATCAAATTAAATTACTAGTTATGTTGGTAAATTATAACTTTCCAATGTGGTTATGCATGAAATGAAAATACATCTTTCTATCTATTCATATATAAGGACCAAAACAACTAGTTAATGATATTAATGTTTTTTAGGTTCCATTGATCGAGGATTTTAAATTATTGGGGGATTCAGGTGTTACATTGTTCGATGATTACAGAAATGAAAATTTCAGGTTTAGATCCATATTGTATGTGTAACACCCCAAAAACACGTGTTTCATATAATGGTAATTTTTATATTTTTATGTCGTCTATTAATCGAACAAATCTTGTTTCTTATGGAAATGTTATAATAAGATTTTAATTTACACAATGTAATAGAACACACAAAATGGACATAAGCCCCTTTATTCAAATAGAAACGCCGTAGTGTTTACAATACACTGATCAAAATAGTAATCATAATAACTAAATATACATATTAAAAACCCAATCAGAATTACAGGGAGACCACTTAAAATGAAGAGAACCACAAGGAAATAATATGGGTCCTTATAATTTTCCATAATGAACATAAGAATGGCCGAAGGCACCACAACCACACTAAGCACCAATGGTATGGCATGAACTATCTACTTAAAAAAACATGAGTTTTAGGACACCCTGAGTCTTGTATTTATAGGAAACTAATGTGACCATTGCCCATGGAAACCATGGAACTCTAATGGCTATAAATATAGTCGTTGGCCACATTGGACAATTAATTGAAAACATATAAGTATATTCTAGTCCACCATGTAATTAAGTCATAAATTGAAAAATTATAAAACTACTCCTAACCATGAATTTAAAAGGGCATAGAGGAATGTTTTGAATTATACATTTGTGATTTTGAAATGTAATATGAAATTCGAAACATGTTTCAATTAATGAAAATATATTGTAAAGATTTTCATTCCGTGTTTTTAAGTTATGTATAATTTCTTTTAATTAAACTATATTCTTTATTAACATAGTTTTGACAACTATTAGTACAGAAGATTTTACGCAGTTATACTGAATTTCAATTCATGTTTAAGATTTGGTGCTATAAATAGCTCTAGAAATATTATTAGATAAGGTATAGTTAAGTATTCATTAATCCTTCCTCAATCGTAAAAAAAAAATATAAAAGTCATGATTGAAAAGGGAAATTTATATAGAGTAACAATTAACCTTAAGACTTCATATATTTTTATTTAGGTGAGTTTTTATAAAAACTTTTGGGCCCACTAGGACTAGCCCATTTATGGTAGGGCCATGGGAGGCAGCTCATGCTAGGTGGATGAGGCCAGACCTCAGCCCAATCCTAGGCCAGCACGAGCTCAGTCATTGGTCTTCCAAGGGGCACACAGGAGCATGAGAGCGCAGGAGCGCATGTGTGTGCACAACACGGGTGCAAGGCCGCGATATGCATGGTTAGGCCGAGGATTGCTGGGGGGGAGGGAGCCCATGTATAGGGCCCCTTCGAGTGTGTTGTGTGTTTTCTAAGTAGGCGATGGGAGCCCTAGGCTTATAAGGGAAGCGAAAATAGCTCCCCGATTTGATGTGGGAGCATTTTTTTCTTGTGAAATATGATCATAGTCATTGGATCACGAAGTGCGGGATCTAGGTCATTGATCCCAACCTCGCATTCGATCTTCAACAACCACGACGCATCAATGGGTTTTTGTGGTCCGTTCGATCTGGCGGGATCTAGTCATGGCCGTTTGAAGTTTAAAAAAAAGACGCATCAGTCTCCTACCGTCTAATCAGACTCAGATTTAATCCAAGCCGTCCTTATTTTTTTAAACCATAAGGGCAACCTATCCCTTGATCTTGAGCCATATCTGATCCTAGATGTTGAAATCCCTCCTGGTTTTCTACTAATATTGTTTTCTTCTTCTCCCGCGGCATGCCCTGAACCAGTAAAACCTACACCCTATTGCTTCGTCATTTTTCCCCTCCTTCACGTGGTTTCCACAATAGTTGACTGTTAGTTTTTTTCCCACTTGGACCTAAGATCTAATGAAACCTATATTAAATATATATATATTTTATAGGTTTAGTTTATAAAAACCACCAGAGGCATCCGAAGAACCTTCCGGTTCCATGCACCCAAGCCTCCAGCGGAGCTCAGTGAGCCCTTCGAGATTTCCAGCGTCACCTGAGCTCCTCTTACTCCTCAAGATAAGGTAATGGATTAAAAAATTTCTTTCTTGGTTTTAGGATTAGTGTGCGTATATATATACACTTGTTATATAAATATGCATCATCTTACGGTTTGATGTAAATTCTCTCTTTAAGGGTTCCAAGATCTTATGTTTTAGGGTATTAATAAATCCTAAATATGAACACCCCATGAAAATTTATCTTATGCCTTAAATACATATTCGGTTAAATATATACCTGTGTATATGAAAATATATAAGTATAATATACACAACGCATGGATTTTTCATAAACATTATATACCCAGGAAAAAGATTTCCAAGGTTGAGTTAATGAAGAGCTAAAATTCATGGAGTAAATTAGGTGGTAAATTTTATATCTAATCATGAATGTTATTATAAATATGGATACACATAATATAAATGTGGTTTTTTAAAACAAATCATTAATTTTACCCTAATGATTAATTCCATGTATTTGATAAATTTACAAGTGAAAAACTAACATAGGATGCGAACATTGTGTATACCTGATATGTATAATCAGGTATGTGGGTTCATTTGTGTGAATGAAAAATTTGATCCACTTTTGTGTTTATAAATTTCATTAGTTTTCAAATAAAGTACTAAACATGCATATTCAAATGTTTATGGATTGACTAAAACACTACTTTTTTTATACACAACCCATTGAAAGAATGTTTTACGCAACGTGAAACCCTAATCAAGGTTTTCCAAATTCTTTATTTTATTGTGTTTAGTTCTCGAATATAGATATTGGATTCTTGTGACTTCATATTCATATGTACTCATTACTCTTCACTCTTTATAGAAAATGCTAATGTTTAAGGTTTGAGTTTTATACTTTTGTGTTTTAACATTTAATGTAGTAAATAAAAACTCTACATTCTGGTTCATTTTCTTAAAATGTAAATTATTTTTATGATGTTAAGGGCTGATATTAATCAAATTAAGATGTTAATATATATATATATCTGTGTGTGTGTGTAAGTAATTTTAGTTTTTGGAGTATAAAAAGTAAGGGTGCAACATATACATATTTTATGTGGCTATATGTACACACCTATGTGTTTGAACCATAATCCAAAATAGGTTGGTCTAAAAAAACATATAGGGTTGTTGATATGCTTAATTAATTCTTCATGAATTTATGTAGTACATAGAATAAATGTTCATTTCCTCAAACTAAGGATTTTAAAAATTAAAGACCTCTCATTTTATGTGGGAACCCCATCCATTCATTACTTATGTGTCTTTAATTAATACCACATGAACAATGAATGTTTACTAGTTTATGTATGTCATTGAGAAACATGTTTTCTAAATAATAACTAGCATATTATGATTTAGTATGTTTCCAATTCATTTTTTCAGTGCATGAATTGAGCATGAGTAATGAACTTGTATTTTGATGCATCAAAAGTTTGTTACTATGAAGGAGTTGTAAAGTTTTTATTTTATGTGATAATCAAACAACTAGTTTTACATGTTAATTTATAAGATATGAATTTTATTATTCAATGTTTTATGGGACAATTTGAATAAAGTGAAATGAGAAACCAAGTAATTATGAGTATTTGAAATGATAAGTGATTTAATATATCAAAGTGGTATGTGCACTTTGATTTAAGAAGAATGAGGAATGCATTGGACTCATTATGGGATGGGTGGGGCCCGCTATAGCCCCTCGATTAATTGGTAGGCCTCATGAGACATCTAGTAGTGGATTTGTCTAAGGCCTTTCTTATTTATGTGTTGCGGATATTGGCCGAGACCTTAATCATTAGATGTCTAGCCATGAGGCCTTGACACAGTCCGACATATGCACTTTCCTCATTATGACTATGAAAGTTAATTAACCAGAGGAATATTCGACTATTAGAATATTTCTGGTAAAACATTTTATGATTATGAGAATTCAAGGAGTATAATTATGACATATTATTTATGCAAGATTCATAAATTTTATGGCCAATGTATGTTTCAAAATAGTAGAATATGAAATTGATGTTATTATTTTAGGATCAACCTTGATCATGCATTACACTTAGTTATAAATTTTTTCACATGAATTTTAACATGAAATGTCTTTTACATATTATTCTGAATGAGCATTTCCATATTTGAATCATGATAATGTTAGTATGTTTTAAATTGTGCACTTATATCTCTTAGGCAATTTTCATTGTATGTTTAATGTGTTACAACATTTTACAGAAAATGTTTTAAGGAAAATTTAAAGAATGTCTTCAAAATTTATGTTGGGTATAGTATGTTATTTTTAAACCCCCTTACAGGGAATTCGTATGCTCAACCTACATTTTTAATTAAAATTTTATAGGTAACAACTTTAAGCAGAAGAAACATATCAACAGTAGTTGGTTTCCCAGAGCCTGAACCAAATTCAATCCTCTATTTGCCACCACCTCCAGGTATTCGGGAGATGGGGCATGATAGTTGGTATCAGAGGATTCGGTTTGGATAACTCTTGAAAACTAGAACTGAACAATGAAAATTTATTTAAGCAACACTAAGATCAAGGTTTCCTTAATTTCAGATGTAAAACGAGGGTACTAACCTTCTGTCTCTTCCCAAGGTGGCCCTGGAAACCATAATTTCCATAGCTAGACATGAAAATTATATAAACTATGCCTATATCCATATGTCATGAAAACATGTCTATAACATATCTAATTCTCCCCAAGTACTTCACCTCCACCAAAGAGCGGGTATGGATTTCATCTTTATGATGCAAGCCTAGTTTCCATCCTACACACGACAAGGAAAATACTATGAGGGACTTTTAGATGCTTCACCGCAGCGTAAGGCTTCCCATCCCTCATGGCCTTCCAAGAAGGTGTAGTAGTGTGAGACCTCCGCATGACATATATGTGTGAAGTCCTGTCTTATAGCCATCTTGGTCAGGTAATGGACTTTGACATCCTTGAATATAAATCCTCCTGTTCTATGTACCGAAACCAAGTACATGAAGACGTCTCTTAGATGTACACCCCACATGACAGACTCTGGAGACTACACAAGTGCTCCCACGATATCAAACCAAATTGATCGGGTTGCATATGGTTCATGGAAATTGGATGTTTCTAATCAGTTTTGGGGATTCATTTATTATGAAACTCAGAAAACCATTAGCCCTATTTTATTTTATGTACAAGTAGTTATATAAGAACATAACTTTTTTGTCTCTTCTTTTTATTATCCTTTCATCAGTTTTAATTTTCAATGAGTATCACAAAGTGAAATTTCATAATAAATTTTCAGATGGAAGGTCAATCCCATATGTTATATCTTCCTGTTGAGGTATTGGAGATTATTACGATCAAAACATGTGAAGAGGAGTACCTACCTCTCACAAACTTGTAAAAAACGTGCAAGAAACTATTTTAAGTGACAAATAGTCCTGACATTCTCCACACCTATCAGGGTAATTCTTCCATTTACTACCACATATCAACGACACAACTAGCTAAGTATAGGCGAAGAGGAAAATACCATGAAGGGCTTTTCCTATGTTTCACCCTAGGCTGAAACTACACGACCAGGTTATGTTCTAAAGAGGATGCTTTGGAGGGAAACCTTTGTGCGGCCTATATGTACCAACTCCTCAGTTTTAGCCTGTATAACAACATCTATGACTTGGATGTTCTCAGTCGAGACACAGTACGATGAGTTATTCATGTGATGGTCCATTCAAACATTTCCAAACTCTGTACTGTTTGAGCTTCCCTATGGAAGCCCGACTGTTCGATGCAAGAGTTCAACCCCTTATGTTTGAAGTGTGTCTGGATCAGAGAACTAGAGTATTTGAGCATCAATTTGGGTTTTCCAATGAACGCACTTGAGGATCCTCTATGATGTGGGATGTGGTAAGAACATTAGAGAGCTTTCTTTTCTAGTTATGAAAAGAATTTCGAGCACACAATTCCTCTTAGGGGGGAATAACGTGAAACCCTAAAAACTTGTGTTTCATATAATGGTAATTTTTATATTTTTATGTCATCTATTAATTGAACATGAATTGTTTCTTAGGGAAAAGTTATAATACATTTTTAATTTACACAATGGAATAAAACACACAAAATGGACGTAAGTCCCTTTATTAAAATAGAAACACTATAGTGTTTACAATACACCGATCAAAATAGTAATCAAACTTACCAAAGATACCTATTAAAAACCCTATCAAAATTACAGGGAGACCAATTAAAATAATGAAAACCCCAAGGAAATAATATGGGTCCTTATAATTTTTCATAATGAACATAATAATGGCCGGAGCCACCATGACCACACTAAGCACCAATGGTATGACGTGAACCATCTTCTTTGATCAACTTGAGTTTTAGGAAACCCTAAGTCTTGAATTTATAAGAATCTAATGTGACTGTTTCCTTGGGAAACGATGGAACTCTAATGGCTATAAATATATCTGTCGGTCTTGTTTGAAAATTATTTGTAAACTTGTAAGTATATTCTAGTCCACCATGTAATTAGGTCATCAATTGAAAAATTATAAAACTACTCCTAACCATGAACATTAAAAGGGAATAGAAGAATGTTTTGAAATAAAAATTGGTGCTTTTGAAATGTAATAAGGAATTCAAAACATATTGAAATTAATGAAAATATATGGTAAAGATTTCCATTTAGTGTTTTTAAGTTATGTTTAATTTCATTTAATTAAAATATATTCTTGATTAACATAGTTTTGACTACTATTAGTACAAAATATTTTACGTAGTTATACCAAATTTCAATTCATGTTAATGCTTTGGTGCTATAAATAGATCTAGAAATATTATTAGACAAGGAATAGTTAAGTATTCATTAAACCTTCCCCATGCTTAAAAAAATAATATAAGTCATGATTAAAAATGGAAATTTCTATAGAGTAACAATTACCCTTAAGACTTCATATTTTTTTATTTAGGTGAGTTTTTATAAAAAAATTTGGGCCCACTAGGGCCAGCCCTTTTTTGGCAGGGATAAGGGAGGCAGCTCATGCTAGGTGGCTGAGCCTAGCCCCCAGCCCAAGCCTGGGCCAGCCAGAGCTCGGGCATAGGTCTCTCGAGGGGTGCATGGGAGTACGGGAGCGCAAGAGCGCATGTTTGTGCACATCGCGGGCGCAAGGCCATGGTGTTTATGGTTAGGCTGAGGCCTATAGGGGAGGCGGGAGCCCGGGTATAGGGCCCCCTTTATGTGTTCTGTGTGTTTTCTGAGTAGGAAATGGGAGGCTTGTGCTCATAAGGGAGGCCAAAACAACTCCCCGATTCTACGTGGAAAGTGTTTTTTTCGGGTGAAACATGATCATGGTCATTGGATCACGAAGCGTGCGATCTAGGCTGTTGATCCCGACCCCAAGTTTGATCTTCAGCAACCACGACACACTACAATGTTTTTTTTGTTCGTTTGATCTAGCGCGATCTAATCATGGCCGTTCAATGTTTAAAAAAAATGCCACATCAGTCTCGTGCCATATGATCAATATCGGATTTAATCTGACCTGCACTTATTTATTTAAACCACGGACACATCCCAGCCGTTGATCCCGAGCCAGATATGATCTTGGCCATTTAAATCCCTCCTATTTTTCTACTCAAATTGCTATCTGCCCCCCTCCCCCACAACATACCCTGAACTAGTAAAACCTACACCCTATTGCATCATCGTTTCCCCCCTCATTCACATGGTTTTCACAAGAGTTGACTGCCAGTTTATTTAAGCCCACATTGGCCTCGGACCCAATGCATCCTGTATTAAAATCATATTTATTTTCAATAGGTTTATTTTAAAAAACCATTTGAGGCATCCGAAGAACCTTCTCATTCCTTGCACCCAAGCCTCCATCTGACCCTAGTGAGCCCTCCGAGTTTTCCAGCGTCACCCGAGCACCTCTTCCTCCTCAAGATAAGGTAGGGGATTAAAATTTGTCTTGCTTGGTTTCATGTTGTGTCTATATATATAATTATATATACTTTTAATATAAATATGCATAATCTTATGGTTTGAAGTTAATTCTCTCTTTTTGGGTTGCAAGATCTTATGTTTTAGGGTATTAATAGATCCTAATTATAGACACCCCATTCAAATTGATCTTATACCTTAAGTACATAATCGGTTAAATATATACATGTGTATATGAAAATATATAAGTATATTATACACAACACTCAGATTTTTCATAAACATCATAAGCCCAAGAAAAAGATTTCCAAGGTTGAGTTAATGAAGAGCTAAAATTCATGGAGTCACTTTGTGGGAAAAATTTTATATCTAATCATGTATCTTCTTATAAATATGGATACACATAATATAAATGAGGTTTTTTAAAACAAGTCAATACTTTTACCCTAATGATTAAGTACAAGTCTTTGATAAATTTACTATAACACCCAAATATTTCTTAGTACGTTATTTATTCAATGTAATTCAACAACTTGCATTACACGCAACACCGAGTTCAAGCGCACCACGACTTACCAAACTAGCTGTTTAAAAGAGGTTACAAATAGTAATAACTGAATTTTTAACTTTATATAATCCCAATAATTTTAGAATTTATATTATGAGTTTTTTATACATAATGTAATAAAAACATAATTTTTTTCAGATAAAAAAAGTATTTTTCAAAAATTTGCACTTTTACTACATTTTAACGGTGAAACCTCTTTAAATACAATATTTGAAACTTTTATATATTAAATTTGACAAAAATAAACATCTTCATTTGAATCAGGACATAATAATTTAGTTTTAATAAATTTTTCGTATTTTTATGATAACATTCATATTTGGGTGAATAGTGAAAATATAATATTTTAACTGAAAAAAACCTTTTTAATCAAAATAATTTATAGTGTTAAATTATACATTTTAATGGTTTGTAAGTATAAATATATTATATTTTTACCATTTAATCCAATATTGGTCATTGTATGTAATTTTACTTTGAAATTGGACATAAATAAGTGTCAATCTTTTGATAGTTATTATTTCTTAAAAATATGCCTTTTGGATTTGACAACAGTAATTAATTTTCAATTAATAAATTCAACTTTTATGTTTTGGATTTGGTAAAATAGACATCATTTTCAGATTCATAATATCAAAATTATCCTAGGGTGACTTTTTGGTATTTTTCTGAAATCGTTCAATTTTTTAAGAATAGTGAAAAACACTGAGTTAATGTTTAAAACTGAATTTTTATTTAAATAATTATTTTATTTTATTTTATTTTATTTTAGGTCAAAATAGATATATAATACCTATATATGTTCAATTTAATTTATTGGAGTCAGTTTATAATAATTTTAGATATATAAAAAATTTTATTGATTTTTTCACTATCTTTTACCCATCTCATAAAAGAATTTTCAATTCACATAAAACATAATTTTACCACTTCTATGAGTGGAATTTCAAAAATCTGAGATACATGGTTAATATGAAGGAGAATTTTTTTTTTCAATAAGATAAAAATAATTTTTGATGAATAATAACGTTTTACTATTATTGACCATAGTTAAAAGTAAATAGGGTAATTAAGGATAAAAATAATAATAATATTACCCTAAAACATGTCCTAACTAAGTATAACTCGACCAAAAACAAACTTTGGAATAAAATATGAACCTCTTTGGTCCACTTGGATTAGATTAGGACATTTATTAGTTTTTTAATTCAATGAAGTGTTAAAAGAGTTAAAATCAAAGTTTAATAACTAATTTTTTTAATATAGGGTTACACATAAGTTAAATTCAACAAGAAATATTCATTAGAAAGATAAAATGATTTCCTAAATAATAGTATTTAATTTATATTTTTCTATCATTACATAATTTAATTAATTTATGACACAATGATGATGCAGTAGTTACCTAATTAATGAAATATTAAACTAATTGATATTATAAATATCCAAATAAATGTCAATTGAGAATTTTTATGAATTACAATAATTTTATAGGTAAATATGACATGTTAGTGTTTATTAAATGAATTTTTTTTGAAGTAATTATGACGTTATGAATTTAGAAAAAACAAAATACCAAATAGTGTCAAAATTTACGTAAAAGAGTTTTTAAAAAAAATATTATATTATTAATTGATATTCTATTCATAAAAATCTAAGGTTTAGCCAAAAGGCTTATATAATGATAATTGTATCATTAATTAACCACTTGGGGTTCTTTTGAAGTGTATAGTATGTTTATTAACCATATAATATAAAAATACAAAGAGACATGGTGAATGTGAAACTATTTAACTAAGAGTTAAATCTAAAAGATAATGTTAATATATTGACCCAAACCTGTCTAAATCCTATTGGTTGAGTGGTGTTTGACCCATAACCACCTAATAATTTAAATAATCCATTTTTGAGCCATTATAATACGAAAATTATTATATTATATAATAATATTTCTAGCTTTTCCTAAGGTGCCCCTCACCCCTCTTATAAAAGGGAATTACCCCTTCTCTCTAATTAACTCCATCATAGCCTTTTGGATCGGCCAACCCCTGCCCAAATATCCTCTCAACTTCCCTCAATTCATCTTAGAGGCCTTCCTTTAGACAGAAAGCCAACTTAATGAGCCCTTTTGATCAAATCAAAAGGAAGAACCCAAATAAGAGGTAATAACTTCACCACCCTCATTCAAGTTATTTTCTTCTTCCACTTCTTCTTTATTTGTTATTTCCATTCTAAAATAATTTCTCTACTATGTCATATAAACTATGATGCTATTATAAATATTTTACATCCATATTAATTATTCTATCCATCATTTTAATGACATGTCACCAAACGTGCGTACGTACGGATTACCGTCTCCGCGTCGTGGTGTAATTGTTTTTCAATACATTATTATTTGTATGGGTATAATAATGATGTGTAATTAATGTAAATAATAAATATAACATTATAATGATTCTTTATATATGATATACCATCCAATTATATATTATTTTAATATCAAAATAATGATATTGTCGCTCGTGTGTACGTACGGATTACCGTCTCCACGAACGTGATGAGATTCATTCCCCATCGTATCCATTCAAGACTAATTTTAATTAGATGATTTAAAATAATGTTTAAAGACTTGATATCATTATAGTTATGAATAATATAGATCCCATCCGTAAAAAATATGACTCACATAATAAAAAATATAAAGGAAAACGAATCCGTTAACACTCAAAACAACGATAATACTAAGATATTATTATCAAAGCAATGTTAAAAGATCATATATGAAATCATATTAATGTATATGATTATTGAATAATTTAATAAAAATTATTTCACCATTATACAGGAGGTTAACCTACCCTCAACCAAGGAAAAGTACAAGGTAATGGTTAATTTTACAATCTCTTCATTATCTGAGGTTGTTTATACGTAATTATCAACTATGACCTCTTTATCATCCACATCCATGTTTCATAAAAATGTATTTCAAAACATTATTAATATTTCATAGACTATGGGTTAATGTAATTTATACCCTTATTTTACTTTTTATAAGATGTTTATAAAGGAATCTTTTCGTCGTCTTCCAAACAAGGTCCTTTTTAACCTTTTCGACAAAATTAAGGTAAGAATGTCTTTTTCAACTTATACAGAGGGTGTGGCTATATTCCACCATTATAAAATCTTCAAAGATTCCCTTACAATCTTATAAGAATATTTTCAAGGTAAATTATTTGTTTTAAAATTATGCGACTTTTAAATGATATCAAAAGAGAGATATTTCTCTCAAATAGTTTTGATTTCATATATGTAAACATACTTTGATTTTTTTATGCTTATTTAATGTTGATTTATTATGATACAAAACATCCACATTGTATTGAAGGTTTTGTGATATATTTGACTATGGATGTGTTATTTTTATACTATTCATGGTTTATGGATAAAGTAAAGACATTTATTATGCTAGTTTTAATATGAATGATTATATTATGTTTAGACCTGTTCATATGAGGAATGAATTGGACTTAGTAATTGACAGGTGGAGCCAGCTATAGCTCCTCGATTCATAGGTAGGTCTCATGAGACAAACTAGTGTCTTGGAAGAAGGCCTTGACAAAATCTTATTTTTTGTCTTGGCACAAGGCCTTGACTATGTGGGTATGATAGTCTGGCATTATGAATTCCATCATTATGAAAGTGGTTATTGATATTTCATGTGATTATTCGACTAGTAAAATATCCTTGTGAATAATTAAATGTCATTATTTCATTTTATTTTTTCTATATCATGCTGAAGTTTACGTTTAAAAGGCTATTGTTTTAGTTATACATTTCCTTAAATGATTATGCTTATTTATGAAAGTTTCCGCTATATTGTTATCCTTGCTGACCATCTGAGCTCACCCCATTATATGTTTTATTTTTCCCAGGATTTGAAGAAGTATTTTATGATATACCTTCAGGGATAGTCTGAGGGGATATGAGTGTGGAATATGGAGACTATGTTGTTGTAGTTTTTATCTTTATAATGTAATGTAAGATTTATGAATGTATCTAGTGTTTCAAAGGATACTAAACTAATTGGTCTTTTGAGACTTGATCTTTTGTGGTCATGCCAATGTTACGTAATAATGCACCGACTCTAGGTAACTGGGGTCGGGGCATTACATTTACAAGTGACAAACTAACTTAGAATGAGTACCTTGCGTATACTTGATATATATAATCGGTTATATGGGTACATGTGTGTGAATTCCAACTTTAATCATCTTTTTTATTTATAAATTTCTATAGTTTTCAAAGAAAGTACTAAACATGCACATTCAAATGTTTTTGGCTTGACTAAAACACTACTTTTTTAATACACTGCCCGTTGAAATAATGTTTTACGCAACGTGAAATCCTAATCAAGGTTTTCCATATTATTTCCTTTAATGTGTTTAGTTCTTGAATATTGATATTGGATGATTGTGAGTTTATTTTCATATGTACTCATTACTCTTCACTCTTTATAGAAAATGATAATGTTTAAGGTTGAGTTTTTTACTTTTGAGTTTTAACATTTAATGTCATAAATAAAAACTCTATTTTCTGGTTCATTTGCATAAAATGTAAATTATTTTTATGATGTTAAGGGTTGATATTAAACAAATTAGGATGTTAATATATATATATATATATATGTGTACGTAATTTTAGTTTTCAGAGTATAAAAATTAAGGGTATGATATATACATATTTTATATGGCTATATGTATGCACCTATGAGTTGGAACCATAATCCAAAATTGGTTGGTCTAAAACAAACTAAGAGGGTTGTTGATATGATTAATTAATTCTTCATTAATGTATGCGGTACATAGAATAAATGTTCATTTCCCCAAACCAAGGATTTTAAAAATTAAGGACCCATCATTTTATGTGTGTATCCTATCCATAATACCGCATACACAATGAATGTTTAGTAGTTTATTCATGTCATTGAGAATATTTTTTTCTAAATAATAACTAGAATATTATGATTTATTCTGTTTCCAATTCATTTTATTAGTGCATGAATTGATCACGAGTAAAGAACATATATTTTGATGCATCAAATGTTTGTTCTTATGGAGGAGTTGTAAAGTTGTTATTTTTTTTGATAATCAAACAACTCATTTTATATGTTCATTTATTAGATAAGAATTTTATTATTCATTATGGTATGGGACACTTTGAATATAGTGAAATGAGAAACCAAGTAATTATGAGTATTTGAAATGATAAGTGATTTAATAAATCAAAGTGGTATTTGCAATTTGATTTTATAAGTATGAGGAATTCATTAGACTCATTATGTGATGGGTGGGCCTGCAATATCCCCTCAATTAATTAGTAGCTCTCATGAGAGATCTAGTAGTGTATTTGGAAAAGGAAATTCCTATTTATGAGTTGTGGATTTTTTCCGAGGCATTAATCATTAAATGTCTTGGTACGAGGAATTGGCAGAGTCTTTCATATGCACATTCCTCATTATGACTATGAAAATTACTTAACAAGAGGAATATTCGACTAGTTGAATATTCCTGTTTAAAGAGATTATGATTATGATAATTCAAGGTGTAAAAGTATGGAATATTGTTTATGCAATATTCAGAAATTTTATGGCCAGTGTATGTTTCAAAATAGTAAAAGATGAAATTGATGTTATTATTTTAAGCTTAACTCTGATCATGCATTACACTTAGTTATTAATTTTTGCACTTTCATTTTAACATGAATTGTCTTTTACATATTATTCTGAATTATCATTTCCATAATTTAATCATGATAATGTTTGTATGTTTTAAATTGTGCACTTATATCTCTTAGGCAATTGTCATGGTATGTTTAATGTGTTACAACATTTTAAAGAAAATGTTTTATGTAAATTTTAATGAATGTTTTCAAAATTTATTTGGGGTATAATATGTTATTTTTAAACCCCCTTACTGTGCATTCATTTTCTCACCCTAAGTTTTTAATAATAAATTTTCAGGTAAGATATTTAAGAAGAAGAATCATTTCTGTAGTAGCTGGTTTCCCAGAGCCTAAACCGAATTTGATCCTCTATATGCCACCGGCTCTAGGTATTCGAGAGTTGGGGCATGATAGTATAAGACAATAAATAACTTGACTTCGTAGGGAAAATTTTCATGATATAGAATTAAAGGAACTCAAGGGTATCTCATCTAAAAACATGGTACCTAGTCAATTAGGTAGAAACATTCATCGAAAACTGTGATTCTATGACATCATAGATTTCAACCCTGATGGCATATATAACGATCTTAGATGACATCATTCGATGGATGTTTAGACGAATGTACAACACCATCTCCACTAAAAGAATATAAACTATATGAGAATTTAAAATATGTGGAAACTAATTTTGGTAAACTATTTTTGAAAAACCTTATGAAAACTGGTTGAAAAAAGTAATAAATTTTTTTTAAGTTCCATTCTAGAATTGTCTCTATGACAAAAATTTTCTTGATGTTATGCATGTTGAAAAAATTAATGTGATAGTGTCATCAAAACATTTCTAAATGTACTTGAAAAAATGAATGATGGAATTAAGGCTAGATTGGACATGGTTTTCATGGGAATATGAAAAGAGTTGGCACCAGTGTAGGGTGAAAAATGAATTTTTCTTCTTCCAGATACATACACACTTTACAAGTCTGAGAGATATCAGTTTTTCAACTTCTTTAATGATGTAAAAGTTACAAAGGGGGTATTCATTGATTATCCAAAACATCCTGTCAATGAATGATTTAATGTTAAATGTAATGAAATCATATGAATTCAATGTTTTGATGCAATATCTACTGCCTATAGATTAAAATTTCATTTTTCCTAATAATGTCCATCATACATTAACGAGCTCTATTTCTCATTCAATGCTAATTTATAGACCTAATGAAATTTATGACTATAGAAAGAGAAATTTATGTGATATTATGTGAATTGGAAGTGTTCTTCCCCCCAAAAATCATTGATATGATTCTTCATTTTATGGTTCACTTGGTGAGATATATTCAACTATGTGGTCCTATAAACTATAAATGGATGCACCCATTTGAGAAGTATATGAATATTTTGAAAGGGTATGTCAAAAATTGAAGTTGGTAAGAGGTTTGTATTACATGGTGATATATTGATGAGGAAGCTGTGGAATTCTGTTTTGAATATCTATCTGGTGTGGAAAGAATTGGTCTATTGTATTCTCATCACACTGGGTGGCTTTTGTGTGAAGGAATTTCTAGAAGAGATATTTTCACAATCAATATTACAGATTGGGAGTAGGCCCACCTTAACTTTTTGTATAATAGTTTTGAGGGATCACTATATGTTGAAACCCATAAAGAAATTCTTAGGCATTTGAATCCATCAAGGTATGAAATATGGATATCAAATACACAAAATCAACAATTTATAGGATTATTTCAGTACAATGTTTTAAAGGAGTCAGATGAAAATACAGATTCAGTTTCAGAATGTCATCAATGTCTAGATAAAGGAAAAAGTGTGTATGTATTATCTTACAATGTTTATTTAATTAATGGTCATAAATTCTATAAAAATGATCATGACGAAGATGGTATCATGAAAAACAATGGAGTTATAATTTTGGTTGAAGTTATTCATGTTTCTAGTAATAAGTACAGAAATTGAAATTATGAAAATATTTCATACTTTGGAATAATCAAACAAATATGTGATTTGGATTATAAAACATTCCAAGTGCTGATTGTTCAGTGAAAGTGGGTTGATAATAAGAGAGTTATTAAAATAGATGAATAGGGATTCATGAATGTTGATTTCACTAAGGAAGGGTACAAATATGAACCATTTACAATAGAAACATAGGAAGTACAAGTATTTTATGTTCTATATCCCACAATCTGAAAGTAGTCAATTGTTCTGTTATCAACCAAAAACACTGAAGGGTCTGATGAAAATTTCACAAAGGATGACCCTTTCATTGGGATATTGCAATCATTTCGCATAGGCTCTAATGTAGATGGTGATTTCTATGTCATTAGAGACCACATTTAAGGGATTTAGATCATTGATATAGGGTTCAAATAACTTCATCCATTAAAAAATAAAAAGAGAGTTCAATAATTAGGTTACTTTTTTTTGTAATACAAATCATGTTACCTAATGTTATTATCAATTTTCATTTGCATTTATTTACTCTAAAATAAAAGTTAAACCACTTCTACAGATAATTAATTTTTCATGTTCTAGTTCACTCAATCCTGAGGAACAATAGGTCTCTCAACCAAATACTACTCTTAGTGTAGAGGAAAGACCTTCTACATGTGTTGGTGATCTCATTCTTAAGGAACAACAGGTTTCTCAACCTACTGTTGCACCCAGTGCAGATGTACAAAGACCATATATACATAACAATGCTACCACTCTAGAGGAACATATCGACGATATTGATTCTATTGAAATCGTAGGTGAAGAAGGACTACCGATGAATAAAAAATTAAGAGCATCTTAGTTTTATAGTGTTAGAAAAAATCATTAAGGTGAATGACAAATGAATCAAATTCGAGGTCAGATGGAATGTGCAGGGCTGGCATATTAACCCCAATAAGACCATGTTTAGTGGTTATATTGTGAAGGGTCACTCCAAAACACATGCTGATTAGTGTAGATTTGTGGAACAATGTTGTGACCGAGATTAAGATGCTGATGTTGGAAGAGATTATGATAACAATATTATAACATTTAATTATTTTACTAAAAAATAAAATAATGAAACATTGAATTAATCTTTATTATCCATTTCAGAGTGAATTTATAGTAGATAACACCCCCAATAAATATGTATTAATGCTTACGGGAAGGATTCAAAGAGAATTTCACACAATTCTAACAAGAAAAATGATGAAGGGAAAATAAACCCACACCCACTGATTATCTATGACAACCTGATAATCCAAGAAGCGTGGGATGAGTTTACAGAGCATTGTGCATATCTATCTTTTTAGGTACATTTTGGTTAGTAATACGTTGTTTGATGATACATATATTCATCACATTGATTAAATTTTTTTTATTTATGTAATATAAACTGAGTAATGGAAATAAGGAACGATCAACAAAACAAATGTACCCTTACCAGAATGCAAGTAGGGGGTACAGTTCACTTAAAAAAATTGGTATGTATTTTAAAACTACAATAATACTTTTATTTTACATGAAATAACAACATAATTATGGTCCTCTATTTATATACAGATTGATGACTCCAAATCCAAATCCACTTCCATCCCACAGTATGTTTTATGGAAGGAGGAACATGTAAATAATGATGATATTGTAATAGATGAAAACACACAAAAAGTGTGTGAAACATGTGTATGTAATACAAAATAATTTTTTTTCTTCTTTAGATCACTATTACATAACAATGATTTCTTATTCTTCTAGATTTTTTACCTGAAATGTTCATGGGAATCAGCAACACCTATACCATATAAACACATATTGTTGGTGGCCTTGAAGCGGCCAAAATAGTATGGTTGTGTTAGAGGTGCGGGTTTTGGTGTGACACCCTGAACATATTTTGAGAAGAAAAAAACAAGAGGAGGATCAATGTGAATTAATAAAATAGATTATAGGAATAATTTATACCGATTAAGAAAAATTACAATGGTAAAGAGAGATTATGGAAACTTTTATTGTGGGGAGGTAAGGATAATAAGCAACTCAAGAATATCCATCACATAGAGATCTCACCCCACCAACCCACCAAGAATGATGTAATCCATTCCCCTCAAAAAGATGTATTAGATGAGGTAATCAATGTTATAATATTTTTTTTTGAAATGTGAATCATATATACATTGACACCTTTACTATACTAAAATTATACAGGGTAATAATGATTGTGATTTATATCTAGAAACACCAACCCATAGCCGTATGGTGAGGGCTACATTGTTCAATATTCAAAACGACATGCTACACAATAGTCCACTCACAATAGGTCATGTGAAAGTGTCAATCATCATATACCATGAGTTGATATCCAAGCTACCTATTTAAATTTATGGGACAGATATTCATAAGATCCAAAAATTTGTTGGATCATTCATCGTGTGGCCTTCACATCTCATAAAAAAAACATGTCGATAAGGAGGAATTAATTTCCAATTTATTTCTCAAGATAAACCTTTAAAAATTAATAAAAAAGGTCTAAATCGATGAATATTATTATTTATGGGAAAATATAAGGGGATAAAATGAAAAAGGTACACAAAAACATCTAAAGAATCGACCAATCATTCCAAAATATCTACAGAAAGAACCATTACCCAGCCCGTTATATGTCCATATTTACTATCATTGAAGATTCATGTGGATATAATGTTACAAGATAGTCATAATCACATAGTTGAACTTGAAGAAAATATGTATGTAGATAAAGATAAAGACTTCATAATCATTGAGAGTGTAAGTGAAATTATCCCCTATGGATGGCTAGGAGGATCAGTTGTAAATGTATACATGAGTTATGTTTTCATGATTTTACTTTCCAAAAGCTGATATAAAATGTTAATTATTATTAATACATTAATATTTTTCAAATGTGTTTATGTGAAAAAAAATTAAAGGTATTTTCTGATGAAAGAAAATCTGGACTCAGTAGTCCTAACATCTCCTCTATAGAACAATAAAAAATAGATACCTATAAAAAGGATGAAATAGTGGTAGGTCTGATCAAATCATTTGGAATAAAAACTTTATATGATAGACTCTATTTAATAACAATGTTAAAAGGTTAAAAATCTTCAATTTAATCATATCAAATATATTTTCATTTATTTTATTACTTATTTCTTTTTGTGTTTTTAGTCATTGTTGGATTCTCATTGTGGTAAATTTGGATACTCCAAATATTTATTTCACAGATTCAATGCATGTATATCCATGAAACTGTCCACACCTGATAGAATTTTTCAATTTTTAATACACTAAATACAATGTTTTATAACTAAAAATCTATTTATATAATTTATATTATCTTTTAACGAGGATTCTATTATGACTGGACGATTCATAAGTATCTTAAAAAACAATTAATAAGTCCAGAAGCTATGCATGAAGGCCAAGACAAGTACTACGACTGGAAATGTATCATGGTATATATAATAATATTTCAATATCTAACAACGTGTCAAAACAAATTAAATATCCTAATAAATTTTATTGTAGTGTCTGAAATAGACTAATAGAAAAGATTATGGTTATTATGTTTGTAAATTTATGAGAGTGATTGTTTTCTATGAACAATCTAGCAACCCTGAAGTGGTATTTTCAAATATAATTACTATTTCATTTAAAATATTTATTAATCCTCTGTGTAATAATATTTTTCTGATAATACTGTGATTGTCAAAAATACTCATATTCATTAGATGATATAGATGTTCTCAGAATCAAATGGGCATCCTACCTGATGGAATAATGTACACAAATTGCATAAAGATATGAATACCATGTAATTACTAGATTGTTTCCTATTTATGTTTAATTTAATTATTTTTTGTATTACTTATATAATTTTTTTTCTTATATAGGTGGATTCTTTGTTTGAGTCTGGCCAGTTTTTTTGAAACTGATCATGCCCATTAGAGATTTTACTTCGAGGATACAACTCATAATTCAATAAGAAGGTAATGTTTTTTAATATACTAAATTTTTTCTATTATTATTACATGTTATATACTTAAATAACAAAATATAACATAAATGTTTGACTTCTCATGAAGTAAATTTCTTCCACGAACTTATTCTCCCTCAAAAATTTTCACCCCTACATTGTTGGCATTTATCACTTTCCTTGAAAGGTAGGGGAGGGAACTTGAAGGAAAGTGATACATATTGAAAATCAAACAATTTCATTTCGATAAAGGAAGAAAATGAAAATAATGGTAATGCACGATGTGGCCTATATATCTCAAATTCTGTCTTTTTATATAATTAATTAATTTTTACATCATTTTATCTACTATTTTTATGTTAATTTCCTTATACTTTATATCTAATTCTTATTTACTTTTTTATGATTGTGTTATCCTTATTTGATCATTGATATCTCCATTTTTTAAACTTATTGAGCTTATATGATCACCATTTCTTATGTTTCATATCCTTATGTTATTAAGAATGGTTTTTGAAATTATATGTCTAAGAAGGTTTATAGTAATGAGTAACATAATTAGAGATGCTTATAAACTAGTTCTTTATGTTTCCATTTTTCCAAATGCACTAAACCTAAATGATTCTGACATGATTTAAAAACTTATGTAAGGAATATTAATACACAAATATTATATATATATATATATATATATATTTAATTTCTGGTTCAATATAGTTGGTATCACAACAACTAATCTACTCAAAATCGAGAAAAAAGACCAAGTGCTTGGTATCACATTAAGGGTATATTTTTATTTAAAATTAACATTAATTTTAATAAAGAGAACAAGTGACAAACTAAAACTAATAAAATGCATTCATATTGTTTTGATAATTTATAAACAATCCATAAGTCATTTTTTATGTGTAGGAATCAACCACACCTCAATCTGATGCACGGTGTGGTCAGCATGACTTTAAGTGTTTATTTTTATATTAAATTGACCTTAAATTCATAAAAAGAAGAAGGGACTATTGAAAAATAAAAAAAAATTATTGATTTAATACTACGATAGAATGATCCCTGAGTCTTTTGTGACATGTTGGAATCAATTTTACCTCAATGAAACTCATGATGTGACCGGTATGAGTAAAAGTGTCTGTTATCAATTTAAAATTAACATTTTAGTTAAAAACGTGTCACTCATTGAAATGAAATAAAACATGACCTTATTGTATTCATAATTCTGTATAGATATAAATAAGTCATTTTTGACATGTATGAAGTATTCTCATGTCAAGCTAAATCGCTATGCGATTGGTATAACTCAAAATGCACGTTTCTAGTTTGAAATGAAATTTTGGTAAAAAAACACAACCAACATACTGTAAACCAAGAAAACACATTCAAATTGTTTTCATATGTTAGGGAAATTATATATAAGTCATTATTGATGTGAATAAATCAACTATACTTCAATATAAAGCACAGTGTGGACGGTATAACTCAAACGTGTCTCTTTTTTATAAAAATTGAGATTAATTTAAGTAAAAACAACAAGTGACATACTAAAAACTGAGAAAAAAAATTCAGATTGTTTTGATATTTTATAAAAATGATCCATGTGTCATTTTTGATATGTAGGTTTCAATCTCACCACATTAAAATTTCTGGTGTGGCCAATATGACTCAAATTGTTTCTTTTTATTTAAAATTAACATTAATTTAAGTAGAAACAACAAGTGAAACACTAAAAATGAAGAAAATGCATTCAAAATGTTTTGATATTTTTGAAAAAAAAACACATGAGTCATATTTGAAGTGTAGGAATCATCTTACCTTAAATATTACAAATGGTGTGAATGAAATGACTCCAAGTGTGTCTTTTAATTTAAAATTGACATCAATTTAAGTAAAAATAACAAGTGACATACTCAAATCCATGATTTTTTTATTTATTATTTATATATTTTTTTAAAATGATATATGAGTAATGTTTGAATTGTATGAGTCAAAAAAACCTCAATATGATTCAATGTGTGGCCGTTATTACTCAAAGTGTCCTTTTTATTTAAAATTCACATTAATTAAGTAAAAAAAACAAGTGACACACTAGAAACTAAGAAAACACATTCTGATTGTTTTAATACTTTATAAAAACAATCCATGAGTCATTTGTGACATTTATGAGTCAACAAAACATTAATTTGACTCATAGTGTGACCGGTATGACTAAAAGTGTATGGTATCAGTTTAAAACTGTCGTTTTAGTTCAAAACATGCACTCACTGAAAACAAAGAAAACATGATCTAGATAACTTGATATTTTTTTATATAGAATAATAATCCATTTATTACATTTATCAAGTAGTATAACATCAAAATGATGCATAATGCGATCTGTATGCCTCATAATGTGTGTTTTGAGTTTCAAATTACATTTTATTAAAAAACAGAACTGGAAAACTAAAAACTAAGGAAACATATTTGGATTTTTTTGACACTCTATGACTATAATAAACATGTAATTTGAGATATTTAATAATCATATACACCTTAATATGATGCATTTTGTGGATAGTATAATTCAAAGTGTCTCTATTTATTTAAAATTACATAAATTTAAGTTAAAACAAAAAGTGACATTCTGAAAATAAAGAAAACACATTCGGATTGTCATGATATTTTAGGAAATTATCAATCAGTAATTTTTGTTGTGAATGAATCATAATCACATTAATACTATTCATGGTGTGACCTGTATAACTCAACGTGTCTCTTTTTATTAAAAATCAACATTAATTTAAGTAAAAACAACAGGTGCATACTAAAAACTGAGAAAACACATACAGATTGTTTTTATATTTTAGGAAAATTACTTATTTGTCATTTGTGATGTTTAAGAATAATATTAACCTCAATAAGATTCATGGTGTGTCTGTTATGACTCAAAGTTTCACTTTTTATTTAAAATTGACATTAATTTAAATAAAAACAACATGTGACATACTGAAAATTGAGCAAAAATATTTGGATTGTTATGATACATTAGAAAAAATATACATGCATAATTTTTGACATGTAAGAGTCATATTAATCTCAATAAAATTCACGGTGTTATTGGTAAACCTAAAAGTTTCTGTTATCAGTTTAAAATTGACATTTTAGTTCAAAAGGTGTCACTCACTGAGAAAAAAAGAAAACACGCTCTGGTTGTCTTGATAATTTAGGACAACGATTCATAAGTCATTTTTGATGTGTATGAAGTATTATCTTGTAAAAATAATGCATGATGTGACCATTATGACTCATAACGTGTGTTTGCAGTTTGAAATGAAATTTAATAAAAGAAACACAATTGGATTACTAAAAATCAAGAAAACACATTCAAATTGTTTTGATACTCTAAGAAAATGATCCATCCACAATTTTTGATAGGTATAAATCAACCGTACCTCAATCCTATTCATGGTTTGACTGATATAAATCAAAATATATCTATATTTAAAATGGAAATTAATTTTAGTAAAAGAACAAGTGATAAACTCAATATTGAAAAAATGCATTTGAATTATTTTTTTATTTTCGGACAATAATCCATAACTCATTTCTGATGTATAGGAATTAACCCCACCTCAATAGGACACATGTTGTGACCGGTATAACTGAAAAATTGTACTTTTATTAAATATTGACATTTTATTAATGTATTTATTCATATTAATATTTAACTTATTTATTTATAATATTACTACCGTAATAGTTATTTTATTATATAGGTGGAATAATTTGCTTCTATTGAGATGATTTTTTTGGCAAGTGATACCATGGGGGAAATTTTTTGATAGGGGATCACGAACATCAAAATATGAAATATTAATGTTTTAAAATGTTTTTTAGATAATTGTAAATGAAATTATATAAAAAATTTGTTTGAAATGTAAATAGTAGTGTTTTTGGTATATACCATTGGTGGAAATTTGTGTATTCATGATTTCAATTTAATCTATATAGTGTTTTTTGAAATTACAAGTTGAATATAACATGTGAAATTGTAGATTTTTTCTTTTGGGTGTGCTGTTATATTAATAGAACACTGTAGGTGGCTAAGCGTTTTTCAGTGGTAAAAAATAACCGTTAAAGTGGTTCCTTTATCAGAGATTTTTTTAGCATGGATAAATGACCTCTTTTACCATCTCTTTTTTTCACTGAAAAAGGGGACCCCCATTTCTCATCATTGTCATTAAAAACACTATTTTAGAAAAGTTATATTCCAATTTGGGCACTGTTAAATGACATATGTGTAGTAGTGCATTAATATAAAGATATCCATGAATATTGGTGTTTATTTGAAAGGATTTCATCATAAAGTATGTGAAGTGGACTTTTATGGAATGCTGGATGAAATAATTGAGTTATGTCAAACAGGACCAAATTATGTAATTATGTTTAAATTTCATTCGTTTGATAATAACCTACGGTTGTGAGTTCATCCACAACATGGGGTCTTTGGCATTAAATATAATTTTTTATAGCATTAAATTAATAGTTTAAGTTTTCAGAATAGGATCATCGAGTTTATTATAAAATTTATTGGGATGTTTCAATAGATTTGAATGACTGGTGGAGTGTGATAGAAATAAAATGAAGCAGCAATCAGTTTTTTGAAAATGATAATGGTTTCATGGAAGTGTAACATATTTAATTTTTTCCCGAAACATCCCGAAATATATCTTTTTCCCAACAATATATAAATATATATGATGGAACCCAATTAATGAAGTTTTAAGGGATGATGAAACTGAATTTCGTATGGATGTTGATGATACTGAAGATAATGATAATGTTTTTGTCCTCCATGAAAATGATAAAAAAGATTATTAATGATATATTATATTCAGGTATATATTAGTTTTTTATATTTTATATTTGTATTAACAATTATTTACAGGAATGATTTTTTATTTCAGATGGATAAACCCGATGATTAGTTCGGTTGCTTCACTGATGCCAGTAATTATTTGTTTTTTATATTTGATATTCGTATAAATATTTATTGAAAGGTAATAATATCACATTCAACATTATATTTATTAGTTTCTTATATTTGATATCAATATTAACAAATATTTATAGGTTAATTTATTATGTTATAGTATTCATTTACATGTTATTATTATTTTATGGTATTTTTTAGTTTTTTGTATTTTATATTTTTATTAAAAATTTCTTACAAGTGATATTATTTGTATCATATGGATGGATATTCTATCAATGATGTATTTCATTCTCTTTGAGATTTCAAAATTTCATACTGATGAGCTCGATTCTTCTAATTTATATACTTTTGTGCCTATTAGGAGGGGGTGTCATCTTGATCGATTGATGCTTTTGGACCCTGTTCCATAGGGTTTCCCATCTATTGAAATTGATACTCATTTATGGAGGTATGTTTAGTTTCTAAACATATTTATTTTATATTAATTTTAGTAATAATATTCTATTTTTTTGCACAACTTTTCGCATTTAGATTTCGGACAGGGTGGTGTGATTTAAATAAATTATTTTTTTGAACCATGGTTTTCATGGGACTAGGTTCCCATCTCCAGGTGTCACCAAATGTTTGACCATCAGATTGAATGTTATTAAATAAAAATTAATTCTTAAAATTTATTTTATCAATTACATATTTTTTTAATTTCCTTGTAGAAATTATTTTATCCATTTGTAGATTGTTATATAGATCCTATCCTAGAGTCATAAGAGTTTTTTATACATGAGCACTTTCATCAGTTTTTACACAACATAAAAAAAAGCAATAGATAATGCTTCTGCTACTATTTTTGACCAATCTTGAATCTCCCATCAACTTGACTATATCTCATCTCAATTATGGGTTGTATTGTGCTCATATTGGATAGGATAAACTTTTAAGAGGATGTCATTATCTGGAGGACAGAGCTGGGGGAGGCAGGTGGTCACAGATAGGGTCGAAAGTCATACATTTATCATAAAAAAAGGACATATAGAAAGTGAAATTATTTATTCATCTATATAAACTTTTATTTTAAAATGTTTCTTATATTATACAGGCTGCTACTAACCCATCTATTACGAAGTTTTAAATTTATAAGAATATTTATACTGATTCCTATACCATAGACGTTCTAGGTGTCCCACAACACCATACTGTGGATAATAATTTTCTTTAAAAAATTACACTAATATTAATTTTATTATTATTATAATTTTTATTTAAATTTGAAGGAAAATTATGGGGATACAACTTCTCATTCATAGGATAGTCATATAGACAGTGATAAAGTTTCCACTGGTGATACATGTTTCGATGAGGGGGCCAGGATATAGAAAATTTACATAGTGTCGAGAAAGGTTGGGTGATTGGTATTGATTCCTGACTGACACATACTAGTTATTATGGTACTTTTGTGATGTCATCATGGAGTTCAAAGAGAGATCATGGACAGTCGTCATTGGCATTGTCATCCATTGCACAGTATGAGGAGAGGTTTATATCTCAAGAAAAGACAATACATCAGATTCACAGAGAGGGAAGAGGATCACAAGGAGCAGCATGAGAGAGATGAGAAAAAGTTGGAGTTTATGTGATGGAATGCGCGTAGTGTGTCTATGGAGTTTCCTCTCCCTGATCCTTCGAATGATCATCCTCCAACAGACACCAGTTCATGATATGTGATGTTTTATGACTATTTTTTAATTTTCCATGAAAATTTATGTTTGAAATGATGTATTACTTTTATGCATGTTTTAATTTTTTTAATTTCATTATTAATTATATCATTTTTATATATTTTTAAACACTTTTTATTGTTTTTTATTATTTTAATATTATTTTTTAAAAAGTAATTATATTTAATTTTTTAATTTTTTTTAATTTTTAATTATTTAAAATTATTTTTAAGTTTTTTAATTTGCGTGTTTTTCTAATATAATATTAGTATTTGTGATGGATGAACTGTCTGTCACAAATAATATCAATTGCAATGCAACACTACAATTGATCATTTTGAAATAAAAGATAAAATAATTTTCGATTATTATTTTATTTGTTTTAATTAAATTCTATTTGTGATGAACTATCACAAATAACTACATTTTTGATGTTGTTTTTTGCAACGGTGCATCAGTGAAAGTCTCCTGTCAAAAATTAAATTTTGCGACGGATGTTCATTGCAAAAGTGTAGTTAAAAATACCCAAATATCTATTACTGTACTATGACTGAGATAATTCCCACATTGTTGGGTCTCAATTCATTTCTCATTGTATTCATTATTCTTTGATTATCATGATGGTTCTAGAAAAGGTAGGGGTCTTGTCCACTAGGAAGAGTTGGAATGTCACTCTCAACAGTTTCATCCAATGTATGGATTTGATTTCCAAAAGAAATACCAATTTTATATTTCCTTTTTATTTGGAGTTCTAGTATTGAATCAAGAGGTGGATCATTTTTAAACAGAGTTGAATTATGAGTGTTCAACAGCTAGGAAAATAATCCCAAAATAATAATTTACATGACAATTTTTTAACGATATACACGTGCTTTCACACCGATAATAGTGCAAGGAATTTGGTATGAATTGTCACAAAGCATCCAATTTTAAAATTTAATAATCCAATGACTACTTAAGAAGTGATGAGAAGGGTAAAACCATAGATACCACAAGATCTAGTTCACTAAAATTGTATTCAGGCCCTTGATAAACTAAGGGAATTTATATTTTTTAATTTTTTTTTCAAAAAAAAATATAAAAAAGAAAGTGAGACAAAGGAAAATGAAATTAAAACAGTGATGATGAACTATGAATCAAAAAATGTGTCTTGGTTATTGACGTCATAATAAAATTACTGCACAATCATGCTAAATATTTTTTTTATTATCAAATATTTATCTATATCAAATAAAGGATATCATTTTTATATCTTCTAATTTATTTAATGTCTCATTCTATAGTGTTATAAATAAATTAAAAAATGTTTTTGATTACTAAATGAAGCTGTGAAATGTTAGATATATTCCACCAATTTTCACTATAATCAGTAAAACCTAGAACAATGAACCACAGACAATTGTGAACCCAAAATGTATAACATTCCAATGAAATTGACCTTAACACGTGCTTAATTCTATGTGTTTAAGTCTAAAATGAAGGATTATATGTGGGTGGTGTGTCCTGCTTGCTGGTCAAGCCCACTTCAAATAGTGGAGGAGGATGTGGAGTTTGTTTGGTTCACCACACACCAAGAGAGGAGCAATGCTGTTTGGGGTAGCTTGAGGGGTGGATGTCTCTTACTATGTTACAGCGGAGGATAGTGCATGCGATGAGTTTTTTAAACAGATTTTTTTAAATTTTTTTTTAAAACAACATAGTCCAATTTTTTTTAAAAACAATACACCCTAAAGGCAGCATCAGCACCACCACCTTCAGGTTAAGTTGAAAGGAGGTAGCCCCAATGCCTCCTTTCTTCTAAAATTGGAAAAAATATACTATTTTTTATGTTTTTTTTAATTTTGTTTTGTTTTGATTATATATATATATAAATAAAAAAACAAAAATTTTCAGCAAAATTTATCAGATATTTATTATCGAGAAGTACTACCATTACATCTGTCTGGATTTTGACAAAATCTATCACACAACGCTCCCATTTATAAGAGGGATTACCCTACAAATCAATCTGCATTTCTGATGAGGGATTCTGGTTCTCCCTTTCCTGCGTAGAAAATTCAGTATTTACGATATAGGATTCTGTTTCAAGTATGTGACTTTGACAGACTATAAAATATAAACTATAAGACCAATATAAGTGAAAATTAAAAAATGAATTAAAAATATAACAAATATTTGAAAACAAAAAAGAAATTCAAAAAAAATTATGGGAAAAAATAATTTATAAGCTTTCAAAACCACCTACTTGAAACTAAAAAATGTATCAAGGATGTGACTTTGGAAGGCTATAAAAAATAAACTATGAGACCAAAATATATGAAACTTAATACATGGATTAAAAATATAACAAATTGTTGAAAATAAAAATAATTTCATAAAAAACATTAATGAAAAATAATTTATAAGTTTTCAAAGACATCGACATGATACTTAAAAAAGTTTCAAGTACGTGACTTTAAAAGCCTATGAAATATAATCTATAAGACCAACATCAATGAAACATAAAATATGGATTAAAAATGTAAAAAATAGTTGAAAATAAAAATAGTTTCATAAAAAATGTTCCTGAAAAATTATTTACAAGCTTTCAAAACCACATACTTGATACATACAAATGATTAAAGTATGTGGCTTTGAAAGAAAATAAAATATAAACAATAAAATCAATATAACTGAAAGTTAAAACATTGATTAAACATATAATAAATTATTCAATTAGTTAATTAGTATTATTAATAATTATCCAGTTAATTTGTAATTTTTAAAAAGTAATAATATAATAATAACTATTAATTAGTAATATAATTTTAAATTATATAAATTCATAAGAAATTAATAATCAGTAATTATTAAATATTATTATATAATAATTAATTAGTCAATTAGTAATAAAATTAATAATTATATAAAATTTAATTAGTTAATTAGTAATATATTTTTAAATTATAATTATTCATTATAAATATTAATAAGAAATTATTAAAAATTGTTATATAATAATTAATTTGATAATTAGTAATATAATTATTAATAATATAATTAGTAGTTAGTTAATTATTAATTTTTAATTATTAATTATATAATAATTAATTAGTTAATTAGTAATATAATTATAAATTGTATAATTTTTAATTAGTTAATTTTTTGAGAATGATATAATCAAGCCCTTTTTTATATTTAGTTAATTTCTAATCAAGTTATAAATTAATATTATTAATTATAATATTAATTAGTATTTATTAAAATTTTTTTTATAAAAAATAATTAGTTAATTAGAAATATAAGTATTCATTGTAATTATTCATTATAGTTAGAAATTATTAATTAGAAATAAATAATTACTAATTAGTAATTAAATATGATTAATTATTAATTAGTTAATTAGTTATAAAATTATTAATTATATAATTATTAATTATATAATAATTAGTTAGTTAATTGGTAATTGTTAATAATTTATTTTATAAATTATTAATTAGTTAATTAGTAATATAATTATTATTTATATAATTATTAATTAGTCAATTAGTAATATAACTATTAATTATAATGAATAATTATATTACTAATTAAATAATTAATTATTACTAATGAATAGTGAATAATTATAGTTAATAATTATATTACTAATTAACTTTATTATAATTACTAATTACATTACTAATTAACAAATTAATTATTATATAATAAATAATTATATTACTAATTAACTAATTAATAATTATATAATTAATAATTATATTACTAATCAATTAATTAATTATAATATAATAATAATTATGTAACTATTTCGTTATTGTATAATTAATAATGATACAACTAATTAACAAACTCATTATATAATTAATAATTAATAATTAATTATTATATTAATAATTAACTAATTAATTATTATATAATTAATAATTATATTAATAATTAACTAATTTATTATTATATAATTAATAATTATATTAATAATTAAGTAATTAATGATTATATAATTAATTATTATATTACTAATTAATTATTATATAATTAATAATGATATTAAAATTTACTAAATAATCATATAAATATTGACTAGTAATTAATTATTAATAATTATATTACTGATTAACTAATTAATTATTATATAATTAATAATTATATTATTAATAACAATATTACTAATTAATTATCATATAATTACTAATGATATTACTGATATACAAATTAATTATATAATTAATAATTAATAATTAATAATTATATTACTGATTACCAAATAAATTATTATATAATTAGAAATTTTATAAATAATAATTGTATTACAAATTAACTAATTAACTAGTTAAATAATTTATTATATGTTTAATCAATGTTTTAACTTTACAATTATATTGGTCTTATAATTTATATTTTATAGTCTTTCAATGCCACATACCTGAATCATTTTTATGTTTCTAGTAGGTGGTTTTCAAAGCTTATAAATTATTTTTCATGGACATTTTTTACACAATTCTTTATATTTTTTACTATTTCTTTTATCTTTAGTCCATGTTTTAAGATTTATTTGTTTTGGTCTTATATTTTATAATTTATAGGGTTTCAAAGTCACGTATTTGAAACATTTTTACGTTTCATGTATGTGTCTTTGAAAACTTATAAATTATTTTTCATCAATGTTTTTACAAAATTATTTTTATTTTCAACTATTTGTTATATGTTTAATCAATTTATTATGTTTTATTTATGTTGGTATTATATTTTATATTTTATATCCTTTCAAAGTCACATCCTTGAAACATTTTTATGTTTCAAGTAGGTTGTTTTGAAAGTTTACAAATTATTTTTTAGCATCATTTTTTGAAATTCTTGTTGTTTTCAACTATTTATTATAAGTTTAATTCATGTTTATGTTTCATTTATATTAGTATTATATTTTATATTTTATAGTCTTTCAATGTCATGTACTTGAAACAGAATCCCACATCATAAATGCATAATGTTCTACGTAGGAAAGGGAGAACCAGAATCCCACATCGGAAATGCAGAATGATTTCTAGGGTAAGACCTCTTATAAAAGGAAGCCCTCAGTGAGAGCTTCTGTCAGAATCCAGACTGATGTAATGGCAGTGCTTCGGGATATTAAATAGTAGATAAGTTCTACTGAAAATTTTTGTGTATATATAAATATAAACAAAAAAAAATTAAAAAAATTAAAATACAAAAAATAGTAAAGATAATTTTTTTCAGTTTTAGAAGAAAAGTGACAATGGGGTTGCTGCCTTTCGACTTGAGCTGAAAGGCGACAATGTCGGTACCAACTTTAGGGTGAATTTTTTAATAATAAAATTTACCTATGTAGTTTTATGAAAAATATTTTTTTTAAAAACCTATGTAAAAAAACTCTGCATACGACATGTTGTAGCATGAAAGGGAAGAGTGTGGCATCGTAGTGTGTTGCTGGATCATAGTACAGGGAGGAGGGGGGTAACTTGGTTGGGTAAAATAATAAAGGAGGCTGACGGAACCTTGTATGGTGTTGTATTGGAGGAGGGAGGCAGCTTTTGGTGGCCACACAAGCCAGAGGAGGAGGATGCGGTGTGCAGATGTAGGTGGAGTCTAATGTGTTGAAAGTGTGATTATGGGGAAGTTTCTTTGCTATACGGGAGGGAGGTGGCATGTTTATAGAGTTGAGGTGTAGAGGTGGGTTTCTACAAGGGGTTTTCAATTGAAAAAGGTGGTGCTAGCTCCCCAATTATCTACATCAACCACGAAAGATTAAATAAAAAATATAATTAAAAATGTCAAAAAACTAATTATTCAAATGTTAAATGTTAAATAATATTAATAATAAAATAACATGTTAATACCAGCACATAATTAGTTATGTGATATAAATTTGATTTAAATATATATCTATACACATAAATAGATATCTAAACATATATATATGATTTATATGTGTGGGTGTGTGTCTAACTTGATACCATAATTAATAAAAAAGATGAAAATTAAGTAAATTAATAAAATTAAACAAAAATAATACTATTCTAAAAAATAATAGAAATAATGTCCAATAAATTATAGTAATAGAAAGTTAATATGATGATGAAAATAGTAATAATACAAAATATAATACTACTGAAAAGTAAATATTATAAAATTATAATAATAATAATATAGTGTATGAAAGAATAAATGTTAAAGATAAATCTAATTAATAAAAACTATTACTAGTGAAAAGATTACTAAAATAATCAACACTAACTAAAATATATTATAATTATTCATAACAAAGAAATTTAAAATCAAGTAAACAAAAACATTAAAAATGGTTACACAATTCAATTAAAACTAAGCTAGAAAATTATAAATAATGTTAGTGACATCTATGTTCATCAATTCCATGTTTCAATGTTCAAGGGTTTCTGATCCAAAATTTACTAATGAGGTCAAGTTTTTCATTCAAATTACCTTTATTAGGATAAGTATTATTTATATGCACCTAACATCATTTCTGTGGTGTATATACTACATAATTTAGATATCATATTACGAAGTATCGTTAATTATGGTATTTTAAGTTCAATTATAAGAAATCTCATTTAAGAGTTTTTTTATTAATGTGTAACTTAGAACGAATAGGTTTTCTTGTTCTAAATTTTGATTCTTTGAGACATAATACATTTTATGCAACATGGTTTCTTTTTTAATTTTCTCACAATCCTTGTATTTCCATGGGATTTACAAGCCAAATCATATACCTTTTTTCAGGTGACTTGTGATGAAGTTGTTTCACGAATAGTGATGATTTTTTAAAACTCAATTTTCATTCATTGAGTTGTGATAGTTCTTTGAAAATATTTTATATATGTTGAGAAAATTATTATGTCTGACTTTATTTTATAGTACTCACCCATTATCATCCGGAGATATAAATTCCAACCAGAAGATCATTTTAACAAAAACATCACATTTATTGGGATATGTTTCTTCGAAACCGTCCAATTTATTTTTCCAGATATATTATCATCTTGTTATTATAATACTGGCTTATCAGTATACTCATTATTTTATATGGTGTGAACATCACATTTTACATAACACAGATTTGATGATTTTCACCTAGAAAGTATGATATTCTATTTAAATTGGGGGATATATTGGTATTTTGTATGATGTTATTCAAATACGGATGATTATTGTAAAGTTGAAAATTTATTTTTTTAACCATGTTCTTCTTCCTCTAGATGAGTTATGATTTGGTGGTCTATTTTAGTAACATGAATAATAGTTTTATAATTTTTTATGTTATTATTTCAATACATATGAATATTGAAAATCCTGATTATTTATTGTTAATACATTTTCTATTATGGAGAATGTATTGGAATTAAACAAGTGATGAGTGCGGCCAAAATTATATATTCTCTCGATGAATTGATAAGTATCTTTAGACATAACATGTTGAGTTTTATTGTATGCCTATTCCCATAATAGGATTGTGTCTTAGCATAAGGCATTGAAAACCAGATGTCTTGACTACAGTCTTTACAATAAGTAAAGTGTCTTGGAGAAAGGAATTGACAACATGTGTTGATGTTTAACATTATTCATTACATAAGTATTAGTTTTGTATTATTGATATCCATGTTTTTAGTCATTTTCTTGGATATAAAATTCTTTTAGTCCCATGTTGATTTTGGATTCATGTTAATTTTGTATTCCTTCCATAATGTTATGCCATGTTTATGTCATGATTATTTCAGTTATATATTTCCCTTACTGATCATTTGATCTCAAACCTTGTTATGTTTCAATTTTCCAAGGTTATGTTGAATATTAGTACACATGGAAAGTTTAAAAGGATAACACATGTGAAAGAATTTATGGGAGATGTTAAAGAGTTCTCATTAATAAATTAGTTTTATATATAATGTGAAAACTATATACCTGGTATAAATAACATGATATTTATTAGTTTATGTTTATATACTAATTCTCTAAACCTTGAAACTTTAATTTTTCTTTTGAGTGTAAGAGATTAAACAATTTTTGGATTTTTTAATTATGGTTGGTTATACCTTGGTTTTTATAGCTATTTTCAAAGAAAGTAATTTAATGTATGTGTTTATGAGCATCATAACTCTCAACATGTGGACACCATTAAAACATCATTCACATTTGGATATTATTGTTTCTACTATATCACCACATCATCACCTCAATGGCTCATGTTAACACCTTAAGCCATCACAACCCAAAAACGAAAGATTACCCTAAGTTATCAAAACCCGATGGGAATGTGCACATGTTATAACATGAATCCATTGAATCCCATAGAGAGATACATATTTCATTAATGAGATCATTTATATCATAAACACGTATATGTGAAATTCATAACCATGAGCTATTATAACCCATATAAGACTATAAATGTGAATACCTTGATCCATCACAACCTATTTATAAGGGAATTATTTAGGATGCCATTACAAGTCTTGCAGGTTTACAAATAACTGATATTCATTATATGTAGCATGTATAGTATAAAAGAAAGTATGCAGGAAGATAAAATTAAAAACATTTAACCTATCAATTAAGCATATATATTCATAAGAACTAGTATATACAACAAAATTAAATAAAACATTATAATTAATATTGAAAAACATATAATAATACAGAAGCCAATAAATAATCTACATTATTTAATATTCATCACTACAATAAAAAATAGAAAGCTAATAAGAATAATAATACAAATCTAAGGTAAATTTTTAGCTTACCCATTAATTATTTAGTAAATATATTCTTGTTATTTACATAATTAATAAAATATGAACACTTAAACAATATTAATTTTGAATCAATTAAAATATAATCATAACCTCATAAGGGTCAAAATAAAAACTCTAATATATTTGATCTCACCTAATATTTTAATAATTATTGGAACAATCATTAACTGAACTAACCTTTATAATAAACCTACACATCTAAAGAAACTTTTATGACACTATTAATGACTAAATTATATATCTTAAAACATTACTCACATAAATTAATATTATTTACATATCATTTTTTCTATTTATACAGATTCGTAAGAAATAACCATCACATTAACTTTAATTCCATGTTTATATATTATTACCATTTTCATATTACTTTTTAATTTTAGTATACTATATGAAAAAAATATTTGAACAATAGTCTCATGATGATATACTAAAAATTCAGTTCAGTAGTGTATGCGCCTTTATATTTAACATAACATGATGTAGTAGCATAGAAATATAATAATAACATATTAAAAAATAATTTTTTTCCCAAATATGATTCATTATAGTATCATTATCTAATGTTGCAACACATACATAACTAATAATGGTCGCATATCAATGTCTCCATCAAGTTTTCATTTTAATTAAAATTTTCTATTCAAATTCCACGCTCAATATACTCCCCATTTTTATGGGAAATCACTTAGTAGGAACAATAATTGAATCATCAAAATATAGATTATTATAATATTATCACTCATTAGTATAATTATAGTTAATAAGAAGAAACTAATATAAGGAAAAATTTAAAAATTACAATTTAAAAGTTTAATTAAAGAGGAATATTAAATAACCCAATCCCATAGAAGAATAAATAGACCGTGGAAAGATATTGATGGTAAAATACATAATATAAATATCTACTTATCCTCCCAAACCAAATCATTACAACCTAGACAGAGGATATAATAAGAATTATATTTGAAGGCTTATCCAAAATAGGTAGTTCATGTGATACAAAATTTTACAATTCATAGCATACAATAGGATGTTTCACTCAAGAAGAATGACGTGGAATCCCATTATCCTTTTTAAAGGGATTTCAATTGAGGGTGAATGATGATAATTCAATTTATTCAATTTTAGTAGACAATTATCAATGGTACAAGCTCAAAAATGGTAACATGGATGGTTCCATAAAATATAAATCGACATAAATTTCCATATATTAAAGAAATAATATAATTTTAATGTTTGAAGGATCAAATACAAACACTTATAAACCAAGAAGAATCATTTATTATACTATTTGACATCCATTTGGATCAATTTCACAAAAACACAAATATGATTGATACTGCCATCTACCTTCGAACATAGGAATCAATTTATGTTCAAGGGTAACATAAAGAGTTAAATAAGTTAAATGAAAGACACCATAATATTTATTATGATAAAAATAAAATATAATAATGCATTTCATGATGAACAAATAAATAATACTAAAAACATCAAAAATAAAACCTATAATACTTCTATAGAATACTTAAATAGATGCATTAAATAAACACCAATGATTTATTTTTGAAAAACTACCCATGATAAATATATTATTTAATATCTGGTAAAAAGTAAATAAAAACATATTTATATAAAACTAAAACACCCATTTCATAAAAATACAAAATTATTAATGCATCTGTGATTGAATCTATATTTTATTAAATTTATATAAATGTATATTGATTTAATAATAGCATAAAATATATAAATTTTTAAATATTATAATTATTTATAATATATAACAAATATATATTGATAGATATATGTTTCTTATCTCATATTCCCTTTTTTTATTTTGTATCTCAATTTATTTGTTTCCATAAAATCATATATTAAAATGCACCAATATTTTTCATATTTTACTTCGAGTGCATAAATTCAAAACATCTATTTAGTTTTCTTACATATTTTAACGTTTTATTTATTTATTATTATTTTTAAATATAAAATTATTATTTTTTATTTCATTTCATTTCATTCCTAAAACAAATGATACCTTCTTGTATTTATTTATTTACTTTTTGAATGTTATAGAATTTCCTTTTTTCTATATGTCCCCAAGAAGATGCTCTGGAATCACGTGTTCACCCTCCCTCCAATATCCTAAAACCTAATTCATTCATTTATTTTTATTTATATGAATTTTATTTGTTAAACAGAATCTCTCGTCATTATCAATTACATGGTATCTAATATATTTTATTCATAATAATAAAACTCCCTTATTTTCTTTATAAATGAGGACATCACATTTATCAATAAATTTCAACCCATAATTATCATCAACTTCAAAATTCAAAATTCATTGTATTTATCATGCATTAAGTAAAAAAACATCATCTTTAATATGTTAATAAGTTTAAAAATAATCTACATATGTCAAATTATTATATATTAAACAAATTGCAACTTCTAACCTAAACTAAATTCAACTTAGATAATAATAAAATAGTAAAATAATTATTTCCAAAAATCTCATATATATCAAATAATTAACCAAATAATAAATTAATAATTATTAAATAATAAATTTTTTTGAATGTTAAGATAAATATTAAACGATCTTATAAATAATTATCCTAATCATTATAAATCCAAAAATGACATAATTTTTTCAATTTCAACATATATTAAATAAATAATCAATTAAAACTCTAAAAATATATTTTACACGTATCATAATATAATTTTAAAATATTTATACATAATATATTTTAAACAATGAATTAGAAATAATATTTGATATGTAAGGAATTATAAATATAATACATTTTGTAAATTGATGGATAACAAACTTTTTCTAATGTATAATATTTTTAAATACATAATAATTTTCAAATACATAAAATACCATTTGCGATATATTTTAAATTAAAAATTAATATAATCCTTTAAATATTCAATAAAAATTATATTTCTAATAACATTTTCATAATTATTTGATTATTGTCTTCAGAAAACCATATATACCTGACAAATGGAAAAGTGTGTTCTTAGGAAAATCTTGGCCCTTACAAAATATATTTAAGAGATTAAAAATTATCACCTTGAGTATATTTAAGTGGTGATAAATCATTCATTTCATTTGAAATATTTAACAATTTCCTTTTCTTCTCATTCAATATGTTTTTTAGGGTTTCTGTTGGGACCACTATTTCATATTTGAAAAGGATAGAGTTTGAGTTATCCATCTGAGGAACCTCTAAATTTTATTCAAATGTATATTTCAAGTAAAATAGTTAAAACAAATAGGAAATAATGTAGATCAAATCATAGGACACATTTTTATCACTAATAGTTCTTTAAGTGCATAATAATACATGTTGAGACACTAATATAAATAGTGTATTAGTGTTTCCATATATTTATCATTTTAAACATTATATTTTAAGTATAAGATTTACTTATTAAAACTAAAACCATGATCTTAGTTAATATCTATATATCTATGAATACTATACTAATAAATATCACCACATTAAATATATAAATAAAAAGAGGATACCCGAACACATGAATTTACTAGGTTTTCCCCCAAAACAGTTACCTAATCATTATTTTGTTCGAGTTATGTTCTGAGACACATGATAATTGCTAAAATTGGATAATGATTACAAATCAAAGAAGGTAATTTCCATCCTCAGTTACTAAAATCAATCTGGTGTATAATACCCAATCACAAACAGGATAAGGCTTTAATTCTTCCCTGAGTCATGCAATAATAACCATCTCTATATATTTCTTTTGTATCCTGATTAACTTTATACTAAAGAACTCTCTTAAAAATATTATAACCAAAGCATTAAACTTTCATTAATAATTGACATTAAATAATTTATAACCAGATCAATAGTTATCATATTTAAGGGTAACTACACAAAAACTGCCTCTTCAAGAATCCCAGAATGATATTTCTCTTTTAAGTATCTACATTAATTACAAACCATTTTCAAACATGTAGGATTACTGATGATGTGTCCTTTAATAGAAGTAAACTCAAATTAATGGGTTCCTTCACATCCCCAAATGTTTATTCATTCACTGAATATATTTCACATAAATACATTGAAAAAAATTATCATTATTAACATTCACTTGGGCTTTTCATTTAATATTAAAGTAACATTTTAGCATAAAATTCACATCACATATTCAAAATCATGAAAATAACAATAATTATCATGATACATTAAGATAATGATCCTTGAATCCTATGTTATGTGTAAGAATTAACATCACATTAATATGAAACATGTTGCAGTGGATTGAATAAAAGTGCATGTTTTTATTTAAAAGTGACATTTTAGTCCAAAATACCCATTTTATAAACAAAATTGAAGAAACAAGCTCATATTTTTTTTGAAACTTTAGAAAAAATATCTATGATTCATCTTTGGTTTAAAATAACTTACCTCACATTAATTTGATACACAATGAATCCAAATTGACTATAATTTCTTGTATTCAATTTAAAATCGATATTTTAGTCCAAAATATGGGTCACATATTCCTATATGTGGAAATGGAATTTGATTATATTGATTCTTTATGATAATGATATATAATACATTTTTGAGATATAGTAACTAAACCATACATCAATGAAACACACGGTACGGTCATTATGAAAAAATGTGCGTGTTTTTTATTTTAATGATATATTTTAGTTTAAAAATAACATTGCATGATCAAAAAATATAAAAACATGATATAATTTTTGAGATACCTTAGAAAAAATATCTATAATTCATCTGGGATGTGTAAGAGTTATTATGACATTAATTTTACAATTTGTGTTTCTAGTATGAATAGAAGAATATGTATTATTTAAATCTAACTCTTAATTTAAAACATGTGTCGTGCACTCCAAAATAAGAAAACAAACTAAAATTATCATGAAACTTTGAAATCATTTTTTGAACGTGTGAATTGTAGTATGTAATCACATATAATGTCAATTAAAATTTAATATACCTTGTGGAATTATTTAAGTATCCTGTATTTATTGTCAACCTACTATGAAAATATTTTTATGTTTTTTGTGAATTTGTTTGAATTTTTTATTTTTTTTAATTATGACTATAATTGTGCTAAAGATATTAAATTATTTGTTTCAATGTTTTGAAATTTATGAATTTGAAATAAAAAAAATTCTATGTTTATTTTAGAATGTTAAACTACTCTATGGTAGGTTATCCAACACTTTATAATTTTATGTAAGAATTCTTATATTTGACCTATATTGTGGAAGGTAATCTAGAAATATAATTGTATAATAAGAATAATGAATGGTCAACATGTGTGTAGAAGGCTAGTTGTGCATGGAAGGACAAAATTTATATAGTAAAAAGTGAAAAAGGCTAACTATGATACAAAGGTTAACCCTTATAACATTCATAAATAAAAGCAAAAAAAAATTGCAATGTAATGGACATAAAGGGATATATATAAGGTTAACCATGACTATGACAGTTAGAATTTTTTTTGAGAAGCTTGTAATTTGAAAAAATAATACTATAATAATTATAAATTCTAAAGCATGAAATAAATATAGATGATTTTACTACTAATATATAAGGATCAAAACATAACCAATACCAAAATGAGTTTGCGATTCGAGATGAGTTATCCAGAATCATCACTGATTTGAGAAAAAAATATTAGAGTATGAGATAAAATATATTAGGAAGACCTGTTTAGAACTTGTCTTTTTTAATGAAAATATCCCTAATGTAAATCTAGAAATTAATTTTATATATGTTGTGATATTAAAATGTGAAAATAATCTTATGAAATAGATCATGTTGTGATTTTAGCTAAGTTATAAACTATTTTGATGTTCATTTTGTTAAGAAAATAATATTTATGTTTTGATAAACTATTTCATGCCCCTAATTAGTTCAATGTAGATGGGAACAAAATATTTTTTTAAAGGGTGGTTTAGTTGAAATCACTGGTAGGGTTTTGGGATATTTTTAAATATATTAAATTTTTAATTATTGTTTGATGATAAGGGAAAATGTTTTACCTTGATTGAAGAGAAATAAAAGAAAATGGAATTTTTAGAATTATATGGGAGAAAATGATTAATTAAAGAATTTAATATTATGAGATCATGGGTACATGATCATGAAAAATTTGATTGTGGAAGCAATCCAATGTACTCAATAATAATATTTAATTATTGAGAATCCTCTAAAATATAAGCAGTAAATTATTTTCTCGAAATAATTTTAATTTGTTATTTGATATAACTTATAAAGAGAAAAACGATATATCATAGGGAACTATATATTCAAGGAGTTCTAGGGAAAACCAAAAAACAGAGGATTATAAGGTAATGTAAAATGTTTCTCCTTATTCCATGTATTCTTGTGAGATAAGTTTATCAAATAAAACCAATAATTTAAAGACTAATTTGCTAAGTAGATTCATGAAGAATTAGAAAGGATGCGTAACAAGAAGTCTATATTCTCTCATCTTCAACTGGGGTAAACAGTTGTCAAGTTTACAAAAAATTTGCAAACATCTATCTTTTTTATTATATTGAATTGAAGAGGATGACCTTTATATATTTCTAAATAAAAATTAATATTGTTGTCATATTTCTCAATTTCAAGTTCTTTTCTATTCACTTTAACTGGATAAAGTCAGTATAAAAAATATAATGGAATGATTCTGGGGATAAAATAGGAGAAGAATGATAACCCCCTATCGAATATAATTTCATTTTATAACAACAGTGGAAAATAATTTTCACAGGTAATAATTAGATAGAGCATGAAGCATGCTCTTGTATATAGGAAAAACCTATTAAAATTTTATAAGTATTTTATTTTTATATCAAATTTCATTTGGAAAGTCTGAGGCTCTATGATTTAGTGAGAATCTGATCTTAACTGGTCTTAGTGGGTTTATTTCAATGAAATTGATAATTTTAATGTTGAATGACCCACCGATTCTTCCCTACCCAAATTTTGTATGGTGTACCCTCTCTTAGGAATTTTGAACTAGTTTCACTAATTGTGATCCCCTGGTTAGATTATATATTTGTGTATCAGGGATAACATAAATTCGGTATATAATATTTTTTTCCTACCTATAATGGAAATAATTTTCAATGATAAAACAATTGAATTTTTCTCCACCTCATCTCTCAGAATGTATGTTCTAGATATCAATGTTATCAGACTTACGGCCATTGAAATAATATATAAAATATAATTTGTTGATAAAAATAAACATGGTGATTATATAATGGATAAAAATGTTATTCAGATGTCTCTCATTGAATTTGTTTTCCCAAAATACATGATACTTTAAAGTTATAATGATGTTTGGGATAAAAAATATCAATGTATAAAATAAGAAAAATAAAATGAGAAATATTTCATTATATAAAAATTTGTGAAGTGGAAACCATTGATGACTATTTACTTAGAGTCAATGAAATAGAGTGTAAAATAAAAGACCACAATGAAAATATTTAAAACTTCACCATTGTTAAAAATATAATGGGAAACTTATTAGACATGTTTGATCCTAAAATCATAGATCTAGAATTTGTAGAGGATATTTAATTACATCAGTTATGAAATACCCAAATTTCTTGTAAAATTATAATATTTCATATCTTTAAAAAGAACAGTAAATTGGTAATGGATTTTGAATCTACGAAAAAACTTATGCTAAAAAATATTAACCTAAATCATTTAGAGAATATAGTGATGAAGTTGATATGGATAAATATTTACAGGAAATAATGTATCATATCTGTAAATGTTTTAGGAAATAAATGTTTAAATATAATGAAAAATATCCTTTTAAATGCTTCAAATAAAGAGGTGTTTGAAATGTTCCAATAATCATTCAAAGATTAATAATTATAAGTATTATAATAATGATAAAGAAAAAAATACTCAAAATATAAAATGAAGTAATAAATAAAAAGGAGAGATACAATTTGATGAGGTCAAGAATAAAAATGTTATATGAAAAAGAAATTTTTTTGATTAAATAAAATGAAGAAGATATTTTTTTTTCATAAAATTAGTGAATAAAGATCCTTCTAAATTCAAATATTTCATGGAATATTTAGAGAAATTTTAATATTCCTAAAGTAGTGATGAGAAATCAGGTGAAGAAACCTATATGGATTATATGATCCCCTTGAACAAAATTCAAACCTCAAGAATAAAAAAATCTTTTTAAAGAAATATGATATAAAGAAAGTTAAAGATAGGGTTGATTTTATTAATATAGAAGTTAAAATCAATGTAGAGCTCAATAAATTCAAGTTGAAAGCTATTGAGTAAGAGAATATCTTAATATATACTAAATTAAATATGGTTGTGGAAGAATATGAACTTGGAAAGTTACAATAAAATTACCTTGAAACTGATAATGTGTTAAAGAAGATGAAAGTAGACTTCAAGAAAAAATTATATTACATTTTGAAACATCTAATGTATGTAATATATAAAGAATAAATTTTTTATGAATAATACACATAAAAAATCACAATGTTAATTTTGGATTGAATAATAATATAGGTCATATTTCTAATTGTCGAAAAAATTGGATAATTTCAATAGTGTGAAATCATATCTAGAATCCAAGAAAGAGAGGAGAATTATAGGAGACTAATAATACATAACGAAAAATAATAATTAGGCCATATCTATACAACAAAATCAGAACTATGGACAAGAAAATTATAGGGAGTATCTGTAACAGCCCAAGATTTTATAAAAAATATTCTTTTTAATGTCTTGTGTTGTACGCTACACCAAAAGGAGCTTGCCTTGCATTACACGCAATCGCGACCTTCCTCGATAGCGTGTGTAATACGCAATACCGAGTTTCACTAAACAACGATATGCTATTAAAATATTATTAAAAGTAGCCGGTATGAATAGTAATAACCACTTTTTAAAATTCTGTAAATCTTATTTTTCAAAATGAACTTCATTTTTGGATTCGGAGTATCGAATTTAGCCTAAGGTGAAATTTTGGTACATTTTGGATAACTTTCATATTCTGATGAATAGTGAAAATTACTAAATTATAATTAAAAAACAACTTTTTTAATCGAAATAATTAATAGTGATAAATTATTAATTGGAGTAGTTTTAAAGTATATTTAGAATATATTTTTACAATTTAATACAATGTTGGTCATTGGATGTAATTGCACATTTAAACCAGACATAAACAAGTGTCAATCTTTTGATAGATATTGTTTCTTAAAAACACGCTATTTGTTTTAACAGCGGGATTTAATTATAAAATTAATTAATGCAACTTCTATGTTATGAATTTGGTAAAATAGACTTCATTTTTGAATTCGGAATATGAAATATAGCTTAGGATGAAATTTTTGTATTTTTCTAAAAACTATCAATTTTTGATGAATAGTGAAACCACTAAGTGGTAGGTAAAAAACTGAATTTTGCATAAAACTTAATTTTACCGCTTCTGTGAATGGAATTTCAAAAATCCGACAGACACAGTTGATATCAGTAAGTAAAATGTGGTTCAATGAGATAAAAATAATTTTTTGGTGAATAGTAACTTTTTACTATTTTTACCGCGGTTAATAGTAAATAGGGTATCTAAGGGTAAATATGATATTAATATTACCCTAACACATGTCCTAATTCTATTGGACAAGTGTAATTCGACCAAAAACAAACTTAGGAATATAATATGACCATTTAGGTCCACTTGGATTAGATTATGACATTTAATATTATATTATTTAATGAATAGTTAAAATAGTTAAAATCAAAGTTTAATAACTAAAACATTTTTAATATGGGGTTATACATAAGATAAATTCGACTATAAATATTCATTAGAAAGCTAAAAAGATTTCCTACATAATTATATTTTATTTATAATTTTTAGACTTTAAATAAATTAATTTATCTATGACACAACGATGATGCAGTAATTACCCTTTTAAGGAAATATTAACATAATTGATGTTATAAATGCTCAAATGAATGTAATTTGAGACTTTTTATGACTTAAACTAATTTTCTAGGTTACTATGATATATTAGTGTTGATTTAATCAACTTGTTTCGAACATATAATTCTGTTATGACTTTCAAAAAAATCATATATCAAATAGTGTCAAAATTGACACAAAATAGTTTTTAAATCAAATATTATATTATTAATTGTTATTTTATTCCTAAAAATCTAAGGTTCGGACAAATGACTTAGATAAGGATATATATATTAATAATAAACAATTTGGGGTTCGTTTGGCATGTTATAGTAAGTGTATTAACCATATAGTGAAAGAAAACAAAAAGACACGGTAAAAGTTAAATTATTTAACTTAGAGTTAAATCTAATTGATAAGGTTAAAATAATAACATAAACTTGTCTAAATCCTATTGGTTGATAGGATTTCGACCCATCCCCACTTTATCTTCGAAATAAGACCCTTTGGAACCATTATAAACCGATTTTGACTTTAATATAAAATAATATTTTGAGATATTCCTAAGGTGCCCCTCTCCTCCCTTATAAAAGGACACCTCCTCCCCCTCCTCCTCACACAAATTTGAGCACTCAAGCTCGGCCAACCCCTGCCAAAATACCTTCTCCACTTCCCTAGAATAATCCTAGAGGTCCTGGTATTCTTCAAAGACCAATATTAGTTCCCTAAGTGGAGGATTCAAAGAGGCGTTCCAAAGAAGAGGTAATATCCATTACCGATCTTTTCAATTTCATTCTTCTTCAACTTCTTCTTTTTTAGTTGTTTCATTATAAAGTAATAACATCAGTATTACTTACATACTGATATGTTATTATAAATATGAAACAACTCTAATTAACCTTCTATCCATCCTACGGAGAAAGGAAATCACCACGCGTGCGTACGTACGGAATACCGTCTCCACGCCGCGGTGTACTCTATTTTCCGCCACCACCTTAATTGGATGGGTATAATGGTTTAATGAGTAACTATATATGATTATTATAAAGTAATATTGATACTGAAATAGTATACATACACTTCAACACAATTGCACGACCATGGGAACGATATCATCGCTCGTGCGTACGTACGGACTACCGTCTCCACGACGCGATGAGATTCATTCTCAATGATTAACCATTCATGAATGATTATAAAGTATATATAATAATTACTAATGAAATATATGACATAATAATGATACTGGAATTATTTATATGCATGTCATCTACTTAATTCCATTCAATTCAATAAGGAAACGAAAACAGCGTTCATGCGTACGTACGGACTACCGTCTCCATGAACGGTGTATTTCTTTCCATTTACTGATTTATTATATATGTATATTATGAATATATATATATATATATCATGTTTTATATTCTGGAATTAAGTAATCATGATCTAAGTAATCATATTAATAATTACAAGTTAAAAACACGAACGACAAATGAGACGATTTTACCCAAAACGCTACTTTAACATGAATTTACAAAAGAACGGGTAATATAAAGTCATAAGTGGACCATATATGATATAATAACAATGAATATGATTCTGGAATAAGTCAATAACATGATTTAAATCATTATACAGGAGGTTCGGACACTTACAAAGCAAGTCGGACATAAGGTAAGGGAAATATCACAATCTCATTTTTATCCGAGATTGTTTATTCGTAAGTATTCACTGGGGTGTATTTTATCATCCACATCCATGTTTCATCAATATGTAATATTATTTCCATCCACCTACAATTGTTTAAATCTATTTTTACCCTTCGGTGAGTTTTTAGTAATATGTATGAAAGGAATCTTTTGTCGTACGAGGTACTTTTTGACTTTTCCGACAAAAGTACGAAGAATGTTTTTTTAACTTATACGGCTTGAATGGATTTTTAAAACATTATTTCCAAGAAGCTTCCTTTACAAGTTTTCAAGTTTATTTTTAATCAACTTCTTTTATTTTAAAGTTGTATGACATGTTATGAAAGGAAAAAAATGTTTTTGAAGAAGAAAGGATATTTTCCTCAAGAATGAAGTTCAAGTGTTTTATTAAAATTATTTTCCATCTAAGATAATAAAGGGTTCTGTTTTTATCCCTATTATTACATTGATTTGATCATGTTGTGATGGAATTATTTTTATGAATTCCATTATCTTATATGAATTTATTTATGATGTCATGATGTTTCAAGAATCCCATTTTTGTTACATGTGTTATGCGATGATGTATGTTTTATGATTATGTGGCACAGATAAGAAAGGATTAATTATAAGATGGGTGGGACCTATATCTCCCTCCAATGCATTGGGTAAAGATTTTATATCTCATGAGATAGACAGGGCTGGAACGGTAGGTTATACCGGTTCAGTGAAACATGACTGAAACGAGGGTTACTCGATTCAGAAAGGGACTTCGTCCACTAAGATAGTCTTGGCAATGAGTCATGACTAACAAGAAATGATTTTCCATGATTATGTGTGCATGCCACAAAGTTTAAAGTTTCATGTTATGATTATGGTGATCTCATTTTCACTTCTATGATTTGTTCCATGTTAAGATATTATGATCTCTTTTACAGGTTATGATTTTCAAAAAGATATGATATGATTTTTATTTCTTTTGTATACCCTTACTGAGCATTTGAGCTCACCCTTTTATGTTTTCTTTTCCCCAGGATATAAAGAAAGGTTTTAGGTAAAAAAAAGGAAGATCTTTATGGGAGATTTTGAAGATCTTTCACCACGATTAGAAGATTATATTCCGAGTTTCCAAAGAGACTAAACTATTACGATCCTTGTGTGTGTGTTTTTGTTATGTACTAAGTATTCCGCAAAAGTAATGTAATGTCAATGTACGTCAAGATACGGGTCTCTACAGTTGGTATCAGAGGAAAGGTTTAGTCAACCTTTGGAAACTAGGATGCGAAAACGTTAGTGAGATCCCTAGAGATATTTCTAAGGTATGTCTAGGGATGTCCCTAGGGATAAGTATACGTATAGGTTATAGTAATAGAATTACGCTAACGATCATAGAATTAAACCTAAGATGTTGGATATTGAAGGTACTCCCCCTTTATTATGTTGTTTTCCCTAGCATGATTTTTGCCTCTCACACTATTCTTTTGGGGTTTTAGACGATGGATGGAACCCGAAGGAACCGTGTTGATCAATGCAATGATTGTCCCCCTGAGCAACCAAACGATATGGGAGATGGAATGCAAAATCTTGTAGCCATGCTCACACAACTTTCTCAAGCTATGAATCATGCAGGACTTCCAAACGAGCAAAGGAAGGAGCAACATTCTATTGAATCCTTCATGAGGCAGCGTCCACCTTCTTTCAGTGGGTCTACTGATCCATTAGTTGCTGAACAATGGATTAGTACTACTGAAAAGATATTTTCAGTTCTTCAATGTTCTGAACATGATAAAGTCATCTTAGCAGTATATCGTTTGGAAGGTGAAACTGATCAATGGTGGAATCTTATCAAGAATACGAGACAAAGAGATGAAATTGATTCCATGGAATGGGACGAGTTCAAGAACTTGTTTTTCAGTAAGTATTTCCCTCGTATTCTTCGAACGAAGATGGAAAAGGAGTTTCTTGAGCTGAAGCAGAAGGATGAGGAATCTGTTGGTATATACGAAGCAAATTTTACAAGACTTGCAAGGTATGCATCTGGCATTATCATCCAACCTGAAAGTAAAGTTGATCGATTTTTCAGTGGCTTAAAACCAAGCCTTCGAAGGGCATTAGCTATAAGAGACTTCAGTAGCTATGAAGAAATTGTGCGTTGTGCTATCAAGGTAGAAATGGAAGTTGGTGTTACATATCCATCTCATGGTTTTGAAAAGAAACGAAAGATGGAGTTCAAGGAGAAATCTCAAAATAATGGTGAAAAGAAGATGAATGTTTCCTTATGCACAAAGTGTGGAAAGAAGCATGGTGGAGATTGTCTTAAAGGGACTAGAAAATGTTTTAAGTGTGGAAAAGAAGGTCATCGAGTAACTGAGTGTCGAAGTAATGGAAAAAGGGTTTCTAATGATGTGAACAAAGCAAACACTACAGAGAACGCACCACCAACACTTCAATGTTTCAAGTATAAGGAGATGGGACATTATGCCAATAAATGCCCTAATCCAAGGGTTAGTGGCGATCAACATGAGCAACCGCTTAAGGCAAAGGACAAAGGGAAGTCACATGCGATCACTATTGGCAATGTTGAATATGACAACGATGTGGTGGAATGATTAAGTTTTTATGTAATGGGATTCCAAAATAATGTTGTATCATGGAATATTGGAATATTTATGTATTGGTCTAATGTGGTATTCAAAGTGATTGAGATATTATGCGCATAATGAAGGGAAAACGAGAAAATGAAATGTTTAACAGTATTCATGAGCTCATGATTGATATAAGGACTAAGTGATATCATGGTTTGAGTATATAGAATTTTGAGGATTTTGGTATGTGGAAAGTGTTAACTTTTAACTGCATTCAAGTTTTCACTAAGGTTCAATGGGTATTCAAGAGAGTACAAGATTAAGGCCTTTGAATGTTTGGAATGTGTCCAACAAGATATATCTTATGATATATGGGGATCAACGATGGTATTAAATCTCTGGTAATCGTTTTCACTATGTTATGAGAATGGACTGCAGTATTATGGATAGGACTAAAGATTGGAATGGATTATGTTGTACATAAGTTAGTATTGTTTAAGGATAGAAGTTTTTTCGATATTATGGGATGTTAATATAGTTTTAGAAAAAGGACAACCTGCAGGACGGGCGACAGCCCATCGCTTCGGACAAGGCTGTAGGAATCGAACCCACAACCGAAGTGCGACTGGCCTTTATCGCCTACCACTGACCTACAGGAAGTCCCTGTTTAGTAGAAACTAGTTTTATTATATTAAGCAGTATGATATATGAAGTATAAGTCCATTTTTGGAACCATATATGATTAATCTCACTATAGATCGACTTATGTATATAAGTTTTGCTAACATTTTGTTTGAGACAGATGGAATGACCTGTCATTCTATCACATGATCTGCTAACACATCACGAATAACAAATTCAACTTCATTTCTTTAAGGGAAGAAGTGTAAATTGTTCAATTCACGAACAACAGTGAGATTATACTAAAATCAAGTAAGTATTTCTTCTAATTCAAATTTTTCAACTTTAGGGAAATGATATTGAAAACCAAAAATGTTGTCCTAGTGATCTTATATCTGATGAATCGGATGGTACCTTAGATCTTCACAAATTTATGGCTTTGTGATTGCTAGCTTTTCCATAGCCATGTTCTCTACCACTCTCCATCAGAACATGATTGTTAGATTTATCTTCCATATCCATATTTTCACCTATGTGGAAACCCAGTGATTAGTTTATTTGGGTAACCGTTACGTTTCATACTTTTGTTTTTAAAGATAAGTTTTGGTATTTTTTTTTACGATGTGGGTTTCTATCAAAGAAACTTTCGAATAGTAAACCATTTATAATCCCGACGAATTTCGAGGGCGAAATTCATTTTAAGGGGGGTAGAATGTAACAGCCCAAGATTTTATAAAAAATATTCTTTTTAATGTCTTGTGTTGTACGCTACACCAAAAGGAGCTTGCCTTGCATTACACGCAATCGCGACCTTCCTCGATAGCGTGTGTAATACGCAATACCGAGTTTCACTAAACAACGATATGCTATTAAAATATTATTAAAAGTAGCCGGTATGAATAGTAATAACCACTTTTTAAAATTCTGTAAATCTTATTTTTCAAAATGAACTTCATTTTTGGATTCGGAGTATCGAATTTAGCCTAAGGTGAAATTTTGGTACATTTCGGATAACTTTCATATTCTGATGAATAGTGAAAATTACTAAATTATAATTAAAAAAAAACTATTTTAATCGAAATAATTAATAGTGATAAATTATTAATTGGAGTAGTTTTAAAGTATATTTAGAATATATTTTTACAATTTAATACAATGTTGGTCATTGGATGTAATTGCACATTTAAACCAGACATAAACAAGTGTCAATCTTTTGATAGATATTGTTTCTTAAAAACAAGCTATTTGTTTTAACAGCGGGATTTAATTATAAAATTAATTAATGAAACTTCTATGTTATGAATTTGGTAAAATAGACTTCATTTTTGAATTCGGAATATGAAATATAGCTTAGGATGAAATTTTTGTATTTTTCTAAAAACTTTCAATTTTTGATGAATAGTGAAACCACTAAGTGGTAGGTAAAAAACTGAATTTTGCATAAAACTTAATTTTACCGCTTCTGTGAATGGAATTTCAAAAATCCGACAGACACGGTTGATATCAGTAAGTAAAATGTGGTTCAATGAGATAAAAATAATTTTTTGGTGAATAGTAACTTTTTACTATTTTTACCGCGGTTAATAGTAAATAGGGTAACTAAGGGTAAATATGATATTAATATTACCCTAACACATGTCCTAATTCTATTGGACAAGTGTAATTCGACCAAAAACAAACTTAGGAATATAATATGACCATTTAGGTCCACTTGGATTAGATTATGACATTTAATATTATATTATTTAATGAATAGTTAAAATAGTTAAAATCAAAGTTTAATAACTAAAACATTTTTAATATGGGGTTATACATAAGATAAATTCGACTATAAATATTCATTAGAAAGCTAAAAATATTTCCTACATAATGATATTTTATTTATAATTTTTAGACTTTAAATAAATTAATTTATCTATGACACAACGATGATGCAGTAATTACCCTTTTAAGGAAATATTAACATAATTGATGTTATAAATGCTCAAATGAATGTAATTTGAGACTTTTTATGACTTAAACTAATTTTATAGGTTACTATGATATAGTAGTGTTGATTTAATCAACTTGTTTCGAACATATAATTCTGTTATGACTTTCAAAAAAATCATATATCAAATAGTGTCAAAATTGACACAAAATAGTTTTTAAATCAAATATTATATTATTAATTGTAATTTTATTCCTAAAAATCTAAGGTTCGGACAAATGACTTAGATAAGGATATATATATTAATAATAAACAATTTGGGGTTCGTTTGGCATGTTATAGTAAGTGTATTAACCATATAGTGAAAGAAAACAAAAAGACACGGTAAAAGTTAAATTATTTAACTTAGAGATAAATCTAATTGATAAGGTTAAAATAATAACATAAACTTGTCTAAATCCTATTGGTTGATAGGATTTCGACCCATCCCCACTTTATCTTCGAAATAAGACCCTTTGGAACCATTATAAACCGATTTTGACTTTAATATAAAATAATATTTTGAGATATTCCTAAGGTGCCCCTCTCCTCCCTTATAAAAGGACACCTCCTCCCTCTCCTCCTCACACAAATTTGAGCACTCAAGCTCGGCCAAACCCTGCCAAAATACCTTCTCCACTTCCCTAGAATAATCCTAGAGGTCCTGGTCTTCTTCAAAGACCAATATTAGTTCCCTAAGTGGAGGATTCAAAGAGGCGTTCTAAAGAAGAGGTAATATCCATTACCGATCTTTTCAATTTCATTCTTCTTCAACTTCTTCTTTTTTAGTTGTTTCATTTTAAAGTAATAACATCAGTATTACTTACATACTGATATGTTATTATAAATATGAAACAACTCTAATTAACCTTCTATCCATCCTACGGAGAAAGGAAATCACCACGCGTGCGTACGTACGGAATACAGTCTCCACGCCGTGGTGTACTCTATTTTCCGCCACCACCTTAATTGGATGGGTATAATGGTTTAATGAGTAACTATATATGATTATTATAAAGTAATATTGATACTGAAATATTATACATACACTTCAACACAATTCCACGACCATGGGAACGATATCATCGCTCGTGCGTACGTACGGACTACCGTCTCCACGACGCGATGAGATTCATTCTCAATGATTAACCATTCATGAATGATTATAAAGTATATATAATAATTACTAATGAAATATATGACATAATAATTATACTGGAATTATTTATATGCATGTCATCTACTTAATTCCATTCAATTCAATAAGGAAACGAAAACAGCGTTCATGCGTACGTACGGACTACCGTCTCCATGAACGGTGTATTTCTTTCCATTTACTGATTTATTATATATGTATATTATGAATATATATATATATATATATATCATGTTTTATATTATGGAATTAAGTAATCATGATCTAAGTAATCATATTAATAATTACAAGTTAAAAACACGAACGACAAATGAGACGATTTTACCCAAAACGCTACTTTAACATGAATTTACAAAAGAACGGGTAATATAAAGTCATAAGTGGACCATATATGATATAATAACAATGAATATGATTCTGGAATAAGTCAATAACATGATTTAAATCATTATACAGGAGGTTCGGACACTTACAAAGTAAGTCGGACCTAAGGTAAGGGAAATATCACAATCTCATTTTTATCCGAGATTGTTTATTCGTAAGTATTCACTGGGGTGTATTTTATCATCCACATCCATGTTTCATCAATATGTAATATTATTTCCATCCACCTACAATTTTTTAAATCTATTTTTACCCTTCGGTGAGTTTTTAGTAATATGTATGAAAGGAATCTTTTGTCGTACGAGGTACTTTTTGACTTTTCCGACAAAAGTACGAAGAATATTTTTTTAACTTATACGGCTTGAATGGATTTTTAAAACATTATTTCCAAGAAGATTCCTTTACAAGTTTTCAAGTTTATTTTTAATCAACTTATTTTATTTTAAAGTTGTATGACATGTTATGAAAGGAAAAAAATGTTTTTGAAGAAGAAAGGATATTTTCCTCAAGAATGAAGTTCAAGTGTTTTATTAAAATTATTTTCCATCTAAGATAATAAAGGGTTCTGTTTTTATCCCTATTATTACATTGATTTGATCATGTTGTGATGGAATTATTTTTATGAATTCCATTATCTTATATGAATTGATTTATGATGTCATGATGTTTCAAGAATCCCATTTTTGTTACATGTGTTATGCGATGATGTATGTTTTATGATTATGTGGCACACATAAGAAAGGATTAATTATAAGATGGGTGGGACCTATATCTCCCTCCAATGCATTGGGTAAAGATTTTATATCTCATGAGATAGACAGGGCTAGAACGGTAGGTTATACCGGTTCAGTGAAACATGACTGAAACGAGGGTTACTCGATTCAGAAAGGGACTTCGTCCACTAAGATAGTTTTGGCAATGAGTCATGACTAACAAGAAATGATTTTCCATGATTATGTGTGCATGCCACAAAGTTTCAAGTTTCATGTTATGATTATGGTGATCTCATTTTCACTTCTATGATTTGTTCCATGTTAAGATATTATGATCTCTTTTGCAGGTTATGATTTTCAAAAAGATATGATATGATTTTTATTTCTTTTGTATACCCTTACTGAGCATTTGAGCTCACCCTTTTATGTTTTCTTTTCCCCAGGATATAAAGAAAGGTTTTAGGTAAAAAAAAGGAAGATCTTTATGGGAGATTTTGAAGATCTTTCACCACGATTAGAAGATTATATTCCGAGTTTCCAAAGACACTAAACTATTACGATCCTTGTGTGTGTGTTTTTGTTATGTACTAAGTATTCCGCAAAAATAATGTAATGTCAATGTACGTCAAGATACGGGTCTCTACAGTATCACATTTGTTTTAGAAGATTCATGCTCAATGGTTATTTCTATAGTTGTGGGGTGTTTTATCATAAATATTATACTTTTGAGTATAATACAATTTTCATGAGAGAATTTTGGATGAAAAGGGAAGCATATTTGAGAATAGGAAAAATAAAAATAAAAATTAGTAAGCTATGATCACAATATACTTATTAGTTTCCTTTAAAAACAAATATAATTTTTTTTAATAACTATTTAAAGAAGTGAAAAATAAGGCAATTATACTGAGAAGTGCATAAAAAGTCTTCCTAGCTAGCATTCCATTAAAAAAATAGGAATATAAATTAATATCCTATGAGATTTTTTTGAAATATTTTTTTTGTATTTGTTTACAACATTTATTATTGTTAATTTTTTATCTCATTTAAGAAATAGTTGATGGAGTTTTTAAGAAATTATATTTGTGAATATCTGAAGCAGGATAAGATTTTTTTCATTAACAATGTTATAAAACATTCCTTGAGTCGTAAAATGCCATGCTAATCTTCAAGTTTCTAACATCATGAAAATACTCATGATTAGAAATAGGTTTAAATGAAGTGTAAAAAGGATGTAGTTGTACAATTTCACCGGATGGATAATAACAAATAGCCTACAATATCGAGTGTATATTCTTTTCTAGATAGTTAAGTAGGTATAAATGGGGAGAAGTACAATGTACGAGAATTAAAATTTAAAGTGGAAATACAATGTTCAAGATGATGTTCCAGATAATAAGTGTATATATATTTTATTTTTTATTTTATACATAGTTGAAGTTATAAATCCATGAATGAAATTTTTTATAAATGGTATCAATATGAGTTCATCAAATATATAGGTGTAAGGTTGATTGTATGTATTTTCCTAATGTTTGTCGCATAGGCATGTGCTATGCTGCATCATATAGACATGCATGAATGCCAATGGTTGTAATTTTGTGTAAAATTCATAGAATAAGTTCTCAAAAATACAATTTATAAAAAGTTTAAGGATAATATTATTTTGATATAAGAAATATATGTATCAGTTTGTAAAGTCATGATGGGTTTTAGGGTATGGATTTTATCTAATCAAATTCATTGGGTATCGTTTCATCGATCAAATTTGTTGATTAGAAGATGTGGTGGAACGATACATCTAATGAAATATTCCATTAACATGTACCATCCTTAGTATAAATTTAATCCTTATATAGAGTTTGAGTTTTTATGAAGGTGTAAAGGTGTTTTTTTCAATGTCTTCAGAAAGTTTTTTTTCCAAAGTCATCAAATAGGGGTCAAGATGTCATTAGTTAGATACTTTTAAAGCCTGAGATGAAGTCTTACTGGATGGAGTGTTTTATAAAGTTCATCATTCGTGGAAAACAATAAAAATGGTATTTGAATAGATTATTCCACTGGTCGTTGGAATAACCCATATAAACTAGATAGAGAAACCGTGTACAAGATGAAATGTTCTTATGAATTCATCAAACATATATTTATAAGTCTTTTTTTTGATAATATTTATAAATAATTGTGAATCCCATTACAGTGATGATTCTAATCTATTCATTCAATGTTTTTTATCTTTTCAAGGTCACAAAATTTTGAAGAATCTCTTTGATTTCAATATTATGTATGATCAAAGAAGAATGGAGATGATGTGTTTTTTTATAACTTTAAATAATGTTCTATAATAGTTCAGAAGCTTCTAATGTGTTTCAAATGATTACGAGATTCAAATTATTATTTTTTCTTAGGATAGAAAACACATTTGTGTTCTCAAATTTCATCCCGAGTTATTTCCTATATAAAGGGGTGAAAAGTTTGTACAAGTATGTAAAAAAATATTCTCACATGTGGAGAAGGGTCGAAGTACTGAAGAGGTTTTACTTGAGGTAGATACCAGAAAGAGGGAATAAGTGATGAAATTTCAGATTAGGTTTAGTTTCCAAACAATGAAACACTTTATTTAAGAATAAGTACACCATAATGTGGTGTGGAGACAATATGTACCTGATAAATATTCTAGTCGAAGGAGTCATATAGAGTCGTATCAGATAGTTGTACCAGACATATACAAAGGAACAATGTTTTTATATCATACAATGCATATATCAAAGGCACAATATCACGGGGTGCACTAGATGGAGTTATATCAGGTGAAAATTTATCACAACAAATAGACACTTATCAGATAAAGTTATCATATGTATAATTAATAGATGAAATTTCCATGAGCAACTATTTGTATTATTATTGTTTCTCAAAATATATAAAAACATGGTAACTAGTGAGAGTCTATAAAATTTCCACTTATGTGATATTACAAATATAATGGGAGTTGTCTCAAATTATATTCACTTCATATTATAGATTAAATCCATGGACTAAAAGTAGTATTCATAGTATGTTTGTAGTCACTCACACCAGGGGAAATTTTTTGAATATTCTATTTTATGATTTACTTTTGAAATATTTCATACAATGTGTGGTTTAGTTTTATAATTTTGAAAGGGATATAAACTCTTACAAGTTATAGGATTTAATTTAAAATACAAAAAATTATAAAATATCACCACTTATTCACCCCACTCATGATGTGATTCTCACAATCCTATGGAACTTAAAGAAGATTAAATGAAACACCATGAATAAAAATGTGGAAAACCTATCACAATATATAGATATATTACATTTTCTTTTATGAAAATTAAGTACATATTTATATTATCCTCAACCAAGAACATTAATGGTTTATTTTCTTTGGAAACATGGACACACTAACATCTTATCACATAAAAAACACAGAAAATCCCACTATGTTCTTCATCAATAGAACTATTCTGAAATAAGATATACTTAAATATTTTCTTCACATCCTAGGGAATAAATTACTTATAAAAGGGTGGATCATATTATTAGTAAGGGTAAACATGGGAGATATTAATAGATGATAATATATAAGAATAAAATGATTTCAAGTGTATTATAACATGATAATAATAATATAAAATCATACCCAACAATTCATATATCAAATTCATGAGTCGTAAAATAAATATTTTATAGTGCGTAAGACATGTATCATAAAAGAATAATTTAAAAAAAGCCACAATAGCATAACATTAGAATAATACCATTTTATAAACTAGTGAAATAGATTATGGAATAATCATAATCATATAAATCACATATCAAGGCTCACAAACAATACCATCATCGCTTAGTGGAAAAATTATCATAACAAAAAATACCACCCTATCATTTTGAACATTCTCTTAAGTGTAAATTCAACCTTGTTAAAATTTTCATCATTTATGAACCCATTAGAGTGATATAATAGAACATCACATCACTTAATCATAATCTATTCAAATGTATGCCACAAGATCATAAAAAAATTATAATTTCATCATTTATTAAACGTAGTAAAAGAAAATATTTTCAATTAAATTTCAATAAAATATCATCATAATTCATCCATAAAAATAATAAGTATGGTATCTTTGATTAATATACATATCAAAGCATATAATTAATGAAATTATGTTGACTTAGTTGAAATATAACTTTATTAGAACATTGGAAAATTTATTATGATAAATAATATTTTCATTTTGATGTCACTTATTCGAAATAAAAAAATTATGAATATAATGGAAAATTTTTTATTTAAAAATAACCAAGCAATATTTTATAAATATTATAGTCATTATGTTAGGAAAATAAAATAATTCAATAAACGTTAGAAACAATTCTTTTCAAACCATCAATAAAAAGTACCCCATATTGAAAAAAACAATAATATTCCATTTAAACGTTTTTATAGAAATATAATCATTGGTAAAAATTATTTTAACCAATCATTTAAAAATAGAAAAAAACCACTCCTTGTTTTAATGAAAATATTGACATGGAAGAAAAATATTCCCCACTAAAAGGGAAAATAATGTTATCTTTTTTAAAAAATATTTTTGATCATAGATGGTTTTAATGAGATAAAAATGAGAGGAAAGAATGTAAAATCTAAAAATAACCATAGGTTAAGAAAATACAAGAAATTTATTAATGATTTATCATATAATTTTATCATTATAAATTTAAACATAAATAATCCTAGTAAAAAGTTAGATTGTATCATAAACCCGTACCATTTTGTTTACTTTTGAATCATAAACACGATGTGAAAATTAAATTCCATGATATAATAATTATTCAAGATATAATATGTAAAAGGGTAATTATGAAAACCTAATAAAATATGATAGGTTCACAACATAACATATATCCCAAAGAAGTAAAATTTGAGATGAATACCCCTTATCTTATGTCTGATATGTTTCATTCACACTTTAAAATAATCAATAATAAATTAATATTTATTGTAATTATATAAAAAAATCTATAAAAACATAGAAAATTTTATGAAATCTATTTATAACATTTTAACATCAGTTTATAAATAAATATTTATTCAAATCATCATTTTTTGGCGTCAACTGTTTATTTCATGAATGTTTCGATCCTTTAATTTTGTTTCCTCGATCTTGGTCAATGTTTAATTATAATAAGAATCATAATAATGATATAAATATAATATAAATTTATATTATAAATATATAGATTTAAATTTATTCATAAAATGTGGTGATAGAAAAATGAATTACACCATTCATTGAGATGGCAGTCTATATGTACACATGAACATTAATTTCATTTTTAACCAAATAAATTAAAGGAAGATAAATAATGATTTATCATTACAGATTATTAATTATACCACAAATATTATATATATTCTTTAAATAAATCATTATATATAACTACAAAAGTTGGTGATGGAAAATTAATCACAATACTACATGGAGGCTGTATTACACATGTGCACACGATTGATACTTTTCATTTCTTATTTGATGAAATTGTGGTGGATAATGGATGTTACATCATCATAATAAAATTTTAGTATATTGAAGATATTTAATTCATTTTTTTATATGAAAACCATAGAATTAGAGGATTTATAGTAAGAAATAAATTTAGAATAATTTCTGTAAGACAATTACCTCTCTATTGGGAGATATCCTTTAGATTAAATCTTTAGCCTTATTAAAATGGTATTATTGGAAAAAAAAATTATCTAGGATGAAGGATTTCAATCTTGTAAGGTATTAGGGTAGGTATTGTAATATATATAATGATAATACTTTATTAATAAAGGGGGATATGGGGTTCTCTTTTAGAATAGGGGGAGGAATCCAATAGAATTACTTGATAGATTTAAATAATATTGAGTAATTATCTTGTGAAAGTAGAACCAAGTATCCATATCATTGAAATAATGGTTTTTAAGGTTGATATATCACTAGAAAATCAAATTTAGACTTAATTATGTTTCATTTAAGCCATTATATTTTATGTTTAACCCTCTCAATTGACTAGTTTTAACCTCAACTATGGTAAAATTATTATACTATTTTTACTATTCATGGTAAAAAATATGAAAATGGGATAATTACTAAATTTGGATATGTTTATTCCAAAAAATATTTTATTTTATTAAATTAAATTCATATTAGTTGCTGAAATTTATTTAAAATAAGAGTTAAAATGCAATGAAACCCATTTTTAGAATAATATATTTTTGACCATAAAGATGAATTTACATTCATTTTGGGCCTTAGAGAAAAACAATTAAACGATTGTTAAAATAAAATAATAAATAAATATCATAAAATTTTATTAAAATAATAAAACTAAAACTATTTATTTAATTTATAAATATAACAAAACTTTTCACATATAACAATAATTATTATAAAAATAACTCCTTTTAAATCTGAACGATTTATTCATAATTCATAACCATTAGATAAATAAATTAAGGATGATTATTCATATAAATTATCAATTTATTTAATTAAAATTATTTTTTAATTTTGATCAACATATTTCTTTAAATAAAATTACATAACATATTAACAATTTTTTAAATAAGTATTTTAATCATTAATTTAATTTATTAAAATTGGTTTCTTATCAATAAATTTATATTATGGACAATATTTATACATACAATTCATCGTGTGGTTTTCCCTATTCATTCCTTCCAATCCAAATATTATTTTATAAAGATAATAATATAACATGACTCATTTAGAATTCGGTTTTCATGTAAATGAATCTATTGAATAGATCATGTTTATTTCAATGGGATATATAAATATAAATATATATATATATATATATATAATAAGGAGACGTTATATTATACCCCCTTAAAATAAAAATTTCCATCAAAATTATATCAATATGAAACAAAAAATTGATTATTTATCTTGATCATCAAATCATCATGTTCTTATGTGGCTTCCTTGAATTTCTGATTCCTCATAAGAAGTTTATTTAGGTGAGTATTCATATTCTCTAACCCATCCACCGAAAAGTTTGGAAATTTAATTTCAAAAGGGGGGGGGGGGTGGGGAAGCCCGAACAAGTTATGGGGTTCGAAAATAGTGTAGTATGATGGAAACATCCTGAAAAATATTAACGCACACTTATGGGGGAACTAACTCTCGGAAATATGATACACGAGATATCTGGTGTAGCTTAGGAAGGAAAGAAATATGCAACCATGTTACCCTCTCTCCAAGTATGGGTGAGCTTAATATCATTATTTAAGAACTCCCATCACTTATAAATAATATATGTGATGGCCCCGTAGATGGAAATCAGGGCTTTGATTGAGTTTAGGAGAAGAAATGAATCAATTTCCAATTTTTTGAGAGAAATACAATGAGAGACTAACTGAGATAAACCTTTAAGCATGGTAGTAGATTCTTATAGAAGTGATTCACCTGGACAAGTAAAATTACAAAAATTAAGTAAAACTAACCCATTTTGGTCATGCACAACCCCTCCTCCCTCCATGAAACCATTATTTCATGATCTGTTGATGTTCAAAACAAGACCCCACCCAGGAGGAGAAACAAGGAACCCATAAGGAACATAAAATAGGTTTAGAGGAAGTGCCAAGGGATAAGATATCAACCATACCTGCTAGGAAATATCAAAGGGACCAATATACATAGGGATTATCTTTCTATTCTTCCCAAATCATGTAACCTTCTTCCATGGAGAAATTCACAAGAACATATTCTCACCCACGTTAAATTCTAGTCCTTATAGATTATTATTGACATTACTCTTCTATTGGATCTGAGATACCTTTTGTTCTGATTAATATATTTGATTTTTTCTATAATTTCCTTAGCTTACTCAAGTCACAATAGATTTCATTATATATCTTCATCCCATATTTTTGAATTTCTACACTTATTTCCACAGATGGATTATTAGATAGCCATCTTAATTCTTGGGTTAAAGATAATGTTGTAAGATAATTTGATGAGCTGAAGTTATTGATTCCAAACACATTTTAAATACAAATAATAACATTTCAAAATATACTATAGGGTTTTAATGGTTATCTTAGACTGATTACCTATTTATAGAAGATATGAAATACTAAAAAAACTATATATCTACATATTTTTAAATACTTTTCTCGAATATCAAGTTTGACCTCAAATATTGAACAAATAAAATAAAATATGGTACTCCATGTAACCTTACCACTTTAGTAATGTATATATAGGAAAGAGAATATCGATATAAATATTAAATGATATAAATTAAATTTTTGGGATTTATAATCAATTCACTACAACCTAAAAAAGTATTTTTCCCTTCATATGTATTTGGGAGTCCCGTGAAAAATCTATGGTGATGTTTTCACATTTCAATATAGGTATGGGTAATTTTCGTAACATCCCCTTAGAATTTTTTACATATCCCTAACCTATTATAATACTAAGAAACAATATACATACTCTACAATATCTCTCTTCATGTTATAACATTAGAAATTACATTTAATATATTTAATCTATTTTTTCACTGATAGGGTGAATAGATAATTATGAGTTATGAGCTTCTTCTAACAACTCCATCAATTCTAGTATAGTTGGGACACATACACTATCTGAAAACCTTATCAATACATCACAATCATGATTGAAATCCTGAAAATTTCTAACCTTCTTCTTCATCTCTGTATCTACATTTTTGCCTCTTTACTCTTCACAAGAATAGATGTTTGAAAACTCATTTGAGAAAGATAATATTCACCCCCCTTCATCAAAATTTCAAGATTATTACTTTTAAAATATATAAGTATTATATATTTTTTGATATTTATAATTGATAATCTAGAAGGATTATTTCTACTCAGAGAATTATCCCCTTGTTCTCATTCCCAGGTTGGAAATTTATTGAGTAGTCTTAAACATTTGATAACTATAACAATATTCTCTAGTGAATAATTAACTCCTTTTGGGTGAATATATACTTATAAATTTCACAATCAATATATACATATGTGTGTGTGTGTCTTAAACCATTATTCATAAGGAGAATTCCCTAAATATTTAATTCAAATATTACCACTCCTAACTCCAAGTATTTCATAAGGTAAATGTTCCCACAAACCCTTAATAAAAGAGAGTCATAATCTACCACTAATTTATTATACATTAGAGCACATCCCAATCCATTATTTGGTAAAAAACATAAATAAAAAACCCTTCCCTACTACTGGGTACTGTGATTACAAGTGCACTAACCAACCCTCTCTTTAGATCCTAGAAATTTTTTTCATAAACATAATACCAATGGAACTTTATTCACATCCTAATTAACATGGAGAGTATATTATAAAGTTGTGGAAAATTCCCCATGATGTTTAGATAATATCCATTAAATACAAGGAAACCATGGATAATAAAAATAATGGTTGGTATGATATACTCTTAAATAACATCCATCTTAATAGGTTATGATATACCGTTTATTAGGATCACATGACCCAAGAATTATACATTCTTTAACCAAAATTCACACCTCTTAAGTTTGGAATACATTTTATCCTTACCAAAGGTCTTCAATAGTTTCATTGAGAGATCTTCATGTTGATATGTTCTCTTAGAGTATATAATAATATGATCAATAATGACTACTTAAAAATTATTGAGGTAATCTCTAAATACATTAATCGATAAATATATGAATATTATGGGGGAATTAGTAAGTCTACAAGGTAAAAACAATTCATATTATAGATACAATATATGGAAGGTTGTTTCAGGAATGTATTTTTGTTTAACCATCAATTGATAGTGTATTAAGATGGGTAAAATCTTTGAGATTTGTTAAGCTCATCATGGTTAATAAAAAAAATATAAAATGTAGGGTAGAGGATACAAATTCTTGATTGAAATCCAACTAATTTCCTAAAAATAAATACAGATTAACAATGATACATATTTCTTTAAAAAAAGAAATGGTTTAACCTAAAGTGGAGTACTAGGTTGGATGAATACCTTTTATAGATTATCCAAGAGTTTCTTATTCAATTTCTAAGACTAAATTATGTTCATTATATAAGGAATATTTGAAGTAGTTTTAGGATTAGGTATGTGTTCTATAGAAAATTCAACTTCATGGATTTGAGGAATACTTGAAAAATATTTTGTAAAGTCATCGAAAAATCATATAAAATAGGTATATATTTAATATTATGTTTCTCCAAAACTATTTGAGATCGATACCCCCTCATGATTTTGATTTATAGACTATAACATGGAAATAATTTACATTGGAATCTAATATTCATCCTCACACCGATAAATGATCCTAGGTTCATTAGAAATGTTAAATGTGACATTGATTCACTAGAAAATGATATGTGAATAGTATAAAAAAAATTAATCCATGATAAAATTATAATGAACCATGCTTTTCATAGATGATATTACATCATATTTGGGGAAAAGTTCATACATTACACAAACACCAACCCAAAGATCATACTAGTATAGTGACATTGGAAATGTGGAAGCATAAATAACTAGTTTATAATATACCTAAATCATATCCCACACATTTATTCATATCTAGACCCATTTAGAAATATCCTACCTAAAACAATTCTTCATATCCTAGGTAAAATAAACATAAAAATGTTTGAGCTCAGATTCTTAGTAAGGGTAAACAAGGGTGATATGTAAGTATAAAAATGAGCACAAAGTGTACAAGAATGTGATCATGACATTAAAAAATCATTACTTACATATCAAGGATCATAAAAATGACTAATGAAATAAATATTGGTATTTTATAAGACATTAATCATATGGTAATAAAAGAACATAATCTATTCAGTCATAACATTGTCATAAGGCATGAAATTATGGCATACACATAAACATGTAATTTTGTGACCATGTATAAATAGTAATAGGTTCACTCATTAAATTATGGAAATGAAATAATTCCCTTACATAAATATATGGAAATGAAACTGAGGTGCAAAAATAAATTTGTGGGCATAAAAACTTGGTCCATGCATAGAATTGTGAACATAAATCAGGTTCATTCATTACTTATATACCTCGTGAGTTATCCATCTTTACCTAATGCATTTGAAGGAGATATATGTCCCGCCCATCACATAATGAAAACCATAAATTTTTGTTTCACAAGAACATAAATAATGAATAAAATCATAACTTGTAGAATTAAATAGGTATCATAAATATTTCATCATATCATTTCCTTTGTAAAAGTGATATGTTTCATAATAATTTCATTAAATCATAACCCATAAAAAGAAGAGGGTTTCAAAATAATATAAATAATTGAAGATAAAATAGTTTCATAAACATCATTCCATAAAATCATAAACCATTAAATAAATATTATTAATGTTATTGTTGAATCATATCCCCATTAAATCATAAACTATGAATAATTATGTCATCTTATATAAAAAATAGTTCTGGAATATCTTTCTCAAACATTTCTTGAGGAAAATATCCTTTCTACTTTGAAAGATGATTTTAAAGACATAAAATATTTATCAGAATTTATTTATTAAAAATATACTTTAAAACATATAAATAATTATTTGAAACCTTTTTAAACATATTTAAGTAAAGTTTCTTGAAAACGTTTAAAAGTTCATTTAAAACACTATTAAAACATTTTTTTAGAAAAGTTTGTTTTGAAGGATCAGAAGTTTCCGACAAAAGAGAGAATAAAATTACATGAATATTAAAATATAATAAAAATAATTATATTCGTGATATGTAATTTCAATGGTTAATATATACACCACATAAAACAATATAGGTGTATAAAGTAACATGTACTTTAAAGAAGGAAAACTGGGACAAAATTACCTTATTGATTTGGAAACTTTTGAATAGTAAATACCCTAAAAGAGAGATCATAAAATGGTTATGTAAATAAACATAATATTCAGGATAATACTCATAAAATAAATTAATTAGAATTATATACACCCCAAATACTTATTAATTTTTATATAAGGCGTGTGTCCCACTCAAATAAAAGTGATATATACATCCCTTACCTTAAGTATTGACTTATTTAACCAATGTTATAAACTCCTATATAATAAATATTATTTTATTATAAACGAATAATATAATAATATTAATATAAATACCATATATTATTTAATTATTAATTTATATTACTCACTTATTTACAATTCCATGTTAATGTTATGCTTCAAGTAATAACTGCTTTGTTTTTTAATCATGATTTCACTTGTTTTCTTTTGTCATCTTAAATAGATCATGATTTCATCATTTACATAATTATTAACATGACATAATTAGTATAAATATGTAAATTATATATGTATTCATAGTTATTCATAAAATTTAGAGATAGAAAATAAAATATACCATTTATGGATACGGTAGGTCGTACGTACACATGAACACTATTTTATTTTTATATTCATATTAATAGAAAGATAATAATGTGATATATTATCATTAAAGAATAATTTTTATTTTATATATATCATATATATTCCTAAAATTCATCATTATTACCATTAATGTGAAATACAGATGAATAACGAATAACATCACTTTGTGGAGACGATTAACAATATGTTCGCATGATCGATGTTATCATTTTCCCAAAAATATTAGAAGGTAGATTGTTAGAAATTATATTATCATTACATAAGTACAATTATGTCATAAATATAATATATAAACATTAAAACAATCAAAATTCTATTTCATCAAAGAGGATGATGGAAAGTGAATTGTATCGTTGGGTGATTATGGTAAGCCGTATGTACAAATGAGCGATAGTTCCATTTTATTGATGGGAATAGGACTATATTGTGGTATTTTAATAATAATAAAAACATATAATAATATCTAGGATTATTAATTATTTATTTTATGACATATATCATATATTTAGATGAGGTATAAGGGATTATAAAATGGGAGTTACTAGTTAAAGCGATTACCACTTATTCGGAACAACTCCTTTAGATCTTCTCTAATGGACCCTGTAGTTGGTCTTTTAGAAAACCAAATCACCTATAAAATGTGGATAGGGAAGATTATAACATAATTTGGTGGAGTTTTTCTAGATAAATTGATAAATGTGATGAAATGAGGCGGGGTAGGATGTTTCTTTTTATAATGAAGTTGAGTGACACTTTTGAAATCTCTAAAACTATTAATTTATAAAAAAAAATACCTCAAAAAATTCATTTATTCTAAGATAATACATGATAATGTTGTACTATCATCATACAAAAACTTTTAGGTGAGTTTGATGTAGTTTTAAAGCTTATCATTTTTATTAACCATTAGTTAACCAATTTTGATCTTCACTATGCTAACTAAGTTTTCAATGTCAAGAGAATATAATTATTACATATAAAGTGTTAATTGGACCATAAATGGATATTTTTTTAATATTATATTCCATATTTCATTCCGTTGTCTTTATTTAACAGTTTTATTATTTTTTAATAATTATATAAAATATAACTTTCATAAAATATCAATAGTGACAATTTTGATACTATTCATTATTTGTCTGTTTACTAATATAATTAAAGTATGATATCTTAAAACCAATTATATTAACTAATCTCTAATATGTCAAATTAATCCATTAAATCGTGTATTAAATTATTTATGATGAATTATATTTATTTTAATATTTTGAATATCATTTATTTGGTATTTACATTAACTAAACCAATACAATGTCATCTTTGTAGAAGCCTTTATGGCATATATTTATTTCCAAAAAATTAAAAATAAATTTACATGATAATGAAAAAAGATTATATTTTAGATAACTATTTATAGTTTCATTTATTTTCTATATGATCCAATATGAAAAATGGTATTGCTTATAAAATATGTGTACGATATCTTTAACTCTTTTAATAAAATATAATAAATGTCATACTCGCACCCATGTGGATTCAAAAAGGTTAAACAATTGACCAAAAATTATTTTGGTCTAAGATAACTTATAAAAGAAATTAGGACATGTTTTAGTGTAATTTTATAGTCTATGTAATATTACATTAACCCATAATCACCTTATATACCCTTAATTGTGGAAATTAAAATATTACTCAATTTACTATTCATAAGCCCAAAAATAAAATAAACCTCTATTATAGATTTTGAATCCATTTTTAAAATTTCCAAATATATAAATTTCATTAATTAAGTTTAAATTATTTCTGTTGATGGGTTGAGAGAACGACTTATAAAAGTTTAAACATGCAAATGATTTAAATTTTATATATATCTAAATTCAATGTAAAATTGATGCTAATAATCTACATTTGATTCAGTGATAAAAAATGATATAATTGAAATGTAAAATCATTAAAAAAAATAATTTAACATTATACATTTTTTTGTTTATCAAATTTTTAATCAATTAAAATTTAGTATTTCCTTAATATTCATCAAAACATCAAACTTATCAAAACAAATTAAAAAAATATATAAAAACACAGTAATTTTTTTTACCTAATTTAAAATAATAAATTTATTTTGACAAATAGAGTATATAAAAGTGTCAAAAGTTGGATTTAAAATGGTTTCTCCATTAATAAGAGATAAAATTACCCTTTTGAAAAATATTGTTTTATACAAAATATTGGGTTGGTTTTTATCTTATGCATATAAAATATATCATATGAATATAAAAAATATATTATTGAACATGTAACATATATATTTCTTTAAAATCATTCACTAATTATAATTAATTTAATTTATAAATTCAAAATAGCTGGAAGTGCATAAAAATAAATATATTTCCTTTATTATCAATTGGTATATATTTTAATTTCTAATTAATTAGTAACCAATGAATTCATATTATAAGCCTTATATTTTTAATTTCCAAATTAAATTAGATGTTAAGAATAGTATTATCTAATTAATGGGGAAAAAATTCTTCATATCATGGGGAAAAGAAACATAAAAAAGGGTGAGCTCAGATTCTCAGTAAGGGTAAATAAGGGATATATGTAAGAATAAATATGAGAATAATGTTTTTGGTAATTGGATCATAACATTAAAATATCATACCCTTCATTTCGATGATCATAAAAAAGAATCATAAAATATATATTTGTAGTTCATAAGACAAGAATCATAGTAGCATCAATGAAAATAATATATGAGGTCATAACATTAACATAAGACATGAAATTGTGGCATACACAAAAACATGAATCATTGTGAACATGTTTAAATAGTTACAGGTTCACTCATTAAATTTAGTACATGAAATACAGACCTTTTCTAAACATATGGACACAAAAACCATGTCCACATAGAAAATAATGGACATGAAAACCAGGTAAACTCATATAATTGTGAACATTAAATTAGGTTCACACAGCACTTAAATACCTCATGAGTAATCCATATTTACCAAATTCATTGGAAGGAGATAGAGGTGCCACCCATCACATAATGAAAACAATAAATATGTGTCCCAAAAGAACATAAATAATTTATCATATCATAATCCATAGAATTAAGTAGGTATCATAAACATTTCATCATATCATTACCTTTGGAAAATATAGGTATCATTACCTATAAATAATATAGGTCTTATAATCATTTCAACAAATCATAACCCATTAAAAGAAGTAGGTTTCAAAAGCCTATAAAATGTGGAAAAGAAAGTAGTTTCATAAGAATAATTACATCAAAACATAAATCATTCAAGAAATAATATGAATGGTATTATTCGATCATGTCCCTATTAAAGTATAAATTATGACAAATTATTTTATCTTATATGGAAAATATTTTTGAAATATGTTTCTAACACAAATTGTAGGTCAGAGTAGAGTACTCAATTAGGGGAGAATTGAGTATCTATAAAAATATCTTTTAAAAAGTATACATTTATGTTTACCCAAATTTAGAATTCAATTTCCTTGTTATCCAGTAGTGAATTTATAAGAGCTTAGCTGTTCAATTAAATTACAAAAGATTGATTAGTTGTCCGTTTTATCAATTTGATAATTAATAAAACTTTTGAAACTAACCTAATAAGTCAATACTATTATAAAAACTACATTGAACTAACTATCAGAGTTCAACTTAATTTAATGAAATATGTTATAAAAAAAGGAAACCTAAAAGGTAAAAAGACCATAGATATACAATAAGAGGTTCAGTCTCAAGAAGAGACTTTATCCTAACCACATGGTGATAATCTAGTACAAAGTAGTTTAAATTATTAAATAGTATGATCCAAAACCTAGATTGGGGTTCAAAATAGCACACAGGTTGTCCAGGTCAGATGACCTCTACCATAGTTATTCATGGGTACAAACTACCATGTCACATAAGGACCTCTTCCACACTTATCTGTGAGAGTGAACAAAATTAGTAAGGTTTTATTGGAAGGATATCTTGTATCCTTCAGTTTGATATAGGAGACAGTGTGTGCTTAACAGAAAAATACACACACTGCTCCAAAGTATGTAAAAATGCAAAAAATAGAGCAAAAATATATGATAAAGGATTTAGAAGGCTCTATATGTTTCTCTATGTAGATCTGGACTTGTAGTATGAGGAAGATGAAAATATTGTGTCCTCTTCTAAAACTTGACAAAAAATAGAGTGTCTTATTCTGGCTTCAAGGTGCAAGTATGGTTCTACAGGTACATTCTTCATCTAATTTGATATAATAAATTTATTTGTCAATTTGGTGTTCATCTGGGTTTAGATTCCATCATGTGTTCTTCTTTTTATTCTTCAGTTCACAGTGGTTGTAGATGTTTTCAGTATTTCTCACTCTTTCACACGTATGCACCACTTATCATCTTTTTTCAGCTCAAATGATTTTTCATTTTTAAACTTTCTAGAAAAAAATATGAAAATTAAGATACCTCATATGTCGTATTGATTTCTTTCAAGTATAAAAGTAGACATTAATTATTTATTAATCATTAAAAAACAAAAATTTGACCTTTAGAAATAATATTAATAAATGATGATTTAAACAGTCTATAAATGATTCATCTGTCAGTGTCTCCTTCTCTCAGTGTATCTTTATGTCAGTGACTCAATCTATCAGTGTATACTCATATAGATTTATCAACTCATATTTATGTTATTCTATCAGTCTTTCCATATATAAATGACTCATTACATTGGTGGCTTGTTCCTTCAATTGGTGAGAGAGTTCAACAAGCGGTGACTCTTTTCAACTGACTGTGAGTCCTTAAGTAAGTAGCACCGTGAAATTTTAGGTCACTTGGACTGATGGTAGGTTTTCTACATCTGTGAGTCTTATGAAATGGCAAGTCATCTTCATATGTGAGATAGTTGAACTAAAAATGACTTACTCAAGTGGTGAGTGCTTTCAATGTTGTCATCTTCACATACTTAGTTTATATGCCTGTTTGAACTATCTTTAAGTTAGTTCTATGTTTGTTAGTGAGTCATATGTTTATCAGTTTTAGTGACTCATACATAGATAATTCTAGATTTTATATCTATTTTACAATTCAGAAAAGTCATAGAGTGTTAATACTCATAATTAAACATAGATAATCAGTTATAAGCTTGTTTAGTCTTAAACATACATAAATAGTTATATGATTAAAATGATATGATATTCTAGATAATACTATGAAATAATTTAGGATCTAACATGAATTAAAATATGTGTTAATATGTGACATGATTTGTGATAATTAAAACCATTATAGTTAGAGATATTGGCCGACAGTATCAATGGGCCAATAAACTCCTCTTTTTTGATGATCACAAATCATGAAATTATTATGTACTATTAGAGAATGATTAATGGAAATAGCCTGATTATGAGATCCCATAATGGGAAGGGAAATTTATCAGAAATAATAATGAATAAACACTAATAATGTTATTCCCCATTTAATAATGCATATAAAGTTCTCCCCATTTTGGGATTAGAAAAAAGTGGATGGTAAAAAAACTAAAAATAGAACAGTATAAAAAATGCATTTTAATTGATTAAAAATTGATACCAAAAGTAAAAGGTCTCAGTCCTATCAAAGAAAATATCACTTCACATTATATGGTAGGGTCAATGGGTTCCTTCCGAAAAGGATAAATGGATGGTTTAGTAGGATGGTTATGCTAAGAAGCAGGAGGGTATGAATGAATTTTTACGGGAGGTAGATGCATTCCTTCAGAAACTGTAGAAGCTAGAGTGGGTCCTTGATGAAAAATAATCCAATGTTGAATAGGCTCTATAATGATGGTTCTAATCTGAGATAAATCCTAATAAACTAACATTTGATATTGAGAAAGCAAAAAACCAGCAGGGCTAAGCAGTGAAGCAAGAGGTACCATAATATCTTCACGTTGAACATAGAGATATGGTTTTAACAACTTGATGAACTCTTCAATGTTATCATCACCATATTTCATATACTATTCAAAATCATATTTGTATTCAATGAATCTTTCTAACAAGGGATTGCATTATCTTAGATTCTAAATCTGGTCCTTAAAACCCTTTGTCATCAGAGGAAGAGTAAGATTGGTGGCCAAATACTTAAACATATTGTTTATCTGATGATTTTTTTAATAATGGGGAAAAATCATTTATCATTTTGGTCAGATCTTTTTGAGTGTGTAAATAAATCCTTGTATAATACATCCCATGGTAATTCACTTTATCTGAAGTATCCTCAACCTTGGCCATACTAGCAATTAAATCTTGCAACTATATCCACAGATTTAGAAAGCTGAACAGGTGGATAAAATGATGAAGCAAGAGCATATGAGGAATGTTTCTTAGATTCTATTTTATCTTGAAAAATTAAAGATCTTTAAAATGATAAACAATATTCTCAAGTCCTTTAATGATACTTTCTATTGTATTCCTGTACTTGATTGTTAATGCATTAATTCCAGTGGTTAACTTCTTCATCTCATTCCCGAGCATGGTGTTGCTTGTCACAATTGTTTATGAAGTTTTATTCAAATTTGGTTGAATGTATTATAGAACCATCTTGGAAACTGAAGTAGAATCAGCTTGAGGTACACTTGCTGAGGTATGAGTAGAACTATAAATTCCATCATTCCTTACACCATCAGCCATAGATCAGATAACATTATAATTTTTAGTCAGCTCGTTATTTTTTCTACGGGATTCATCAATTTTATATCTCATTTGAGATTTTACTAAGTGTATTATGGAGTCACATATGCCTTTCTTGATGTTTTCAAAATTGGCCTTAGTGACATAGTCACTAGAAGAGGTCTCACCATAGGTTCCCTTACCTAAAGAGAAAAGACTTCATAAAAAAATATTTACAATCTAATCCCAGTGCCACATAACCAGTATTCCTTATCCATTTAGCCAAAATATCAGAATCTAGAGGAGTTGAAGTCTCAATACTTACACTTCCAATTTGATGCCATTCACTAGATTGAGATATATTTTCTTGAGGCTCCCCCTCAGTGTTAGCTTTCTTGGAAGATTGTTTCCCTACACTCAATTCTTCCTTTCTTGGTTATTTGTCCCCATGTAGAGATCTTTCTATAAAATAAACAATATGAGCAATAGGTTTGGATGGAGCAACATTTCCATCTTGATTAACACCCTCAATAGTTAAAACAACATTATCTTGAATAATTTCCATACTAACAGCATCTGGATTCCCATCAGGTTGATCAGACTCACTATCACTACCACTTTCACAGCTTTATTCATTATCACCATCTTCATCATTTTCATCACCATATTCATCATCAATTTTCCCATATTTTTTTTCCATACTTGATTCTAAACCACTTTCACCACTACCAGCTTATTTTTCATCAAATTCTTCTTTACTGGATTCAATGAAATATTCTATACATCCTTGAACTTCTATTTCATCACTTCTAGTCGATTTGAGAAGAGGTTCATGATAGGGTAAGTCCAAAGGTTGACATAGAGGTCCAATATAAATTATTTTTATTGGTTATGTTGTGTCTGGGTCACATCTATCATCAATTGGTGATCCCATATCTCTAACAGGAGTAGCAGGCTCTTCCTCCTCATCTGAAAAATAAATTACTTGTTCATCTAGACTGAGGTCAGGATCCATTAGATCCCTTGGTGTAACTGGATGATTTATATGATTAAATTTTTTATATTGTCTATCTTGATCACCAACCCATTACTTTCTCAATGGTTTCAATTTAATCTTCATTCTCTTATAGATGTCCAAACATAATCTGAAACCACTACATTATCTAACTACAACATCATCAACATCACTTACACAGACTTTCTCCCTTAACACTACTGAGATAATTCCAAAGTAGAAAAGATAATTTTACTTAAAACCACATATTACCATTTCATTTATGGGAACCATAAGATATCTTCACAGATTCCATTAAACTCCCTTCTATAGAAAATAGACTATGTATACTTCCTGATACTTAAGAGAAGCATAGTCCCCTTTCCTAGGAAAAATCTAGATCTGAATAAACTTAAATAAAATTATACACTCACCATTTAATTCTAAAGATATGGGACTCTTATGTTCCTCATTTCTAGCTAGCTCTTTCAAATCTATCTCATAATAAAATAATTCAATTTCAAGAGGATATGCACCTTGATAATACTCAAACATTCCTTCATGAGGATCCTTAAGACATTCAGCCCAATGTCTTGAAGAGAAATGGATTCTATTCCCTTTTACAATTGACTTCACCCAAGACAGATCACTTCCTTCTAACAAAAGATCCATATTTTTGTAAAATCCATATACCATCTTCGGGTTGAAGACTCTATCACTGTTTTCAAACTTGTTGATCCATCCATGATATTGAAGTAGCTTTAACAACAAAGACTAACTCTCTATGAGACATTCCACCAACACTTAATTCTATGAGGTTACAACATGGTTTTCCAAACTAGGATTCACATGACCTAAAGGGTTTCCTTATTCACCTTTCTATTTCTTAAAAGCACGAGGATCACCATCTTCGAGATATCACTTCACTCATTCCATTCTAATCAGTTAATTTGCGAGGTCAGAAGGTAAAAGGTTGGTGGTAAAGAGAGAGAGAGCAGTGACCAAGTGAGAGTAGTCATAGAGGAGTAGAGTGGATCAATTCAAATTTATATCATTTGAGGATTTTGAAATTACAAAATTACAAAATCTTGTACCAAGTTCACAAAAAATAATGAAACAATGTTTTTTTGATAAAAACATACAACGTACAGAAACAGCGAGTCATCAGTGTCAGCATGACATATTTTTCGTAACACTAATGGTGTCCGTATGAAAATAGTTTCGGTGTGATGACGATGTTGGAATTAAGACAGTTCTTGCATGAGAACAGTGTCTGCATGACTATAGTTTCTGCATGACAATGGTGTCAACATCACAAAAGTGTCAACATGAAAATGTCATAGAAAAATATAAAAGGAAAGAAAACACAATTTCTTACTAATTTATCATTCCTAACTCATGTATGATGTAATTAATTTTTTCAGAGTTCAATGGATTAGTGAATATGTCAGTAGGATGAAATTCAGTGCAAATAAATTCAAAATTGATATTACACTTTTGATAATGATCAATCAAAAAGTGATGTATTACATCAATATGTTTTGTTCTAGAATGATAAACAGAGTTCTTAGTAATGTTAATAGAACTTGTTTTGTCACATTTCATAGGTACATGTCAAAATTGATATCCATAGTCTAGAAGAGTATGTTTCATCCAAAAAAATTGTTCACAACAACTACCAGTATCTATGTATTTATCATCTCCAGAATATAATGCGACAAAATTTTGTTTCTTACTACACCATGAAACCAAATAATTTCTGAAAAAGTGACATATCTCAGAGGTTCTTTTACTATCTAACTTAAATCCACCAAAATCATTATTAGAAAAAATCACTATATCAAATGATTGTCCTTTGAGGTAAAATAAACCTAAATTGATATTATGTTTGAGGTATTTGAAAATACTATAAATATAATTTAAGTGATATTATTTGAGATTAGCCTGAAAATGGGCACACATTCGCACACAAAACATTATATCTGGCCTACTAGTAGTCAAGTAGAGAAAAATTCTAATCATTCCTCTATAAGTGGGTTGATCAACAAATTCACCATCTTCGTCAATATCCATCATACAAGTAGTACTCAATTGTGTTTCACTACATTTAATGCTATAAATTATTTTTTTAAAAGATCATTTTTATATTTACAATGATTTAAAAAGACAACTTCTTTATTTTGAGAAATATGAAATCCAAGAAAGAATTTTAGTTTACCCATTAAACTCATATCAAATTCAGTTTATATTTAATTTAGAAAAACCAATACATAAATAATTTTTTGAAGATCCAAAAATAATATAATCAACATAGATTTTAACAACTAAAATGCATTTATGAATTCTTTTTATAAAACGACTAGGATCATCAATTTCATTTTTAAAACATTAGGAAATAAAAAAACTACTTAATCTATCTTACTAAGCTCTTGTAGTTTGATTTAAACCCTATAAAGCTATTGTTATTTTTAAAACATGATTTTGAAAGTGAGGGTTTGTAAAACTTGGGGTTGTTCAACAAAAACATCCTCAACTATATACCAATTTAGGAATGCACTCTTAACATCCATTTGATAATGTTTAAAATTAAGATGGACAGCATAAGAAAACATGATTCTAATGGCCTCATGTATAGAAACAGGTGCAAAAGTTTCTTCACATTCAATTCCTTTCTCTTGACTATAACCTTGTGCAACCAATATAGCTTTGTTTCTTAAAATATTATTAGATTCATCTACATTGTTCTTAAACACCCATGTTGTTCCCATGGGCAAGGTCTATTTGGGTCTATCCACAAGATTCCAGTCTTTATTTCATTCAAATTGGTTATGTTCTTCTTGAATATCCATCACAAAAAATTCATCTTTAATTACATCTTTGAGTTTTTTATGTTCAAGTTGGGATAATGAGGATTGATGTTCAACCTAATCTCTAAGAGAATCTCTAGTTGGTTTCCCTTTATCTAAGTCTCCAATAGCAGCATCTAATGGATGGTTCATGAGAGTTCTAGTTGGTCTAGAAAAGGAGGGGATAGTAACTTTAGGTTCATCTAAAAGTTTAGGATCATCATGTTCATATTCTAAAGAATTTCTAAAACTATTTGATTTAAAATATTTCTTGACATGAGGATTGGTTGTTTTTCATTTATGTGAAGGTTTGACATGTCATCTTTAACATTTTCTAGGGAGATATTTGGTTCATGTGGATCTATTTCCTTATATTTGATATATATATATTCTTCCACACATTTTGTTATTTTGTTAAAGAATCTACAAGCTTTACTAGAGGTTGAGTAACCTATGAAGATTCCTTCATCAGTTTTGGATGTGAATTTTTCAAAATTGTCCTTGGTATTGAGGATATATACTTTGCAAAAAAATATTAAAATAACTAACATTTGGATTTTATATTGTTCCATACCTCATAAGGAGTCTTCTTGAGGATATTTCTAATTAAGAATATATTAATTATGTAGCATCTTGTATTCACGACCTCAACCCAAAAGTAAATAGGTAGATCATATTCTTTAAGAATTGTTCAGGAAATTTTTTATAAGGTTCTATTTATTTTTTACACACCTCTCTTTTGTTATGGTTTCCTAGGGGCAGAGAAGTTATGACTATATCCATTTTGTGAGAAAAAAGATTCACAGTCTTGATTTTTAAAATCATTAACATGATCACTTCTTAAGGATTTAATTCTAAGTCCACATAGATTTTCCACTTTTTTTAGTATACTTGGTGATGTAAGTACATGATTTGTATTTGTGAGCTATTAAATAAGTCCAAGTATACCTAGAATAGTAATATAAAAGAAAATAAACATAGTGCTTCCCATTTGAACTAGAAACTGAAGATAGTCTAAACAAGTCCATGTGAACCAACTCTAAAGGTTGAGAAGATGAAACATCATTATTTAATTTAAAAAATATATTGTTCTATTTACCATTTTGACAAGGATTACAGACTTTTAATTTGGAAACTCACGTTTTGATAGATACTTGACAAGTCATTTTCTAGTAAAATTTATAATATAAAGTACACTATAGTGTAATAATCTCATAGGTCAAAGAAAAGATTATTTATGAAATGAAATTAATCAAGAAACTTTTTGATAAACTCAAGAATCTATGTTCAAAAAAATTTGATTTACATTTCTAATGGTAGAAAATACTTATACATTTTTAGAGTTAAAAACATTATAGGAATCATTTTTAAATTTAACATCAAATCCATCATCATATAATTGTGAAATACTAAGCAGATTATATTTCAATCCATTAATAAACAGTAATTTAGAAATTCAAACTGAGTTAGAGGAACCAATATGGCCCAAACAAATGATTTTTTATTTGGAATTGTCACCAAAAGTGACATATCCACCATCAATCTTGATAAGGTTCTAGAGGAATGAATAATCTCCTGTCATGTATCTTGAGCTACCACTGTTCAAGTATTATAAGCTCTTACATGAGATATTTAAATGTCTTTCCTATAGAATAATCAAACAAAAATAGATGTTGGTACCCCTGACTTTTTTGGGTCCAGTGAAATTAGTAATCAATGCTTTTGGTACCCACATTTTCCTTATGGGTTTCCTATAAGCATTATGTAACATATTTGAAAAATAAACTCTATTTAGTCCAGAAATTACTAGATGTTGTAAAATATTTTACAAAACTGGTACTAGTATCAGAATTTTGATTTTTAGGTAGAAGAACATATTTTCTAGATTTAGTAAAAAAAACGTGTTTTAGATAGGTTTCTGTGTCTAGGCTTATATCCAATACCAAAAGTGTACTTAGAAGCTATCTATTTACTGAGAATTTTAGTAAGAGTATTTTTACAATTGTTAAACTTTTCTAGATCTTTATTTAATTGCTCATTGATCTTTTTTAATACATTATATTCCTTGAGTAGTAGACAATTCTTATCATTTTTAGTAGTAAGTTTGGGTTAAATAGTTACTGTAAGGGCATGTTGTTTCATTATATTTTAGTTCATTACCAGTGTCTTCAAATATGTTACAATATACCAATATTTCATCACTTTCCATATTTTTAGACTTAATCTGATTTTCAGAATAATAATAATTATGTGTAGGTGAATCTAAGGTTACCTCAGATGTGTTTTTCATAAAAAAATATTTTAAATGTCATCTTTCTCATCATGAGATGATGCTGATTCACTGGAACAGTACTCAGAGGCACTCAAGGTGGCTTTCACAGCATTCTTATACTTCTTTTCATTGTTTTCATACATCTTTTTGTATTTTATCTTTGGACAGTCATCTTGGACATGTACACTCCTCCTGCATTCATAACAAACAATATCCTTTGTTTTATCATTTATTTTCCAGTCATTTTTCTTATTCCTCTTGTTATCATATCATCCTTTATAATTGGTCTTCCTTAATAAAATTCTAATTCTATAAATTTTATTGAAATTTTGGCCAGCTGATCCATCTCTTCATCACTATCTGATATTTATTCATCATTACTGAGCTTTCAATAGAGGCTAGCACATTATCCTTTTCCTTATTCTAATAGGTAGTAGTCTCAAAGGATATAAATTTTCTCTTAGTTTCATCCTATTATTCTTCATTAAATTTCAACTCTTCCTCAATCATCATCAATTTTCCAATGAGTTATTTGATAGGGAGTTTGATGATGTCACATGATTCTGTAATTGAGAATTAATTCCCTATTCATATATTAGTTAAACATCTATGAATTCTCAAAATTTGTTCTTTGGAAATAACATCTCTACCCAGAGAGATCATTGTGTTCACTATCTCACTAAAACTATGATACGTGTCATAAATAGGCTCATCAAGATTCATCTAAATGTTATTATATTTAATTATATATGTGTTAAGTCTCATTTCTTTAACAATAGATATTCCTCCATGTGAAACAGACAAAGCATCCCAAATTTCATGGGCTGTTTTACATGCCGAAATTCTATTACATTACTCATCTCCTAAAGAACAGTACCTGATATTAATGTATTTGAAATTATTGTTATAAGAAGTTTTATTTGGGTCATCCCAAGTAGTTCTAGCTATATTAGGAATATTATATTCATCTAAAATTGAAGACCAATTTTCAAAACCCATACCTTTTAAGTGAATTTTCATTTTAATTTTCCATTGTGAATAAGTGATACCATTAATGAATGGAGGTCTATTGGTAGAATCACCTTTTAGCATATTATCCATAATAAAAATTTTAGAAAAATATTTTTAGGAGATAAAAATTTAGTATTAACAAATATTTTAAGATATTTGAAATAAAACTATAATCATAGTTGAAAATATTTGAAAAAGATTTGAAAATTGAGACTTACTAAAACCTATGATATCAATTTTTGGTCAGAGTAGAGTACTCTAGAGGAGGGTGAATTGCGTATCTAAAAAAATTTATGTTAGAAAGTGTACTTTCAAGTTTCTCTAAATTTAAAATTCAATTTCCCATTTATCCAGTACTGAATTTATAAGGGCTTGACTATTCAATTAATTTATCAAATGACTGGTTAGTTATCAGTTGTATAAATTTGATAATTAAGAAATCTTTTGAAACTAACCTAACAAGTCAATACTGTTATTAACACATTCTCAGACTAACTATCAGAGTTCAATTTAGTTTAATGAAATATGTTATAAAACAGTGTAAAAATAAATGGTAAAAACACAATAGATATACCACAAGTGGTTCACTCTCATTAAGAGACTTTATCCTTTCCATTGGGTGATAACCTACCACCCAAATATTTAAATTAATAAATAGTTTGATATACACCATGGATCAGGGTTTACAACAACACACATGTTATCTAGGTCAGAAGACCTCTACAACAGTAATTTATGGGTACAAACTATCAGGTCACACAAGGACCTCTTCCACACTTATCTATTGGTGTGAACATATATAGGAAGTTATGATTGGAAAGTATCTTTTATTCTTTAGTTTGATAAATGTGGCATTTTTTTCCTTATAGAAAGATACACACACTAATCAAACGAATGTAAAAATGAACACTATAGAGAAAAAGAACATGAGAAAGGATTTAAAAGGATCTACGTGTTTATATATATTTCTCTAGACTTGTAGGATGTAGGCGATTAAAATATCACATCCTCTTCTTGAATTTGACACAAAACATGGAGTTGTATTATGGATTCTAGATGAATTTATGGTTTGACAGGTATCTTCTTCTTCTTCTTTGATATATTGAAGTGATTCTCCAATTTGGTGTTCAGCTCGGTTGAGATTTTCCCATGTGTTTTTTCTTTTTTTATTGAGTTCATGGTCTTTTCATATGTTCTTCAATATTTCTCAATATCGCACATGCATGCACTACTTCTCAATTTTTTTTATCTCACATGTTTTTTCTGTTTTAAACTTTCTCGCCTGATAATGTGCATGTAGAGATAACTCATACACCGTACTATCTACTATCATGCCTACAATTATACATTAATTATGTAAAAGTCATTAAATAATACAAATATTAATGTTACAAATAATATTAGTAAATACATATTTAAATAGTCTATCAGTGACTTGTCTTTCGGTGTCTTTTTTTTCGTTGACTCATTCTGTCGGTGTCTCAACTCATTGGGTTGTAATTTTGTCACTTATTCATACATAGTTGACTAATAAAAAACATTTTATAGAATATTTTATTGATAATAAATGATATAATTTCCTCACATTATGGTAAATGTGTTCATTTATGAAATATTTGGTATTAGATCATTCATTTGGAAATTTGACGAAAATTTTAGTTTTTCCCTTTAAAATTTACTATAGAATTTCAAACATTAATATCTTGATATGTATTATTTAAAATTTGGATTCATTAAATATATTCTTGACTTAGTGGGATAGAACTTTCATCTAGGAAATTAGAGCTAAATCATGCATTTGGTTGGCGCAAATGGGCCCTGAAGTTAAAGTTGGGATGGACTCGCCAGAAAGGACATGGGTTCTCTATTTGGGCCATCACCACTTAATCTATTCTTGTATTAGGACAAAATATTGAGAGGAGCTTGAGATTTTTTTGTCACACAAATAATACTTTTGGAAGAAGATATGATGCACAGATTTTGTGGTCAAATGGGTGGGGCAAGTTGGATTAAAATATTTTGCTGAATTTCCCAATTCACACTTGAAACCATTTGTAACCTACCCCCCCTCCACTCTATAATTTTTTTTCTCATTTATAGTGTATGGTACCTATATTATAAGATATTTATAATAGGTGAAGTTTTTATTTTCCATTTCAATTAACCATTGGAGTTGGGAAGCTTTCAAGCACGGATCTCCTCCAAAATGATCTTTTCCTATTCCTCTTTGTTGTAAGGTTTTTGTTCTTTCAATAAACGTCTTATTTTATCTTCCATTTCTTTTATTTTGATAAATTATTTTTATTATTTTATCTTTATATTTGTTCTTGAATTATTTAGTAGAAGTGTGATTGGGTTATACCCATTATAAACCACTGTAAATGCAATTTTCTTCTATGATGATTACACCACCCATGAAAGAGCAGACTTTTTAGTAATCGATCTACCTATAAAATTACTCATTAATTGATTTTTAATCAATGAGATACTTTAATTCAAATAATATTATCTATTAATTGATATATCAAGATAAATGAAACTAATAAAGCAATTGAACAATTGATACAAAGACACAAAAGGATGAGGTTTGTGTTAATTGTGAGAGTACGATCTTAATCGGTAATACCAGACCACACAAGATAAATTTATAGAGTTAAAATATAATCCATAAACTCAATTAATCATCATTTAAAAAGTGGATATGTTCTATAATTAACCATTGACCATAAGATAACCTAAGAACATCAACTAAAGTAGGGTGCTATGATTGCATGTTTCAGAGCTAGCCTAGAGTTTAAGTAATTTCATCTTTTCCTATATATTAACTCCCATAGTGGTCAAGGGTTAACAAAATAGGGTATTATAATTTAGTGGATTTTAATTTAAATAATAAAAATAAATAACTAAGTGAATAGGAAGAGTTAGATATATTATACCTTTTAAAATATTTTAAAAAAAGCATATCCTTGTTGTGTCTTTATAATTGAACATTATTTCCAAATTAAAAACAAAAATTTATACAATATTCTTCCCACAAACATCTTCTAGTTTTATAAATGGTGAACTACCCACCACATCCTTTCAAGTAGTGTTATTATTCTCTTTTATTTTATATTTTATAATACCATTAAGAATTTGTTTTAATTTACTTCCTCCTTTGAGAGACAACCTTGGTCAGCCACTCTGCTACACCCATGTACCCCAAAAAACTATTAATCATCTGAGATCACCCACGACAATGCCTTTCAAATTAAAACTATTTTCGGGGAGGAAAGTAGTTATTTCATCCAATTAGAGGTATTTATTTTATTTTACATTTTATTCTCTTCTTCTCTTCTTTATTCCTTCTTTTCCCAATTAGAATTTTTTATTCTTCTATTATTTTCTTCTTATTAGTTTTTGACCATCAACTCAAAATTCACATTTTTATTTAACTGTGGTCCACTCTTCATTTTTTTCATTTTTATTTGATTTATGACACATACTAATCCCAACGATCTTCTAGATCTTGACCCTGATATTGATCAAAACCATAGGGATCAAATCAAACATTCTTAGTATACAAATAAGTTTCAACATTCAACTAGTTGGATATTTCCTCCAATCTCAAAACATTGAAAATGGAAAACATTAAAATTCCACCATAAAAAAAAGAACCAATGGCTGAAAATAATTGAAATGATCTTAATATAACCATTTGAGAATTAGATGTACCTAATATTAAATATCAACGAAATTTTATTACATACCCAAATCTCGAGTCGAACTTTGAACATAAATCTTGATTTATTCACCTTCTTCAAAAGATTCATGGCCTCTCTGGTGAGGATGCCAATAAACACATTAAAAAACTTTAATGTGGTTTTCTCAACCTTAAAACCAATAAATGTTTCTGAAGATCAAATCAAACTAAGGGCATTCCCATTTTCACTTTATGGAGCTAAAAAGGATTGTATGTATTATTTACAACTTGAAGATGTAACATGTTGGAATGATTATCAATTTCTATTCATGTAAAGAGTTTTTCCAGCATCAAGGACCACTTCCATTCATAAGGAGATATCATGGATCAAGAAATCCCAACGGGAGTCAATGTATGAGTACTAAGAATGATTCATGAAGTTGTGTGCAAGCTGCCCAAATCACCAAATCAGCGAGAAACTACTCATCTAGTACTTTTAAGAATGACTCACACCTATGGAGAGAATCATGGTGGATGTCGTGACTAGAGGAGCATTGGTGGACAAGACACCAGTAGCTTCACATGCATTAATTTACAAGATGGACCAAAACACCCAACAATTTGGCGATCTAGGTACACCACATGTTAGGGGAGTACATGAGGTATGTCCTACTTATCTTGAGAGTAATTTGATTGATACTATGATAGAAGAATTTACAACTATGGTGAGGCAGATTGAAATGGATAGAAATACATCCCAACCCCATTCTTCAAGGCCTTGTAGCATTTTCACTAAGACAAGCAGTGCAACTGACTGTTCCCCCAACTACACAATATATAAGATTTCGAAGAAGTGATTCATTGGTTACCATATCAGCAGTAACAAGAACCATATCCCCAAAAGAAGCTTGATTCATTTTCAGCAACATACAACCAATGATGGAAGGATCAATTGGACATGAGGTACATCTCTGGACAACAACAAAGGCCCCCACATTCAAAAAAACGTTCAGTAGCATCCACCTACCAACATGGTTTCCAACAACTTCAAAGGTGATTTGAAGCTCAAACATCAACAATTCAACAACAAGGGAATCCCTAGACTAAGGCAGATTACAACACTGATGATCTTTTCAATCAAATTGTTCTTAATCGATAGAATGAGCTGAAGAGTCACAGTTTGGAGAGGAAGGAGTTAAGGACTATAATGACCTAGATTTCCACTGCCCTCTATGAATTAGTATGTAAGAAAAATGGAAATATACCTTCCCATTCTACCCTAGATCCGATGGAGAATTTCATTGCCATCACATTGAGAAGTGGGAATAAAACAACTGATATATCGACAACAATCATTCCACTAGGATTTACCTCAACTCCTGAGAAGAACCATTCCAAATCATCTGATGATCAACCCAAAGAGAAAGATAAATGTACAAATAATATTAATGGTGTTCCTTCTAAACCCATTCCCTTTTCAAACAGGGTTTTACAAACCATGAATATGGATAAAAAGGAGATTCAAAAAGTATATTTTGATACAATCAAGCATGTGGATATCAACATCTCTTTACTTGAATCCATCATGAAAATCCCAAGGTATGCTAAAGTCTTAAAAGAACTTTTCACCAATCGAAGAGGGATCAAAAGAAAATGAGAGGATCAATCTTGGAAGGAATGTGTCAACAATCATTACACCAACTCTAGCAATTCCAACAAAGTGAATGGATCTCGAGACATTCATCATCTCATGCACCATAGGGGAGTTGCACTTTATTTATGCTCTTTGTGATTTAGGATCATCCATTAATGTGATTCCTCACTCTGTATTCTCTTCTTTATAGGTTGGTGAGTTGAATCCGACGTGAATAGTGATTTAGTTAGCAAATAGAGCTCCAATATATCCAAAGAGAGTCCTTGAGGATGTACCAGTCTATATAAGAGACATGATCTTTCCACCATATTTCTATGTTCTTAAAATGGAGGACGATCAGGTAAGTTCACGTGATCCCATTATCTTAGGTAGTACCTTCCTCAAAACATCAAAAACAATCATAAATATCGAGGAGGATGCACTTTACATGGTTTTTGCAGATGAATTTGTGATATTTAATGTTATGGACTTAAGAAAGTACCCCTCATAAGACAATTCTGCATTTTTTATCTCCCATTTTGAACCATCGAATATTTACCCTATGGAATTTGATTATCCTATTCATAGGTAGATTATGAGTACTGGTTCTAGTTTGATAATAAAGAGAACTTATAGACCAGTTTATAAGGCAGAAAATGCTCTTATATTTGATTTTGAAATGGATTCATACTTTGATTCTAATGATGTGAACTCTGATAATGACATGTCTATTGAATATGCTGATGGTTTTGATGCATTATTCACTAATTTTGATGATGATGATTCTGGTACTAATATTCATTGCATACATATTTCCACTCCATCAATGTCTCCATCCATAAATCATCCACCTACATTGGAACTCAAGACATTTATACCTAATCTCAAATAATCATACTTGATAAGTGGTGAGAAATTACCTGTTATCATTTCTAACAATCTTCATTTTGTACATGAAGAAAACCTTTTGAATCTTTTGAGGGAGATCATTAAGGAAATTAGGTGGACATTGGATGACATATTAGGTATTAGCCCCTCCATTTTCATGCATTGGATTCTTTTGGGGGATGGGGATTAACTGGTATGGTAGCCAAAAAGGAGACTCAATCCAATACTTATTAAAGTTATTAATTTTTTTTTGAAAAATTTCCCTAATTAGGTATAATCTATCCCATTTCATATTTCTAGTGGGTGAGTCCTTTATAGGTTGTGCCTAAGAAAAGTGGTGTTGATGTTATTAAAAATGGGAGAGTTGAATTAATTCCAATGAGGGTACAAAACAGTTGGAGTGTGTGTATTGATTATTGGAAACTAAATAAATCTACTTGCAAGGACCATTTCCCCTTCCATTTATTGATCAAATTCTTGTGAGAATAGTTCAGAAAACATACTATTATTTCTTGGATGGATTTCATGGATATTTTATGGTTTCTATTTCTCTTTAGGTTTAGGATAATACAACCTTCACATGGTAATTTGGTACGTTTTCCTACCGAAGGATGCCATTTGGACTTTGCAATGCCCCAGGTACCTTGCAGAGATGCATGGTGAGTATTTTTTCTAATTTTATTAAGACCTACATGGAGTTATTTATAGATGATTTTACATTGTATGTTTCTTCATTTTATGATTGTATATCTAGTTTGGTAAAGGTTTTGAATCAATGTATTGAGAATAATATGGCCTTGAACATTGAAAAGTGTCATTTTATGGTAGAGTGTGGCATTGTCATAAGGCATGTAGTGTAAAAACCTAGGATAGAGGTTGATAAATATAAGGTAGATATTATTTCATCCCTACCCTATCATTCATGTGTGCATGATGTTATATATATTCTAGGGAATATAGGATTTTATCAGTGCTTCATCAAATATTTTAGTAAGATTGATCTTCCTATGTCATGATTACTTCAAAAAGATTCTGATTTTGTGTTTGTTGATTCATATAGGACTTCCTTTGATGAGATAAAGAAGTGTCTGACAACTCCACTGATCATACAACCTCCACAGTGGGAGCATCCTTTTGAGCATATGTGTGATTCCTCCAACATTGCGGTCTGAGATATCTTATCTCAGAGGGTGGATGGACGCTCTAATGTGATTACAAATGCATCAAGGACATTGGAGTTGGCCCAATAAAACTACAAAACCATAGAAAATGAGTTTCTTTATTTTATATTTTCTTTAGATAAATTCCATTCATATTTATTCGGCTCTAAATTAGTTGTTTTTTTGACCATGCAGCTCTGACGTACCTATTGAAGGAGCCAGATGCAAATCCCATGCTAATCCGATTGATGATCCTTTTTCAGGAATTTGACATTGAGATAAAGTAAAATAAGGGATCATAAATCCTAGTGATGGACCACATGAGTAGGATTACTCACACACTAGAGTATGACACCTTGGACCATGTACCACTTTGGGACACTTTCCCCGATGAGTATCTTTATTGCATCTCTGGTATGCATCCTTGGTATGTTTATTTAGTGAACTACCGTGTTTCATATAAAATGACTACAAATTTAAAGAAACATCAAGTAAAAAAATTAAATAGTGAGTCTAGATTTAATATATGGGATGATCCCTACTTATGGAACATGTTTCCTTACCAAGTTATTAAGAGGTGTGATGTTGATCATGTGTTTGAGTCTGTCCAGTAATTCTTTAATACACTTGTTTGTGGTGGACACTTTGGATACCAATAGACATCTAGGAGAGTCTTAGACTTTGTATTATATTGTCCTAGTTTATTCCATTATGCCAATGTGTTTTGTAAGTCATTCTATCATTACCAACACACAAGGAACATTTATTTGAGACCTAAGATTCCCCAACAACCCATACAATTCTGTGAGATTTTTGATGTATGGGGCATCGATTTTATGGGTCCTTTTCCATGTTCATTTGGGTTTTTGTATATTTTGGTTTTTGTTTATTATGTGAGAAAATTGGTCAAGGCTAAGACCACCAGGATTTATGATTCTAATGTTTTTGTGGACTTTGTCAAAGCACAAATTTTGTTTGCAGGTTTCGAGTACAGAAGGCCATCATCCGTGACCAAAGGAAACACTTTTTCAATTGTAAATTGGATTCTCTACTTCGAAATAATGGGGTGAAACACAAAACGTAAACACCATACCACCCCATGAAAAATGGTTTGGCTGAGTTTTCAAATATAAAGTTGAATCAAATTTTTGAGAAAATCGTGCAGCCAAATAGGAAGTAATGGAGAAAGCACGTGGATGATGCATTGTGGGATTATAGGATAGAATACAATACACCCATTTGTATGTCCCCATTTTAGAATGTTTTTGGGAAAGCATGTCATCTACCTATGATAGTTGAGAATCAAGCTTATTGGGATATAAAGAAATGCAACATGGATTTGGCTCAAGATAGAATAAAAAAGAAGCTGGAAATTCAAGAGCTTGAGGAGATTTGATTGTCTTTATACGATAACTCAAGGCTCTACAAGGAATGATCAAATGTAGCTCATGAAAAAATGATCCAGAAAAGAGAATTTCAAGTTGGATAGAATGTATTGCTCTATAGTTCACGACTTAAGGTGATTCCTAGAATGTTTCATTCCAGGTGGTTATAAATCCAAACATTTCCCACTGATCCTAACCACATAGAATGCAACTTACTAGGAATCAGCTTCAGTCGTGAACTATAGAGAAAGACATTATATCTAACTTGAAATTACCTTTTCTGGATCATTTTTTCATGAGCTACATTTAATCATTCCTTGTAGATCCTTGAGTTGTCATATGAATAAATACATTTAGGGACTTCGTACTAATGCAGTGAATTTCATCACACAACATGCGCCCATCATCACTTGAGCATATCAGGCTATTCCTTACCCACTAAGTTTTATATTATTTGTCCTATTTAAAATTATAGCTTCATGTGCATATATGATCTCATAGGTTCACATTAAGGATGATGCAATATTTTTAGTGTGGGGGAGGGGAAAACATTTTGGGTTAGATATTTAGAATTTTCATTTTTGTGTTTTATATGTATTTTCTATTATGTTTTTGGCTAAAATTTTCAAAAAAAAAATCAATAAAAAAGAAAAAAATATATCATGCAATATTCTCATGTAGAACATATGGAAAATGAATGTTTTAAAAATTCATTGGTAGATATATAAGCAAGAGTAATATTTCATTATCAAGGGATGAAATTTATAAAAAATGAATTCATCAATGATATGAATGGTTGTGTCATTATAAATCCTATAATATTTTTACATCATTGTTTGTGATATTTGTTTATTGAAAATTGTGTCTTTGATTTCACTACAAATGTTTTCACAAAATCATTAATTGTGAGTTTCTATTACACCATTTAATGTATATTCACGGTAAGGAATCCTTTTTATCTTATAACATAATCTTTCAATACATTCGTTTCTATTTTGATCATTTCCATCACTGTACCTTATTGACCTTTGCATGTGTACCTAATATCTGACTATTGCAGGCCCTCTAAGAAAATAAAAAAAATAAAAAAAAACAATCAATAATTATAGGAGTGAAGAAATGTACAAAATATGGTGATATTATGTCGGGATCTCAGGGTTTGACTAATGAGAATGCATAAATGAGTGGGTTTTTTAATTTTATTACAGAGGATGTTTAACAGGTTCAATGGAATATAATTAGGTAAGACGAAATGTTTTTATTGACCTTAATATACTAGATAAAGGGTGGAGATACAAGATTGGAATGGTTGGAATACACACATGTGGATAATTAGTGGCATGGTAGACCCATGACTTGTTTCGCTATGATAAGTGTTATGAATCTCACCAGATTTTGTTTAGAGACAATTTATGAGACAATAACTTTAAAAATTAATGATATTGACTCTTTAATGGATTCTTAAATTGCCTATATTTTCACTATGGATTGGGAAATTTGAATATTCATATCTCGACACAATTTTTTTCGAATACATGATATGAGCTTTTTCCTAGGATTTTGAAAGTGTAAGTGTGGGGGAGTTGATAAAACACATTTTTATTTGAAAATTTTATTGATAATAAGTGATATAATTTCCTCACATTGTGGTAAATGTGTTCATTTATGAAATATTTGGGATTAGATCATTCATTTAAAAATTTGAAGAAAATTTCAGTTTTACCCCATAAAATTTACTGTAGCATTTCGGACCTAAATTTTTTTATATTTATTATTTGAACATAAAAATTTTTAAATATGTTTTTAATATAATGGGATACAACTTTAAGTTAAGACATTGTAGCTAAAACATGCATTTGGTTGGTGCAAATGGGACATGAAGTCAAAGTTGGGCTTGACTCGCCAGAATGGACATGGGTTCTCTACTTGGGCCATAACCACTTCATACTTTATTTTATTTGGACCAAATTTTTAAAGGATATAAATATTTAATTTTAGCACAAATCAATTTTCTGGAAGGAGAGATGATGCACATGTTTTGTGGTCAAATGGTATGTTCAAGTTGCCTTAAAATATTTTGCTGAATTTCCCCATTCATACTTGAAACCACTTGTAACCTAGCCTCTCCTACACTCTATAAATTGGTATTTTTATCATTTGATGGGGCTGTAACATGCCTTAGAATATTTCAAGTAGATGTTATGTGGTTCTTTTCCATTTAAATCAACCATTATAGGAGGGAATCTTTCAAACTAGGATCTCCTCTAAAATGCTCTTATCTTCCGCTTCTTTGTTGTAATGTTTTTGTTCTTTCAATAAACTTCTTATTTTTTATTCTGTTTATTTTATTTTGAACAATTTTCTTCTTCTTTTATCTTCTTATTTAGGCTGGAATTATTTAGTTGAATCAAGATTTATTTATCATGGTTAATTAAACTAAGCAAGCAATTTAACAATTTATTCAAAAACACACGAGGTCGAGGTTTGTGTAAATTGTGAGAGTGCGATCTTAATTGGTAATACAAGACCACACAAGATAAATTTTTATATTTAAAATATAATCCCTAAACTCAATTAATCCTCATTTATATATTGGATATGTGCTCTAATTTACCACTGACCATAAGCTAACCTAAGAACATCAATTAAAGCAGGGTCCCACAATTACATTTTCCGAAGCTGGCCTAGGGTTTAAGTAATATTATCTTTGTGGTTAAGTTATCTCTTGTAGGGTTGAAGGATTAACAAATTAGGGTATTATAATTAATTGGATGTTAATTTAAATGACAATGAAAAATAATTGAGTGAATTTGTAGAGTTAGATCAATTATTCCTTTTAAAATATTTTCTAAAAAAAGATCTTCTTGTTGTGTCTTTTTAATCGATAATTATTTAAATAATAGAAAAAAAAATTATACAATATTCATCCATAAAACCACTTATAGCTTTATGAATGTTAAAAAACCCTATATCCATTCAAGTAGTTTTATTATTCTCTTTTTTGTATTTTTATAATACCTTTAAAATGATGTTTTAATTTACTTTCTACTATGAGTGATGACCTGGGTCAGCTACTCTTCTATACCAAAGTACCCTAAAAAACATTAATCATTTTAGGGAGCAACGATAGAAACTTTCCTTAACTCATTAAATCGGTCTCTTGTTCCTACTATCAGTGAGACAGTTGAACTAGGAGTGACTTTTTTCAACAGACGGTGAGTCCTTGCATCAGTAGCACCATGCAATGGTAGGTCACTTGGACTGATGGTAGGTTTTGTGCATTGATGATTCATATAAAATGGTGAGTCTCTTGAATTTATGAGACAATTAAACTAATGGTGAATTGTTCTAGTGTTGAGTTATTTCAACGGTGTCAACTTCAAATACTTAGAACATATTCTTGTTTGAACTGTCTATTAGTGAGTCCTAGGTCTATCGGTGATTCATCGGTCTGTTAGTGTTAGTGACTCATACATAGATAATTTTAGATGTTCTGTCTGTGTTAATGTTCAGTAATTTTAGAGAATGTTAATAATTGTAATTACTCATATATAATTAGTTATAATCTTATTTAGACTTAAACACACATAAATAGTTATATGATTGAAATGATATGTTATTAAAGATAATGCTTTGACATAATTTTACGATCTGACATGAATTAAGATATGTGTTAATATTTGACATGATTTGTTATAATTAAAATATTTATAGTCATAGATAGTATCCAATAATATCTTTGGGCCAATACAATTTTTAAGAAAAATATATATTTATCTTTGAAAAATTATTTTAAAATCATAAAACAATTTTCAAACCTTTTCAGTGAAAATATCCTTGAAAACATATAAATGATTCTTTTAAACCATTTTAAACATATTTTAAATCAATTTTCTTGAAAAATTTTAAAAGATAATTTCAAACACTATTAAAACATTTTTTCAGTAAAAATTATTTTTAGGGAACACATATTTCCGACCAAAGATTGAATAACATTACATGAAGAATAAAATATCCTGAAAAAATTAGATTCATGATAATACATTTCTAAGGGTTGTATATACACCTTGTAAAAGAATATAGTTTGATAACAAAACATGTCTCTCAAATACGGAAACTTAAGACAAAATTACCTTACAAATTTGGTAACTTTTTAATCATAAACCCCTTGAAAGAGAGATAATAAAATGGATATGTAAATACACATAATATTCAGGATAATACTAATAAAATTCAATCATATAATGTGTATACACCACATATAATAAAAAATTATTTCATAAGGCATGTGTCACATAGAAGTAAAAGTGAGACATAAATCCCTTACCATATGTCTTGACATCATTCACACATGTTAGAAACTTCTATATAAATATTATTTTATTGTAAATATAACAAAAAATTAGAGTCATATATTTATTCCATATAATATTTACTTATTACTTTATTTTAATCACTTATTAACAATTCCATTTTAATCCTATGTTTTATATAATAACAACTTTTTTCATTTAGGATTTGACTTGTTATATTGGGTCCTCTTACATATATCATGATTCCATCATCTCTATAATGATCACTATGATATAATTAACATATATATATATTCATTATATATGAATTCATAGTGATTCAAAAAAAATTAGAGATATAAAATAAAATACCCCATTTATAGAGATGGTAGAACATACATACACATGAACACTATTTTCTTTTTGTTATCATATTAATAGAAGTAAAATAATATTATGTATAATCAATATAGAATAATTTTTATTATATATATATAATTTATATTCATAAAATTTATCTTCATTACCATCCATGTGAAATACCGGTAAATAAGGAATCACATCACATCGTGGAGATGGTAAGTCTTACGTACACATTAGTGACGTTATCATTTTATGAAAATAGTAGATGGTAAAAATTTAGACATAATATTATCATTACAGAAGTATAATTATATCATAAATAGAATATATAAAAATTAAAACATTCATAACTCCATTTCATCAATGGTGATGATGGAAAATGAATTGTATCGCTTCGTGTAGATTGTAAGCTGTACATATACATGAGCGATAATTTAATTTTTTTTTTGATGGCAAAGGGGATAAATATTGGTTTTTGTATAATCATAATTTCATTTATTCTTATATATCATAGATTTATCAGACTTATAGAGGACTATAAAAGTAGAGTGATTGGTTAGAGTGACTACCTCTTCTTCGGAACGACTCATATAGATCTCCTCTAAAAGACTCTATAGTTGGTCTTTTACAAATACCAAAACCTCCATAATATTGATAGGGAAGCATAGAAGATTATTATTTATAGTTTGTTTGAGATACAAGGCTAAATGGGTTTAAATGAGTTGAGGGTGGAGGTGTCCTTTTATAAGAAAGGGGATGGGTACTTTTGGAGTCTCAAAAAATATTAATTTATAATAAATTAAACCTAAATATAAATACCTCCAAAATTCCTTTTACTCAAATATATGATACTGAAAAGTTCTAATCTCATAATCCAATAAATTTTAGACAGGTTTTGAAGTAACTTTATATGTTATCTTTTTGATTAACCCATAGTAAAACTATTTTAATTTTAACTTGCTAGCATTGTTTTCAATTTTTAGAGAATGTAATTTTTACATATAAAGTATCAATTAGAACATAAATGGTAAATTTATGATAATTTAGAACATAAATATTCTACTTTCCCATATTTAATATATTTAATATTTTTTAATAAGTTAATAAATTATACCTTTCATAAACAATAATTTGTTTGAATTTTGAAACTATTCATTATTTGACTTCCTAAATATATCAGAACAACATTATATCTTCAATAAAACTATATTGAATCATCCCTAACATTTCAAAGTCATGCAAAAAGTGTATGTATAACATTAGTTATATCAAATTATATTTATTTTAATATTTTGAATATCACTTACTTGGTACTTCCAATAATTAAATAATTACTGCATCAGCATTATAGAAGCCTTTAAGGAATATATTTTTTCTTTATAAAAATTAAAAATAAATTAAGACGATAAAAAAATTTATATTTAAAATGACTGTTATTTTAGAATTTATGTTCTATATAACACCATATTAAAAATGGTATTTTTAATAAAATATGAGTATGACATCTTTAACTATTTTTTAAATAAAAAATAATAAAAGTCATATTCTCTCCCTAACGGATTCAAAATGGCTATAAGTTTGGCCCCATGATTCTTTTGGTAAAAACAAAACTCATCCAATGAAATTAGGAAAAGTGCTATGGTAGTTTTATACAGTTTATAATATTATTTTTACCCATATTTTCCCGATTTACTCTTAACCATGATATTTAAAATATTACTAAATTTACTATTCATATTGTAACGCCCCGACCCCAGTTACCCAGAGTCATTGCATTATTGCGTAACATTGGCATGATCACAAAAGATCAAAACTCGAAAGACCAGTTAGTTTAGTAGCCTTGGAAACACTAGATACATTCAATAATGTTACATTACATCATAAAGTGAAAAATCACAATATCATAGTCTTCATAGAACACACATCTATCCCCTTCATACTGTCCTTGTAGGTCAGTCATAAAATATTTATTCACATCCTGGAAAAAACAAAACATTGAAAGGGGTGAGCTCAGATGCTTAGTAAGGATAACAATATAGCGGAAGCTTTCATAAATAAACGTAAACATTTAAGGTGATGTATAACTAAATCAGAAGCCTTTTAAACTTTAACTTTAGCATAATATGGAAAAAGTAAAATGAAATAATTCCATTTACTTATTCACATAGATATTCTACCGGTCAAATAATTACATTAAATATCAATAACCACTTTCATAATGATGGAATGCATAATTCCAGACTATTATAACCATGTAGCCAAGGCCTCATGCCAAGACTACAAATAAGATTTTGTCAAGGCCTCATGCCAAGACACTAGTTTGTCTCATGAGACATGATGATGCATCGAGGAGTTATAGCGGGCTCCACCCGTCACTTATTAAGTCCAATGCATTCCTCATATGAACAGGTTTTAACATATAATAAACCATAACATAATCATATCACATAAAACATGAATAAAGGAAACATAAAATTTCTAAATTTCAATCACAACATATCAATACAACACATTGATATAATAAAAAAACATTTTCAATACCATTTTCAATACCAAAATAAAATAATAGTAAGACATGGTATTTAATTTTCATTTAAAAAAATTATGGCTTGTAGAGGAAGCCGAAACGCAAATAATGGTCACGGCGGTGGAGAAGTCGTTGTCGCCGCATACGTAAGACAAAACATTCCTTTTTACATTTAGTAAAAACGCTTCGTATAAAAAGATTCCTTTTGAATAAAAGTAAAAGTCAAAGGTGTTTATACACCGTATAAAGGAAAGTTGTGTAAAAAACAAAATATGACTCAATGAAAGGAGATTGAGACTAAGTCCCTTACAAAGATCTTTTTTTAAATAAAATAGATCTATTATGTGTATTCACTATAATTACACATAAAGAAAGTACAAATACAATATATGACATAATAATATCATGATATAACTTGAAATTAGGAGATTAACCCAAAGAACAGAAATTTTGTTAAGAAGTTCCCTTACCTCATGTCCGACTTGACTCGATCATTATTTAACCTCCTGAATAATAAACTATAGTTAATTTCTACTTTCTTAAGAACCTTTTTCATGTTTATTATTCCTTATATATCACTTATTACGATGTTATGAACATTATGTAATTATTTAAGTTAACAACAGTCGTTTTGTCGATCATTAACTTCTTATAATTACAAGTTGTTCATGTGGTAAAATATACATTACATACAGAATTATATTCATGATGTAGATATCATATATATCATATATATCCAGTATATATATGCATTTTTAATATTACATAACATTTAGAGGTAAGAAATAAAATGCACCGTTCATGGAGACGGTAAGCCGTACGTACGCATGAACGCTACTTTCATTTCTACTTCATATTTAATGGAATGAAATCATAATGATATAATGTCATATTATAATTCCAGTATTATATCATATATAATATCACTTACTCCATCCTTTATACATCCCACATATCGCATTAACGATTAAAATCACTTTGAGGGGGCGGTAGTCCGCACTTCATCAAAAGAAATTATTCCATTTGCACAACATGAAAAGCATAAAGATATATTTTAAATGTAAAATAAATAAGCACAGAGAGGAAATAAATATAATATATATCATAAATAAATATAGTTCCATCATAATGGCCACCATGAGAGGTGGTAGGAGAAGATAGAACAATCATCGTTTCGTGAGGCTGTAATTCGCCATCCAGAGAAACAGTATGTTCTTTAACCATTAGATAGAGGTGTGTGTAAGTGTAGCTCGAATAATTATCATAACAAAATAATATTATATTGAAGATACTTTTGTTGTTACAAAAATGGAATAAAAATTGTTTAGGGGGTTGGAGAATAAAAATATAACAAAAGAACATAAAAGAAGAAATTATCTTAAAATCAGGTAACTCTTTTTGATTTGAGCCAAAGGCTTCCTTGGGAAGACCTATCCCCAACTTTAGGCTTATAGAAGTAATAGAGGGAAGTTAAGAGAGTTTTTGGGCAGATTTTGGCTGAGCCAAATGGCTTGGAAGGTGTGAATAAGGTGGTAGTGGTGGGGGCCATTTATAAGAGGAGAGGAGGGGCACTCTTGGAATGTCATGAACTGTTATTTTATTATATAATGTGTTTCAGATTTTAAAGGTCCGAAACTGATATATTTAGATTATAAGGTGATAATAGTTCTAAATCTACTCATCCAATAGGTTTATGACAAGTTTATGTCTTAGATGTTACATTATCTTTTCATTTTAATTAAATTGTTAATTAATGAGGTAATCGCTGCATCATCATGGTGTCATAAAAATTTTAATTTATTTAATGTCTAAAAATTATATAAAAACTATCATGATGTAGAAAATCTCTTTATCTTTCCAAAGAATATTTATAGTCAAAAAGTTAACTTATATAACCCCATGTAATAATTGTTTTAGTAAAACAACACATGTTGGTAACAATTTTATTTTTACTTTAAATAAAATGTTATTAATGTCATTTTCCTACCCAAGTGGCTCCATGGGGTCCCCAAGTTGACCCATGGATTGTCTTGGTCGTCCATGACTCATCAAATAAGGTTAGTACAAGTGTAAAGATATTTTCATATTTTTATAATATCATTTTTACCTTAAATTTCACTAATTACCATTAATTGCGATTAATTAAACTTAAAAGTTACTATTCACCAAAAAATTATTTTAATACCATTGAAAATTTTTTTAATTCCTAATGAAAACCATATATGTTGGATTTTGGAAATCAAATCACAGAATTGGTAATGTTTCATTTAAACGAAAAATCAGTTTTTAACTACCACTTAGTGGTTTCACTATTCATCAAAAATTGAAGTTTTTCAGAACAATGCCCAAATTTCCCCTAGCTATAATTTATATTCCAAATTCAAAAACTATGTCTATTTTAAAAAATTCCAAACATATAAGTTGCATTAATTAATTTTATAATTAATTCCCGTTTTCATAACAAATAGCGTGTTTTTAAGAGACAATATATATCAAAAGATTGACGATTGTTTATGTCCAATTTCAAAGTGAAATTAATTCTAATGACAACCATTGGATAAAATGGTAAAAATATATTTTAATTATACTTTAAAACCACTCAATAGTATAATTTATCACTATAAATTATTTTGATTAAAAAAGTTGTTTTTAAGTATTTTTCACTATTCATAAAAAATTGGAAGTTCTCGGAAAAATACAAAAAATTCAAAATAGGATAATTTCGATATTACGAATCCAAAAATGAATTCTATTTTGAAATATAAAATACATATAATTTCAAAAGGTGGGTATTACTATTAATAATGTCTATTTTGATTGGTCACGGTGTGTTAGAATCTCGAACTTGCGTACAATGCAAGCTATTGCATTATTGAAAGAGAAGCGTATCGTGGAAGCTCGGGGTGTTAAATTCTCCCCTCTTTCAATAAATAGTGTCCTCACAATTTGAAATTTTTCTTTGAAAATAAAATGTTGAAAATAGAAAATACCTTTGTGGAAAACCCACATCGGAAATAAGGTTAATAAAATTTTTCCTTAATAAGAGGGAAAGGGAAATGAAAAAGTCACCACCAAATTATGATCATGATAAGAAGAACATTGGTGGAAATTAGATACATATAATTGGAGGAAAAATGTAAATATTTGTAGGGAGTGATTCTGATCATCAATCACAAACAAGTGTAAAATTGAGGGCCACAAAGCCTTCAATTTGTGTTGATTTAAAATATTATCAGTTAAACAAGGCATAAGGTATTAGGATAACACATTTTTTGTTTTAATATCCCTTTAATAAAGCTTAAGAATTAATTTATTCATAGAATAAGAGATACGTATATATATATATTTATGCTTGACAAGTAGAGTTTCAACATTCAACTAATTTCTACCACAAACTCATCTTTCAATCAAAAAGATAATTGAACTCAAAAATATTATATTTATCCTAATTGTACAAGGTTCAAAATATTAACACATACTATTTAGATTAGGAAAACTATTTTTTAATAACCAGAGACTTTCTATAGGCTAGTGGTAGGTAATAAAGGCCTATCTCACTATGGTTGTGGGTTCGATTCCTATAGCTTTGTCCGATGCGATGGGTTATCCCCCGACCAACAGGTTGTCCTTTTCCTAAAACTATAGTATTATAATATTCCAAAAATAATATTCGGAAATGTTTTGACCTTAAAAAATACTATCCATGGTTAAAATTAATCCATTGAAACCTTTATAGTTATCCAAAATACTTCTGTACAACTCACAGTCCAAATTTTATAAGGAAGGTAAACTTAATTAAGATCCTTTTTTCCGCGTAACAACATGTGAACACCTTCATCATGTATTCTTTTAAAACACTGCAACATCCTGAATTACCATAAATCCTTATTTATTACATTCATGATCCCTTATTCCTTATAGAATACTAGATATACTCCTTCTATCCAAAAATGTATTCAAATCATTAATCAGTTTCAAGGATGTTAAGAATATCCAATATAATTTATCCAAATCAATCATGTATTTTTACAAAATCACTATCTCGGTATCAAAAACATATTATGGTTTATCTTTCTCTCAGCCATATATTTTTCAAAAATTCAACCTGCTGTGGAGTCACTTTTCTTAGTTCCACACAATCTCAAGTCCTTGATGAAATAGTACTGCAGTACAATCCTTATATACTCCATAATTATTATAACCAATACATCATTGATAAAACACTAAAATGAGAAAATTCTTTAATAACAACAGAAGAACTCTAATAATTCTTTCTCATCTGTGGTAGTATCATAACTTGATTATTATCCAATAACATCATTTGGGGCATACTCTGATTAATTGGACATTGGTTTGCGTACTGTCCCCACTCCTTGCAGATGAAGCATTGTACATTTGAAACCTTTTCCTTACCCTTGCAGTCACACACTTGGTGTCCTTTTTCTACACACTTATAACAAACTCCCATTCCCTTAAGACAAGTTCCAAGGTGTTTCTTCCCAGAGTTATCACATATTGAAAAATTCTTCGTTTCCCTCGTCCCTTTATCCATCATTCTCTCTTCCATCCTTTTATTCTATTTCTTCCCTTCAAATCCATAAGACTCAGAGAATTCTGTACTTATCTAATTAACACATGATACTATTTATTCATATGTTGAGAACACATTGGAGACTATTTCTCTTCTAAATGATGGCTTAATACCATGAAAGATATGATCCTTCTTACTCTTTGGATCATATGTATTGATGGAGTTCACATTCCTTCTACTGGGCGCCATTTCTATATAATGGCATAAACTATGATAGTTTATGAATCGAAATACATAATAACAAACTTGAAAAACACTAAACATAAATTCAACTATTTATGGATGTAATACATAATCATAAAAATGTTTTCTTTGAGGAAGTATATACTCATAAACCCTTCATAATGGTTTGTAAAGAAAATGAGAATTATCCTAAGAATATCCCCAGGGAGTGTCGTAACCAAGAGTGCAGCATGGCCTGTTGTCGTGCACCAGTTCTCATTCGAGTCTAGCTAAATGTGGTGTTTTCCAGTTTTACCCCTAGGTACATCTGTCCTAGAGCCGTCTCTACCTGCTCGTCTCTAGACAGGGATGTATTGCTCGGAAAACTCAAAAAATCCCTATAATACCAAAATTCTAGGAAGTTCTTCTATACTAATCCTGAAAGTCTATCTTAGGGATATGTTATCTAATAAGAGTTGATCTAAATCTATCTTCCAAGGTTAGTACTAAACTGCCTATGATACCAACTGTAACGCCCTGACCCCAGTTACCCAGAGTCGGTGCATTATTTCCTAACATTGGCATGATCACAAAAGATCAAGTCTCGAAAGACCGATTAGTTTATTAGGCTTGGAAGCACTAGATACATTCATAAATGTTACATTATATAATAAAGTGAAAAATCACAATAACATAGTCTCCATAGTCCAAACTTCTATCCCCTTCAAACTATCCCTGTAGGTCAGTCATAAAATATTTCTTCACATCCTGGGAAAAATGAAACATTTAAAGGGGTGAGCATAGATTCTCAATAAGGATAACAATATAGCAGAAGCTTTCATAAATAAACATAAACATTTAAGGCAATGTATAACTAAAACAAAAGCCTTTTAAACTTGAGATTTAGCATAATATGGAAAATGTAAAATGAAATAATTCCATTTACTTATTCACATGGATATTATACTGGACGAATAATCACATGAAATATCAATAACCACTTTCATAATGATGGAATGCATAATGCCAGACTATCATATCAACGTAGCCAAGGCCTCGTGCCAAGACTACAAATAAGATTTTGTCAAGAACTCATTCCAAGACAATAGTTTTTCTCATGAGACATGTCGATTCATCGAGGAGCTATAGCGGGCTCCACCCGTCACTTATTAAGTCCAATGCATTCCTCATATGAACAGGTTTAAACATATAAGAAACCATAACATAATCGTATCACATAAAACATGCATAAAGGAAACATAATATTTCAACATTTCAATCACAAGATATCAATACAACACATTTATATATAAAAAAAACATTTTCAAAACCATTTTCAATACCAAAATAAAAGAATAGTAAAACATGGTATTTATTTTTCATTTAAAAAAATTATGGCTTGTAGAGGAAGCCGGAACTCAAATAATGGTCACGACGGCAGATAATTCATTGTCGCTGCATACGTAAGACAAAACATTCCTATTTTAGTTTAGTAAAAATGCTTCTTATAAAAATATTCCTTTTGAATAAAAGTAAAAGTGAAAGGTTTTTATACAAAGTATAAAGGAAAGTTGTGTATAAAACAAAATATGCCTCAATGAAAGGAGATTGAGACGAAGTCCCTTGGAAAGATATTTTTTAAAATAAAATAGATCTATTATGTGTATTCACTATAAGTAAACATAAATAAATTAAAAATACAATATTGGACATAATAATATCATGACATAATTTTAAAGTAGGAGATTAACCCAAAGAACAAAAATTGGGTTAAGAAGTTCCCTTACCTTGTGTCCGACTTGACTCGATCGTTCTTTACCTCCTGAATAATAAACTAGAATTAATTTCTACTTTAGTAAGAAAATTTTTCATGGTTATTGTTCCTTTTATATCACTTATTACCATGTTATGAACATTATGTAATTATTTATGTTAATAACGGTCGTTTTTTCGATCTTTGGTACTTGAGTCAAAAATAAACTTCTTATAATTACAAGTTGTTCATGTGGTAAAATATCCATTACATCCAATATTATATTAATGATGTAGATATAATATATATCAAATAAATCTATTACATAAGTACATACATAAATATATATATATATAAATATATATTCATTTTTAATATTACATAATATTTAGAGGTAATAAATGAAATGCACCGTTCATGGAGACGGTAAGTCGTATGTACGCATGAATGCTACTTTCATTTCTATTTCTTATTTAATGGAATGAAATAATAATTATATAATGTTATATAATAATTCCAGTATAATATCATATATAATATCACTTTCTCCATCCTTTATACGTCCCACATATGTCATTAACAATTCAAATCACTTTGAGGGTGCGGTAGTCCGCATTTTCTCAAATGAAAGTATCGCATTTTCACAACATGGAAAGCATAAAGATATGTTTTAAATGTAAAATATATAAGAATAGAGAGGAAATAAATATAATATATATCATAAATAAATATATTTCCATCATAATGGCCACCATTAGAGTTGGTAGGAGAATATAGAACAATCATCATTTTGTGAGGCAGTAATTCGCCATCCACGGAAACAATATGTTATTTAACCATTAGACGGAGGTGTGTCTAAGTGTATCTATAATAATTATCATAAAAAAATCATAGTATATTTAAGATACTGGTTTTGTTACAATATAAATGAATAAAAAGAGTTTAGGGGGTTGGAGAAGCAAAAGAAAACAAAAGAACATACAAGAAGACATTACCTTAAAATCGGGAAACTCTTTTTTATTTGAGCCAAAGGCTTCCTTGGGAAGACTTATGCCCAAAGTGAGGCTTCTAGGAGTAATAGAGGAAAGTTTAGAGAGTATTTGGGTAGAGTTTGGCCGAGACAAATGTCTTGGAATGTGTGAATAATGTGGTAGTGGTGGGGGCCTTTTATAAGAGGAGAGGAGGGGCACTCTTGGAAAGTCATGAAATGTTACTCTATTATATAATGTGTTTCGGATTTTAAAGGTCCCATACTAATGTATTTAGAGTCTAAGGTGATAAGGGTTCGAAATATACTCATCCAATAAGTTTTTGACAAGTTTATGTATTATATTTTACATTATCCTATCATTTTATTTAAATTGTTAATTAATGAGGTAATCACTGCATCATCATGGTGTCATAAAATTTTAATTTATTTGAAATCTAAAAATTATATAAAAAATATCAAGATGTATGAAATCGTTTTAGATTTCCAATTAATATTTATAGTTGAAAAGTTAACTTATATAACACCATGTAAAAATTGTTTTAGTAAAATAACACATGTTTGTGACAATTTTTGTTTACTTTAAATAAAACGTTATTAATGTCATTTTCTTCCCAAGTGGATCCATGGGGTCCCCAAGTTGACCCATGGATTGTATTGTTTGTACATGACTCAATAAATAAAGGTCGGGAAAGTGTAAATATATTTTCATATTTTTATAAAAGCATTTTTACCTTAAATTTCACTAGTTACATTTAATCGCGATTAATTAAACTTAAAAGTTACTATTCACCAAAAAATTATTTTAATCCCATTGAACCACATTTTACTTACTAATGAAAACCATGTATGTTGGATTTTTTAAAATAAAATCACAGAATTGGTAATGTTTCATTTTAACGAAAAATCAGTTTTTAAACTACCACTTAGTGGTTTCACTATTCATCAAAAATTGATGTTTTTCAGAACAATGCCAAAATTTCACCCTAAGATATAATTGTTATTCTGAATTCAAAAATGATGTCTATTTTAAAAAATCCCAAACATATAAGTTGCATTAATTAATTTTATAATTAATTCATGCTGTCACAACAAATAGCGTGTTTTTCAGCAACAATATATATCAAAAGATTGACAATTGTTTATGTCCAATTTCAAAGTGAAATTAATTCTAATGAACACCATTGCATAAAATGGTAAAAATATATTCTAATTATAATTTAAAACCACTAAATAGTATAAATTATCACTATGAATTATTTTGATTAAAAAATTTGTTTTTAAGTATTTTCACTATTCATAAAAAATGGATGTTCTTAGAAAAATAACAAAAATTGAACATAGGATAATTTCGATATTCCAAATACAAAAATGAAGTAAATTTTGGAATATAATATATATATAATTTTAAAAAGTGGGTATTACTATTCATAATGGCTATTTTGATTGGTCGCGGTGTGTTAGAATCTTGAACTTGCTTAAAATGCAAGCTATTGCATTATTGAAAGAGAAGCGTATCGTGGAAGCTCGGGGTGTTACACATATTCCCAAAAATATAAGAAACATATTTATATAATATGGACCCACTAATTAGAAATTTTGATTCCAATTTTAAAAAGTCTAAACAATTTTTTTTCTAATTAATTTAAAATTAATCTGATTGATGGTGTGAGAAAATGAGTTATAAAAGTTTAAACATGCAAATGATTAAAACATTTTTATATCTAAATTCAATGTAAAATTGATTTCAATGAATTAAATTGGATTATTTGATATATATTTATATCAAATTACACTTCTAAAGCTATCGAAATTATTATTTATCAATATAAATTATTTTGATGAAAAAATTGTTTTCAATTAAAATTTAATATTTTTTACTATTCATCAAAACATGAAACATATCAAATATTAAAAAAAAAATTTGTATCCCTATTTAACAAAAAAAATTACTTTTTCAATTAAAATATATAATGGTTTCAGACGATGGATTTAAAATGGTTTTCCAGTAAAAGGTGATAAAATTACAATTTTGAAAAATATAGTTTTTTTGCATAAGATTGAGTCGGTTCTTATCTTAGGCCTATAAAATCTATTAGATGATTATAAAAAAACTATTTAATATGAAACATATATATTTCGTTAATATAATTGAATAATTATAATTAATTTAATTTATTAAGGCAAAATGGATTTGATAGCATAAAAATAAGACTATTTTCTTTATAATCAATTGGTATATATTTTCATTTCTAATTATTGGAAACAAATGAATTCAAATTATAAATTTTTTATTTTAATAAGTTAGATTATTATATTCATAACTTATAATTTAGTGGTTATGTTATATCTTATTATATTAAATTATAATATTTTAATAATATACTATTGTTTGGTAAAACTTGATCCTGTGTATAATACAAGATATCATAATAACTCGATGATGTGTGTAACACAAGCCAAAAATAGTGCTGCAAATACTGCATGATAATATAAGTGTTGTGTGTAGAAAAATATTATCTTATTTTTGCGTATAACGCAATCCAAACACAGTTTTCCTTGTATAATGAATATTATATTCAGTATTGTGTGAAATGTAAAATATCGAAAAGATTAAATTAATTTGAAAAAAATTCACAAAATCTCAATGCGTTATATAATTCACATTAAATAGTACTATACTGAGAATAAATATATTTTGATGACATACATTATCACAAAATTCAACTAGAGAAGAATCATAAGCTTCATATACGATCATCATACCATTATTTGTTTTTATAGATAATTTAATATATAACTATTAGGGTGGTGATGTGATTCCATTATCAAATTATTTAGATATAAAATTGTTCTTATAAGTAGATTCAAATAAGATATTAATAATTATAAATTTGACATTAAGCGTACCATTCATCACATAATTTTCATAACCCAAATATGTAATCGGGATTATATGAGATTTCCCTCTGTCTCTAGGATTAAGGGGTTTTTTATAATAGTTATCATCATTAACCCTAATATTTGAGCACTAGTTATTATAATGCCTACATTTCTTGTATTTGGAACTATAGAGAGTGTTTGGTTCCTTATATATAGATTCATATCCATTCACATCATTATCTAACCTATTCCCATCATAAATAAATTTTATTATTTAATGTCTGAAAATTATAAATAAAATACCATTATGTATGAAATCCTTTTATATTTCTAATGAATATTTATAGTCGAATGTATCTTATGTATAACCCTATATTAAAAATGTTTTAGTTATTAAATATTGATTTTAACTCTTTTAACTCTTCTTTGAATTAAATAATAATAAATGTCCTAATCTAATCCAAGTGGACCTAAAGGATCATATTTTATTACTAAGGTTGTTTTTTTTCGAATTACCTTTTTCCAATAGAATTAGGACATGTTTTATGGTAATAATGATATCATTTTTACCCTTAATTAACCTATTTACTTTTAACCATGGTAAATAAAAGTAAAAAGTTACTATTTAGCAAAAAATTTATTCTTCTTATTAGACCACATTTTTCTTACAGTTATCAACCATGTCTCTTAGAATTTTGAAATTACACTCACAGAAGTGGTAAAATTATGTTTTATGTGAATTTTTATATTCTCCTAAGAGGTGGGTAAAAGACGGCGAAAAGTTCAATAAAATTTTTATATATCTAGAACTACTATAAATTGACTCCATTAAATTAAATTTAACTAATATCGGTATTTTGTATATATTTTTACCTAAAATAAATTTTAAAAAAATAAATAATTATTTAAATAAAAATTCTATTTTAAACTATAACTCAGTGGTTTTCACTATTCATCAAAAAATTAAAAGTGTTCAGAAAAATACCAAAAATTCATCCTAGGCTAATTTTGATATTCAAAATCCAAAAATGAAGTCCATATTGAAAGATAAAATTTATAAAATTTCAAAAAGTGGGTATTACTATTCATTATGGCTAGTTTGATTGGTTGTAGTGTGTTAGAACTCAACGTTGCATACAACCCTCGCTATTGTATTATTGAATGAGAAGCGTACTGTGGATGCTTGGGGTGTTACAAAAATTGACTTTTTTAGGTGTTAAATATTTTATTTTTAAAGTATGTTCTGGTTCATAATTTTTTCTAGTTTCATTATGGTCCTGTTTAGATAGCCTCAAAATTCTTAATACTGAAATAAA